>CM017440.1:22486654-22911723 GCA_007726485.1 Eragrostis curvula | reverse complement strand
CCCATTTCCACATCCGGCTATATGATCCACCCCACTTTTATAACCATGGTCAGAAACCGACCCTTCTCTGGAACTGACCAAGAAAATCCATATCACCATCTGCGAGAGTTTGAGAAAGTGTGTTCATGCATCGTGATCCAAGGCATGGCACAAGAAACCGTGAAATGGAAGTTGTTTCCTTTCTCCCTTCGTGAGAGAGCGGAACAATGGTACACGATTGTCGTCAGAAACATGAATGGGGACTGGGAAAAACTCCGAGATAAATTTTGCTCAGTCTTCTTTCCCTTATCCCGAATCGTTGCTCTCCGGCTAGAAATCATGAATTTCTCGCAGAATGAGAAGGAGTCCATAGGTGCAGCCTGGGTTAGGTTTTCCTTGCTAACTCTTACTGGCCCAAACTTGTCTATCCCTGATCCCATGCTATTGCAATATTTCTACACGATTTTAGACAAGAAATCCGCCCTATATCTTGATATCGCCGCTGGAGGGTCCTTTGCTTCCAAAACACCAACCGAAGGGAGAGAAATCTTGGAGCGGATCACAGAAAATAATTCCTTCATCAATCTTCTTAGTGAGTCCCTCCAAGAGCAAGTTGTGTCAAGCATTAAGGAACCCTCAACACCCGAATCCATCCCTCCTTTGTCCACATCCCATGATTCGCCTGTTGAGCCTCCTCTGGTAACAAGCATTAAAGAACCATTTCTCAAGGAGGACATGAAAGACATTCTTGAGAAAACCTCTTTCGCCGCCACTACCATTCATAATTCTCTGGCGAAACCCCTTCTCGATCATGAACCACTTGTGCAAGTGATGTTTGTATCCCCATTTGCATTATTGGATCCTGCTCTATATGAGGATGAGAGGTTTTTCACCCAAGATGAGGATAGAGAAAAAGAAACTTTCTTAACCCAACGATCTTCATCACCATCGCACTATCTTGAGCCTCTTCCCTCTAGCCCTCCGTGTACAATTATGCTTGGCGATCAAGAATCTCTTGAGAAGGAAAACTCTTGGGCTATGGACTTCCTTGAGGCATCAACTCTAGAAGAACCTGATCCTTTGCATGAGCATGAAAGTTTCTTCCTTGAAAACTCACAAGAAACATGCTCATTTGATAGTTCTCTAGAGTCATCGCCCGTTAAACATGATCCTAAGCATGAGCATGATAGCTTCTTTCTTGAACACCCACAAGAAACATGCTCATGCCATGAGTTTCTAGAGTCATCACCCGTTAGAGCGAAATCCATGTTTGATGCCTACAACCACCTTGGTCCTTTGTTTTGTTACTTGTTCTTTGGGATGGTTGTAGATGCTTTTATTTATCATAAATATTGCAAATATCGTTGTGGTATATTGGCACTAACCATGCAGATCATTCTCTCGGATCTCATCATCGAGCAAAGAAAAAAGTGTGAGGGAGGACCCCTCCCCACAAAGGTAACTAATATCGCAACTTGTACCTTTACGCTTTCATCTCACATGATAAAACAAAAAGTTAAAGCTAGGTGTTTTTATATCCCTTTGCAAAGATCTAATGTGCCTTTAGTTATTTTTGTTGAATTCAATAAATTAGGCTCCCCGGTCTTTAACCCCGGTAGAGTCCTTTTTGTATTTCCACACTCTTTTGTTTGTTTTGAATAAAAGAGCCAGGTACAAGAACAAGTGTGGGGGAGATCTCTTGGTCTTTCATCAAGCACACATTCGAGATCTCCCACCAACACGATGCACAACATCGCACCAACCATCACGCAAATAAGTGGAGCCATCAGGACTGGAAGACAAAGATCAATCATGTGACCCCTCTTGGTCTCCACTACAACTAAGGCGACGGTTTGCGCATCCTATACCCTACTCTTCAGTTCTTGAGTTAAAATAAAATTCTTGCATCAATCATTAAAATTTAACTCAATGATAAAAACAAATCCTTTTATCCCTCAAACAAACATGCATGCTTCTGTTTGGTTGACCTGCATACTCTTTATTCCTCGCTTCGCACACTTGTTGCTTGTGAACACCAACATCATAGGACCCCATGTTTATCTAAGTTGTTGGCGAATGTGATATGGTTGGATGATAGGAATCTTGCTTCTTTTGTATAGAGTTCTTGGGAATTTATCTTGAAAATTTAAAAATCCATAGCCTTGTGCTCCTCAATGATCTTATATTCCTACCAGAGCCAAATAATGATCATATTGAAAACCCCTACAAATGCTGCTTGTTATTTCTTTGAGCTTTGTCAAATTGTGTGACCCTTGTGAGATGCTTGTCATACTTTCATGATCAAGAACACTTACACCTACACCACCATTACAAAACATGCTAACTTCTACAATGGAAGTTAGCAACACCATTTCCGTCCATCTACCCGCCAAATAAATACTCCATCACTTGTTGTTGATGTCTCTCTCCAAATACTCTTGCAAAAGAGACATGGCTATAAAAAAAAATAGAGAGAAGTTGAAAAAAAAAAGAGAAAAAAAAAGGAGAGTGCTCATATGGATGAGCATGAATAAAGAAAGACCTGCTCAAACATGTTGAGCATGATGAAAAAAAAAGAGAGAAGAAGAAAAAAAAAAAAGAGAGAGGTGATAGCCATGTTCTCAGACAAAATTCAATCAAGAGGGAGACATCATCGCATCAAGGGGTATCCACCTCATTCCATTTACCACACACATATCCACACACATGCACATTCTTGATCAGATTGTATGGCTTGTTTTCTCTTTTGGATCCACTCTTTGACTTCGCAATATAAGTGATGCAAGTATGCTCCTTTTCATCCCTACCAAGCCCCACATAAAGCCTTACATAGAAGTAGGATGAAAGGAGGCAAACACATTGCCTTGGTGAGGAATCATACACATTGAGCGAATTGAGATAATCATTTGAGGTGTACAAGCTATGCTTTGACTTTGAAAATCTTTCAAAAACCCAAGTTACTCAGCAGAGGGGTATTGATGACTTGAATCAAGACCGTTCCATTCCTCAACCGCCCAAGATGGCATGATAGCCACATCAAAGTTCACAGGTGCAGGTATGGCTTGGAATAACTTGTATGCTAGCATCATACCATAGGAAGTCATGTTTTATCTTAATCTTCCACCTTCACTCGAGGACGAGCAAAGGCTCAAGTGTGGGGGTGTTGTTGACGGCCCTTAAGTACCACTTTTGACCGTCAATTATCTGCATAAAAGAAATAAAATGAACTCCAAACATAGTGGTAGGAGTTTATTACTAACGATTTCCACGAGTGTTGGTGAATTTGTGAGTGCAGGTACATTTCATATCAAAAGGAGGGAATTCACATCAAGAAGGCCACAACACATCACTCCGAGAAAATCAGCACAGGCAGCCCAACAAGATATGGATCAAAAGTCATACAAAACTCAACCAACTTGGGCCAATGCACGAAGATCATTGAACAAGACATCAAGGAGGACCCCTCGGCCAAAGCCCAAGGCCAAATGGGCCAAGGGGGGGTCGGCCGACCTGCTACAGTGAGGTCGGCCGACCTGCTACAGTGGCCAATCTGGCCCATCTTTCTCTGGCTGGTCGCCACCGCCTTCCTGATGTCGGTTCTGCCTGCATTTAATGCGTTGAGGCGGTGCATTGAGGCGGTGGAGGCCCCCAAACCGACCTACTCAAGACTATAAATAGAGGGGTACCCCCTCCCCTCAAGGACACACAGGAAGGAGAGCCTCATTCCACCCCCAAGGGCCTAGAGCCCCTTGTACACTAGTAGAGTAGGGAGAGAGTAGGGTAGGAGAGAAGGGTAGTCCTCCTCTTGTGAGGACATAGCCAAATCTTGTATCTTGGAGGATACTTATTCATAGTGAAGTGTTCTTCGTTCGTTCATCGTTCGTTCGTCGTTCGTTCTTCGTTCATCGTTCGTTCGTCGTTCGTTTATCGTTCGTTCGTCGTTCATCTTCATTACAAGTACTCTCGATTCCCTTTTGGATTGTATGTTTCTATTCTCGTATAGGTTCTTCCTTTACTTGCTTGCCTGATCATCTTTCTATTCAAGTAAGCATTTAGAGGCAGAATTTATCTTTGGTTCTTGTGAACTAGAATAGGTCTGGCAGTGAGGACTTGATTGCCTTGTTGTCACGTGACCTTGGGACTGGCATAGGGATTTGATAGCCCTTTTGTCACGTGTCCTAGTAGAGGGTTGCCTGTAGGTGGTGACAGCCCTGCTGTGCTTAATCCTCTCCGTTCTAGGGAATTGACCTCTTGGAATTGGTCTGGCAGCGAGGTCTTAATTGCCTTGTTGTCACGTGACCCTAGGACTGGCCTAGGGACTTAATAGCCCTAGTGTCACGTGTCCTAGTAGGGGGGTTTGCCGGTAGGTGGTTGTTGACGGTCCTTACGACCCATTTTTACCGTCAACTTTATGCACCTTTGTGAACCTAACACCATCACCAAGTGTAGACATAGGGTTTATTTCTAACAAATTCCACTAGTCTTGGTGAATTATGAAGTACAGGTGCAATCCATACAAAAACAAGGGAAAACATGCACTAAACGTGGACTTTGCAATCGACGGATTTTCCCCGAACTAAAGAACTTAGTCCAAAAGCCCAAAACCACAGAATCAGGCTTCAAGATCAAGCAATGCACGTGGTTTAGGCAAGTACACAGGCCAAGGAAGCAGCCAGAGGAGGACCAGGCCCAGTGGGGCCCAGGCCAGGTCGGCCGACCCCCTCTGGCCAGGTCGGCCGACCTGCCAGGGAGGCCCCACTGGCCCATCTTTTTATGGCGGTTTATCACCGACTTCTGGAGGTCGGTTCCCCCTGCATTAAATGTCACCGACCTCGGGAACCGCCTCAAAGTTGCCGACCTTCCAAGGCTATAAATAAAGGGGCACCCCTCCCTCTCAACACACACCACAAGACGCAAGACTCTCCAATAGAGCTCCACTCCAATCCTTAGGCTGAGAGCCTTTTGTACACTAGTAGAATAGGAGAGAGGGCAAGGGAGAGAAAGGAATACTCCTCCCACTTTGGTGGAGGTTTAGTTCTATTTCTTTACCTTGGCGTGTAAACACTCTTTGTGATTTATACGTGGTGATTATTTATCTAGTGAGCATTATTACTTTTCTAGGCGTAATTCCTGTTATACTTGTTTACGGGATCATCGCTCCGCAAGGGGTGGTCTAGCCTTCTAAATTCAGCTTTGGGCCGAGGTTAGAGTAGTAATCAACGGCATAGACGTGGTGTCTAGGCTAGAGGTTACCTTTGTTTGCTGTGTGCTCCACGGTTTGTAGAGGTAGGCGGCAGGAAGTGACAGCCCTGTCCGTCCAAAGGAACCCTCCACGTTCGGGTACATAGTAGAGCTACAGGTCGGAGTGGCTTGGCAGACCAGGCCTAAGCCGGCGCCCGAAGTAGACAAGTAGAGCTTGAGTTCGTCTATCCTCTAGGATAACTAGATATAATCACCCTCTCGATCCTAGGTTGCTAGTTGTCTTGGTTGTCCTTGGGTAAAACTTGTCCTGCGGTAGAATAACTCCGTTCCTTGGGGAAAACAAATACGATACCTTGGAATACTCCCGGGTGAAGTGCTACAACGGTATTCCGTGCGCTTGCGGATTTATTTGTGACGTAAGAAATACCAACAAGCATTTCTGGCGCCGTTGCCGGGGAACGGTTGATATCTCTGTTGCAAATTAAGTTTGCCCTCGTAATCTATCTTACTTACCGTTCTGTTTTTATTTCCCCTAATTTCAAAAACTCACAAAAACATTTCATGGAGTCACAACCCACCATCCAATCATTCTCTACTCCACGGGGCGAGCTCTTAGAGCCACCATCATCATCACAACCCATTTCTTCATCTGGCTATGAGTTTTCCCCCGATTACATTTCGATGATAAGAGGTTTATCCTTTTCGGGTTTTAAACATGAAAATCCTTATGAACACTTGCGAGAGTTTGAGCATTTGTGTTCATGCCGATCGATCCATGGCATGACACAAGAAACGTTGAAGTGGAAATTGTTTCCCTTCTCTCTCAATGAGAGGGCGAAGCAATGGTACACTTACACCGCTAAGAGAGTGAACGGTGATTGGAAAGAATTGCGAGACAAATTTTGTCTAGCGTTCTTCCCCGTATCCCGTATCACTTCTCTACGAGCGGAAATAATTAACTTTCGGCAAGAAAAAGAGGAAACCTTGAGTGCATCATGGATTCGGTTCTGTTCATTAACAGACTCCGGACCTGAATTGTTGCTCCCCGAACCTGTTTTATTACAACATTTTTATTCGGGATTGAGTAGCGATACCGCACTTTATCTTGACACGGCCGCTGGTGGATCTTTTACTTATAAGACCATAGCGGAAGCACACGAACTTTTGGATCGCATTGTGGAAAACACTCCTTTTTCCGCTGATTTACTAGTTGAGCCGGAGTCAAAAGATGAGGAACTCGTTGTGCAAGAAACACAACAATTGGTGCCTACAATGGTAGACCCAACAATCGAGTCCCCATCTAACACGAAAACAATGATAGAGGATGATGAACCTCTTGAGTTCCCGTTTGAGTTCGAGGAAGAAATTTTTGAAAATTTTGGAGACTCCTCGAACTACTCTTATCAAAAGAGGCCGAAACTCCCTGCACCAACCCCCGAACCTTTAGAAAAAGATTTTCTTTTGAAAACCATTCGGGAGTTGACATCGATCATAAGCGATGAATGGTTGAGAGAAAATGAGCTTTCTTCCGATACTATTCGTTTTGAACATCCTACCTCAACCATTCAAAGCTCAATTCGGGGATCAAAGGTAGATGTTCTCTATAATCCTTTAGTGGGTGCCAACATCATGTCCGAATCTTTCGCTTTAACCATGTCTGGGAACGAAGTTTGGGCACCCACTAGCAAACTCCTTAGAACCTCTCCGGGGCACTTATTTGAGGGTTTGGGGATCGTTAGAGACGTCTGCATTAAGCACGATGATGCCGAAGTATCGCTGGATTTTCACGTCTTCGGGGTTTTGGATTTTGATGTTCTTGTAGGCCATCCCATAGAAAAGCTTTTCTTAAAAATATCGCCTTCTGGAACCCTTGACTTCACCCTCGGCAAGGAACCTTTTTCTATCCCTATCGTTCATACGCTAAATACTTTTGCCGAGGAGTCCCCCGAAGTAGACGATTGCATAGAGGAAATTATGGCAGTTTTTCTTCATGAAACCCCCGAATCGTCCTTGGAAGAAGATGCTCTCAATTTTATTTTAGAAGAAGACGGTTCGGAAGAAACCTTTGAGCTGCCCGAAACCTTAGCCTCGCCGCCACCTCCCATAGAGCTCAAAACACTCCCACCGGGCTTACGCTACGCTTTTCTTCACGGAAACCCCGAAACGCCTGTCATCATAAGTGACAAGCTTTCGGAGGAAGAAACCGCTAAACTCTTAGCCGTGTTAGAGAAACGTCGCTCCGTTCTTGGTTACTCGCTAGGAGACCTCAAGGGAATCAGCCCTGCTCTCTGCACCCATCGCATTCCCATAGATCCCGATTGCACACCTTCTAGGGAACCTCAACGGAGGTTGAACAATGCAATGAGGGAAGTCATTAAGAAAGAGGTCTTGAAACTTTTGCATGCTGGTATTATCTATCCTGTTCCACACAGAGAGTGGGTGAGCCCAGTGCAGGTTGTGCCCAAGAAGGGAGGAATGACGGTCGTTCATAACGATAAGGATGAATTAATCCCTCAACGAACCGTCACAGGGTGGAGAATGTGTATCGATTACCGAAAACTTAACAAGGCTACAAAGAAAGATCATTTTCCACTGCCCTTCATCGATGAGATGTTGGAACGGCTGGCAAATCATTCTTTCTTTTGTTTCCTTGATGGGTATTCGGGATATCATCAAATTCCCATCCATCCCGATGATCAGATGACGGGGTACGTACCACCAGGAGAAAACAAGAGACGACTCATCTATGAGAGTCGTCGTCACCTTTGGAGTGAGCCCTTCCTTTACCGTGTCTGCGCCGATGGACTGCTCAGAAGATGTGTGCCGACACCCGAGAGCACACAAATCATCAAGAAATGTCATGCAGCTCCATACGGAGGACACCATGGAGTGTTTCGTACTCAGGCCAAGATATGGCAAAGTGGTTTCTTTTGGCCAACAATGTACGAAGACACAAAAGAATTCGTCAGACGATGCCCACAATGTCAAAGATTTGGAGGCATCATGGCAAGGGATGCAATGCCCCTCAACTTCAATTTACAAGTCGAACTCTTCGACGTATGGGGCATCGACTTCATGGGGCCATTCCCCAAGTCACAAGACTGTGAATACATCTTGGTGGCAGTCGACTACGTGTCCAAATGGGTAGAGGCAATGCCATGCCGAGCTGCCGACTCCAAGCACGCTCGCCGGATGTTCCACGAGATTATCTTCCCAAGATTTGGAACACCGAGACTAGTGATAAGCGACGGAGGGTCTCATTTCATTGATAAGACCTTTCGAAGCTTCCTTAGAGAACTTGGAGCACGACACAACATAGCCACTCCATACCATCCTCAAACAAGTGGGCAGGCCGAGACTTCAAACAAGCAAATCAAACGGATCCTGCAAAAGACCGTGTTAGAAATGGGGAAGTCATGGAAAAGCAAGCTACCCGATGCACTATGGGCGTACCGGACAGCATACAAGACACCCATAGGCATGTCACCATACCAACTCGTATATGGAAAAACATGCCATTTACCCATCGAGTTGGAACATCGAGCATATTGGGCCGTTAGAAAATGGAATATGGACCTTCGAGGTGCCGGTTGGAAAAGAAAAATGGAGATAACTGAGTTGGAAGAATGGAGAGACAAAGCTTACCACAACTCAGCCATTTATAAGGAGAGAACTAAACGGTGGCACGATAAAAGAATAAGAGTAAAAGAATTCAAAGTTGGAGACAAAGTCTTGCTATTCAACTCACGGGTGAAACTATTCGGGCACGGAAAATTGAGAAGCAAATGGGACGGGCCATACACGGTTATTGAAACTTCGCCACACGGAGCAATCACACTCCAAGACGACGAAGGTAAAGTATTCAAGGTAAATGGCCAGCGTCTAAAAATTTATTTTGAACCCGATACGAATAAAGAGTTTGATGTCATGCACTTGATTAATTTAGAATCTTTATCATGATATCCTCTGATTTGTTTTATCACCCGTAGTAGCACTTTCCTTCGAATAAATGTAGCAAGAAATTAGCCAGAAAAAGAAGGTGGCCAGAGGGGCCCACAGCAGGTCGGCCGACCCCCCTTTTCAGGTCGGGCGACCCCTGTGGGAGCCCCAACGGTCCCTTTTTTCTCTCACACTCAGCTCCAACGTTCACATACTCAAATCCCACTGATTTAGCTCTTGCTCCGCTGCGGAAAAATCAGAATTAATTCTTTCCATAGTTTTCTATATAAATAAAGGTGATTTCCACCCTTTTTCACTTGCACCTCTCTTCCACCTTTATCTTTTCACCCAAAGAAACCTTTGCCACCACCATGGACAGCAGCATCCCACGCTTTGACGTCCCCGTTACCACTAGTGAGCTTTGCCGCTTCTTTGACCTTGAAAACATCCTTGACCCCGTCACTCCAAC
The DNA here is from genome assembly GCA_007726485.1 of Eragrostis curvula. Taxonomy (NCBI): domain Eukaryota; kingdom Viridiplantae; phylum Streptophyta; class Magnoliopsida; order Poales; family Poaceae; genus Eragrostis; species Eragrostis curvula. Next base: position 22,902,134 of record CM017440.1, on the reverse strand, counting down.
CCGTGAGCAAGCCATGAGCGTCAAAGAAGCACCTCTCACCATCACACCACCACCACCAGCAGCAAAAGGCCCCTCTAAAAACCTTCCCGCTAGTGCACCACCACGCTACGGCAAGGGGAAAACCATCCCCAAGAAGCCAAGTCACGATGAGGCAGAAGGCTCTCTCCGTCCAGGGGAGAAGTATGTCGGCACCCTCGTCGCAAGGAATGGAGACGTGGTGCATCACAAATATGAGGGGCTCAACCTGCCTAGCCCCTCCAAGAAGGCGGGCATTCGGTTCAAGATCAAGGGAATTCGTGGTGGTGGAAAGCAGCTCCACCCACCACTCACTTCGGCGGAGAAGCGAGGCGTCCTCGAATCCATAAGCACCACTCCACCCAAGAAGGTGAAAAGGCATATCCCTCCTCCTCCCATCAAGAGGGCAAGGGGGATGTATGAGAGTGAGGAGGAAAGGACCCCGAAAAAGAGCCCCTATCAACGTCTCCTCGCTAAACATAATGATCTCCGCGACGCTCATGAACGCCTAAGCGATAAAGTGGCGGAGATGAAAGACGCTCTTGCTGAAATGCAAGATGCCCATGATGACCATCGCCGCAGCACCAACTCAAAGATGAAGCGTCTTTTCAAGAGCGCGGGAAAGGAAGAAAAGTTCCCGCTATCATCATTTTCCCATGGCGCATTTACTTTGTTTAATTACATTTGCTTTCATCATTTTAATTCCCTCATCAAGTTTGTAATGCGCCTTCATATTTGTTTCTAAATTCAATCAAATTAGTGCTCCCCGGGCTTGCATACCGGTAGAGCAATTTTGTGTTTCCAAAATATCTTTGTCTATTTTGAAGGAAACAGGCAAAAAGGCAAGTGTGGGGGGGATACATCGCGAAAACAGAAACAAACTCGAGCAAATCACTCAGAAACATCACGGGAAGGACAACACCAACAATTGTGCAAAATTTGGGCACCAGCAGGGGCCACACCAGGTCGGCCGACCCCCCCTGACCAGGTCGGCCGACCCCTGGTGGGTCCCACTGGGCCTCTGCTTTCCCGTGCTACTTAAGTTTGTTTCCCACACCCCCTTTTTGCCTACCATACCTGTCAAGTTCATTCTGAGATACAGAGATAAAACTTGACCAATTAAAACTTGGGAAAATTTCTTTTTAGCACATCCTGGTGAATCCCAATACTCTCCCTTTTTGTTCTCAACATGAACTTGCACACTTGTTATTACTCGCTTCATCACCACTTGCTTGTGAACAACCTATCCATAGGAACCCATGTTTTTCTAGATAATTGGCGAGTGTGATATGGTTCGATGAAATGATCTTTTGCTCAATCTACAAAGTCCTTGGGAATTTTATTTCAAAAAGTTAAAATAGCATGGCTCGCTGCTCCTCTCTTGGTATATGATTTCCTACCGATGCCATATGTTGATCACAATTTTCAAACTTACACACATATGCTGCTTGTGTTGCAATGAGCTTTTTCCAAAATTTTGTGACCCTAATAAGATACTTGTCATGCTCTCTTGATCAAGATCACGTACACGATCCACAAAAAAATTGCTAAAACTCCTACACCGGGAGTTAGCACATCCACCCATCCAAATAAAGACACTCCTCACTTTTATCCCATTTTTACCTCTCTCTCTCAAAATAAACAAAAGAGAGACATGGCTCTGCAAAAGAAAAAGAAGACTCACAAAAAGATGAGCAAGAAAAAAAGAAAATGCTCATGTACAGGGCATGAAAAGAAAAGAAAGAAAAATGTTAGCCATGTCTCGGAAATACAAAACAAAGAGAGGTAAAATCCAATAAAGGAGTCGTCACATATAAACATCCACACATCCATCCACACATGCACTTCTTGATCAAGGTTGTATGACTTGAATTCTCCGTGGATCCTTTCTTTTGGTTCAGCAATATTTGTGATACAAGTATGCCTCTCTACCCCTACCTTGAGCTCCACATACAAGCCTTAGAAGTAGGACAAAAGAGGCAATGCTTTGGTAAGGAAAATACACTTTTTGAGCGATCCGAGAGAATCAATAGAGGAGCAAGAGCTATGTTGTTTATATTTTTCAAAACTCTTTCAAAAACCCCAAGGTACTTAGTGGATGAAAGCGAGGTGATTTGAGTCATGAACCGTTCCACTTTTCAATCATCCAAGAATACATGTTAGCCACCATCATGTTCGCAGGTAAAAAGGTATGGCTTGTAATAGCTTGTGTGCAGGTTTCATTCATCAAAGGGGATGAGTCCTCCCCAATTTCCACTCATAGCTTTACTCGAGGACGAGCAAAGAGCTAAGTGTGGGGGATCTTGTTGACGGTCCTTACGACCCATTTTTACCGTCAACTTTATGCACCTTTGTGAACCTAACACCATCACCAAGTGTAGACATAGGGTTTATTTCTAACAAATTCCACTAGTCTTGGTGAATTATGAAGTACAGGTGCAATCCATACAAAAACAAGGGAAAACATGCACTAAACGTGGACTTTGCAATCGACGGATTTTCCCCGGACTAAAGAATTTAGTCCAAAAGCCCAAAACCACAGAATCAGGCTTCAAGATCAAGCAATGCACGTGGTTTAGGCAAGTACACAGGCCAAGGAAGCAGCCAGAGGAGGACCAGGCCCAGTGGGGCCCAGGCCAGGTCGGCCGACCTGCCAGGGAGGCCCCACTAGCCCATCTTTTTATGGCGGTTTATCACCGACTTCTGGAGGTCGGTTCCCCCTGCATTAAATGTCACCGACCTCGGGAACCGCCTCAAAGTTGCCGACCTTCCAAGGCTATAAATAAAGGGGCACCCCTCCCTCTCAACACACACCACAAGACGCAAGACTCTCCAATAGAGCTCCACTCCAATCCTTAGGCTGAGAGCCTTTTGTACACTAGTAGAATAGGAGAGAGGGCAAGGGAGAGAAAGGAATACTCCTCCCACTTTGGTGGAGGTTTAGTTCTATTTCTTTACCTTGGCGTGTAAACACTCTTTGTGATTTATACGTGGTGATTATTTATCTAGTGAGCATTATTACTTTTCTAGGCGTAATTCCTGTTATACTTGTTTACGGGATCATCGCTCCGCAAGGGGTGGTCTAGCCTTCTAAATTCAGCTTTGGGCCGAGGTTAGAGTAGTAATCAACGGCATAGACGTGGTGTCTAGGCTAGAGGTTACCTTTGTTTGCTGTGTGCTCCACGGTTTGTAGAGGTAGGCGGCAGGAAGTGACAGCCCTGTCCGTCCAAAGGAACCCTCCACGTTCGGGTACATAGTAGAGCTACAGGTCGGAGTGGCTTGGCAGACCAGGCCTAAGCCGGCGCCCGAAGTAGACAAGTAGAGCTTGAGTTCGTCTATCCTCTAGGATAACTAGATATAATCACCCTCTCGATCCTAGGTTGCTAGTTGTCTTGGTTGTCCTTGGGTAAAACTTGTCCTGCGGTAGAATAACTCCGTTCCTTGGGGAAAACAAATACGATACCTTGGAATACTCCCGGGTGAAGTGCTACAACGGTATTCCGTGCGCTTGCGGATTTATCTGTGACGTAAGAAATACCAACAGTGGTGACAGCCCTGCTGTGTTTACTCTTCCTTGTTCCAAATAGAACTTCATCCATAGGAATCCTCTCTACCCATACCTACCATCCTTCTTCGTGTCCTTGGACAGCTAGACTAGTAGATAATTCCACTCCGTTCCTTTGGGATAATATAAATAACGATACCCTTGAATACTCACGGGTGAAGTGCTACAACGGTATTCTCCGTACACTTGCGGATTTATCTGTGACGTTAAGAAATACCAACAATGGTCATCACTAAAAAGGTAGTTGAGGAATGGAAATAATGTGATTTGTGCATAATTCGTGTTGGTATGCGTGATAAGGTGTTCAAGGATCTCACATCTTCTCATGAGGCTCTACATATGAGTTGTGGACTCAAGTTGGATAACATTGAGCTTCATGTGAAGTATGAGAATCTTGAGATCTCTTATCAAGCTATCAACCTTATCTATCTTGTTTCTTCTTCATCCACTACTCTTAGTTCATCTACTTCATATGCATCTACTATTTATGATGAACTAACCCTCTCTTGTGAGAGCTCTTTTCTTGAGTCTAATGTCTTGAAGGAATATCACACACTCAAGGAAGAGAGGTATTCAACAATGCAAGTCTTCGCAAGACTCACAAGAGAAGGACTTGGTAGTTCCCGATGAACATGGAAAGCACGCATTGGCAAGCTAGAATGACGCCACACCAAGTGAAGAAGTATTGTTGATGGCCAATGGTCACTAGTGCAAGCATTGTTGCATAAGTGGCCATTCAACAAAGGATTGTCGGGTTCCTAAAGCTCCACTTACTTTGTTCTTATTAGATGTGAATGTAGTGGTGTGAGAGAAATGTCAGTAGGAGCTTTGGACAAGAAGAGGAAGATGAAGGTGCTTCGGGTGCCAAGATTCAAATGGACCGGGTGAGGCCGGCCAATCTCATGGAGGTGCCCAAGTACAACACTTGAGGTGATGGAGGTGTGGTGGACCGAGTTCAACTCTTGAAGATCTTTGAAGTCAACCACAAGTGTCAAAGGCGTGAATGAGAACATCTACTCTTCAAGGAGGTATCTTGTATCAAAGTGTAGTTTTCCTTTTGCCTCTAGTTCCTTTGCTTTTTAGTAGCTCCTTTGTGAACTAGTATGTTTTGCACTTTCATGCATCATGTAAAAACCTAAAAGTAAAGAACATAAAAAATTATTAGTTCAAGGTCTAACTTTCTCAAGATAGCAATGAGCATGGGGGATTCTTAAGTTGGTGGACCGATTGGTTCAAGGCAAGGTTTGGCTCATTGGGAGTAAGCTTGAGAGAGGTTCAAACTTGACCTTGAGTAGGTTTTCTTTATGCATTGTCTTTAAACTTGTTGCATTCACCATGGCATGTTTTAAATTCTTCTTGCATTTGTATTATATGCTGGTTCATGCATTGCATATAGGAAATCACAAAGGAGTCTTTCACATGTGTATATTTTGTTTTAGTTTCTATCTTGATGGAGCGTGACATTGTGACTTCTCTCCAAAAAGTATGCCTAGAACCGAACTCTTTCATTTGTCTTTTGTTCTAGCTACCATCCGTAACATAGTTTAAACTACCCCATGTGTTTCACACAATGATATGCATACATCATGCCTTCCACTATAAGTATGCATAACTTTAGGGGGAGTTTAGCCTATGTTACGAGGCTTCATAAATCATGGTCCAAATGCATTCCACTCAAAAGGACATGGTATATGAAGCTCTTGTGTGCATTTGACGTTTGCCTTTCCTGTTGTTTTCTATTGTAAGATCAATTACAGGAACAAAGAGGAGACACAAGAAACGAGAGATAGGAGAGAACACGATGAAAATGTGGACATCATCTCAAGGACGAGATTGTGCATAAGTAGATCAAGTGATCAAGATGATCGATCTTCATCATAATCTTGAGATGGTGGCTTAAATCAAGGGGGAGCCTCTTCAAGAAGATGATCATCTCGAGGAGGAGTTTGGACCATGAAGATCAAGTGATCATGATAATCGATCTTCATCACAATCTTGAGATGGTGGAGGACTACAAGGTAAGCATGAAGGTGATCCCTACTTGACTCTATGGTGATGCATTTTGTTCTTTTCCTTTACTATTTGCGTCATCTCTAGTCATTATGCTTGTCATAGCTTCTTGTGCTTACATTCACTTGTGTTGTGAGTTTTTGCTCTAACTTATGATATCTATTGAGCTATGGCTTGCCTCAACCGAAACATCAAGGTAATATCTCTTCTCTTGTATGTATACCAGTGATGATATGTTCGTGCTTGCTTACTTCATTCTTTTCATATCATCGCTTTTTATTGCTTGTCATAGCCTCTTGTGCTTTATATTCACTTGTGTTGAGTTTTTGCTCTTTCAAGTGGTATCTTATCTTGAGCTATGACTTGCATGCTTGTTTACTTACCATCATGTGTGTAGTGTCCTTATAATTCCTGGATGTTACTTTGTTGTGATTGAGATGCTTTACCCTTGTGTTTTGCTTCATGTCTATATGTTTTTACAAGTGGTAAATTCTTGTATGCTTTCATTCATATCTTTTACAAGTGGCATTTATTTATGCACTCATTTCATATCTATTTATATGCCATGATCCGAGATATAGGGTAGTCTCCTAAACTTGTCTTTCTTGACAAAGTGCATGTCTCACAAGTTATTCAAATACTTGTATGCACGATTTTAGGGGGGAGCCTATCCTATGTCTTGTGATTCTTGAGACTAATGTCTTTTCAAGTTTATCTTTGGTTAGTCTCTTGATAGGAATGATCATCAATATTGAGATGCCATAATTTGAAGATGATCATCCACTTAGAGGTGCCATGATACTCAAATGATTCATTCTTTATGGCTTTGGAAGCAATCATATCCCCGAAGGTACGCTAAGTTTTTCATTCTTGCAAGTAGGTAATGGTTTTTCCTTCATTCTTGCATTATCTTTTTAGCTACCTTCCATAACATAGCTTAAGGTCCCCCACTTGACTTAATTGTTAAATTGTGCATATACTTTGCCTTCTATCACATGCATGCACAAATTTAAGGGGAGTTTAGTCTATCTTATGAGGCTTCACAATTTTGATCCATATTCCATCCACATTCAAAGGATCACTATCTATAAAGCTCCCTTGTGCTTTTAACCGTTTGCCTTGTTTGTCTCTTTTCGGTGCTTGATGTCAAAGGGGGAGAAAGATATCCTCCAAAGCAAGCAGTTGCGGAAACGGAAGAGACATGAGGCACAAATAGGAAGAACATGTTAAAGGGGAGAAGTACTTGCAACCATGGAGTGAAGGTATGATCAAGAAGGCGAGGTATGGTCAAAGGTATTCTATGTTGTCAATACATCCTAGGCAAGTAGTTGTGCATCATTCTATCTATTATCTTTTGCATTGGTTGTGTTGCCATCAATCACCAAAAAGGGGGAGATTGTAAGATCAATGAACCTATAGCATGGTTCATAGGTTTTGGTGATTGATGTCAACATGGTCAATGGGACTAACAAGGTTTGCTAGTGTGCAAGATGGTTAGTCTCATGAATCTAGTGATACACTATTGGAGTGCCAACACCTCAAAGGTTGCAAGGAAGATGGTAACGAGGAGAAGTATACATGAGGGCTACTCTACGAGGTGACTACTACGCACATGAGGTAAGACACAAGGTAAGTATGTCATGTGTCCCTCTATGTATCGTATACCTTGACATGCTCTTGATCATGGTGTTAGTATTGCCTCATATCCTATACCATGATGATCTTGTCTCTTATGTGATGATGGCTTGTATGTGCTTATTCATGTATACTATATCTTGTCATCATATTGTCATGTCATGTGATCTTGCTTACATACTATTTACCATGACATGCATGTTTATCATATATTCATCATGTAGCTTGCTTTCATTATATCATGATGATGTTATTGTGCTAGTTCTTGTTACATATCTTATGCACATTATATGATGATTCGGTCGAGTTGTCCTTTATGGCAACGAGATCATTGTGACTAACATTTGTGGATGAAGGAAAGGTTTTCATGTGGTCACATGATCAAAAGAATTGGTTGCCTCAACGACGGATGACGATGAGGATCATTGGACTTGATGGAGTTGCGGTTGAACAAGCGGATCAAGGCTAAGAACATGCTAGAACCAAGCAAGTGTTGGCTTGGTGTAGATGTAGGCTTGAGTCCATAGGAAAAACCGGACTATCAAGGGGGATCGAGTCATTTCTCTTAGGTCACACTAGTGGTAGAGGTATGTGGATGCTCAAGGAGTCTCTCAGGCACTAGGGTGACAGCAGGGGAGAAGAGGAACCAAAGTTGGAGAAGTTGGAAGCAAAGATGAAGAGAAATGTCAAGTTTCAGGATCTGCAGAGAAGATCGGATGTTACGGTCATAGAGACCGTATGGTACGGTCTATATGGATGATCCGGACAGAGAAGACAGAGGTTCTGGAAGAAGAAAGGAAGGAGATCGTACAGTACGGTGCTGAAGTCCGTATGGTTATACGGTCCTTATTGGAGTTCTAGACAGAGAAGTTGAGTTTCTGGAAGCTGGAGAAATGAAGACTGGACCATTGATCGTACGGTACGATCATAGGACCGTATGGTACGGTCTACATGGACAGAAACTTCACAGAGTTGGAAGCTTCTATTGGCAGAAAGAAAAGGAGACCGTATGGTACGATCTCTATAATGAAGATGAGCTTATTATCACTGTGTAGATCTTCTCACAAGCTTTCCAACAAGTACAAGATCACCGAAATCGGATTTCGGAGTGAAAAGTTATGGACGAAACAAGAAGCAGCAGATTTGGAGAGCCGTTATGGTATTGTCATCAGGACCGTACATTACGGTGGTCAAATCACCATCAAGATGGCCGAATCAAAAGACCGGACCGGAAGCAAGGTTGTAGGGAATTTCATAAGATTTCCATTGATATATGGAACACCCCAATCGGAGTTCGGAGCAAGAAGTTATACCCCAAATACTACAAGCTGTCAGAAGGAGATCGTACGGTACGATCTGTATGAGACCGTATGGTACGGTCAACACAGAAAGTGGGCACTTTTGTAGCAACGACTAGTTTGAGGTTGGAGGCCTATAAATAGTCGGTTGCTTGGCCCTTTGGGGTGCCTTTGGCCATTGTTACCAGTGAAAAAACACAAGGGAAGACAAGAGGATGCAAGAGCGCACTTGGGAGAAGATTTGAAGAGGAAATTTTAGTGCTTGAGAGGGATGAGAGCATCCATACACCTCTAGGACTAGTATGGTCATAGGGAGGCGGCCTTGGTTTGTTACCCTTAGTCTATGGCAAGGTCTAGACCGGTTAGGCGTTCGTGGTGAGCTTGCCAAGGAGATTGTGGAAGCCATCACATGTTTGTACACGGTCTTGGAGCTTCCCGTGCGAAAGAAGCATAACTAGTGGAGCGTCCGTTAGACCGCATCACGTGCGGATCCTTACCCTCGGAAGAGTACCCGGAGATGTTCACTTAAGGAGCGGTGGATGGTTCCATGGAAGAGAGCATTGCCTTGTGTGCGGCGGGGTGAAGCCCGTGTCTTCACTTGGAGGGTGAAGCGTGCTCTTGGGAACATCACCGGCTCGAGAAGTGGAGTGTTCTCTAAAGGGGATCGTCATCGAGCGGAGGGATGGGGTCGAGACTCCGGCGGGAGTGACCCAACGTGAACTAGGGGGAGGCGCCATCCTCCCGATACCACGGGAAAAATCGATGAGCAATCTCTTACTCTTACTCTCTACTACTTGCACTTGTTGTCTTATTTATCCTATATTCTTGTAGTAGATATTGTGCTTATCTCATATGATTGCTTAGCAATTGTTTTCGTGCTAGCTCCTTGTTATATCTAGTGATACATGCTTTCCTTATATATGCTTGTACCTACTTGTGATAGCTCACACTTGCTTGATATCTTATAGTGATCTAGTTATGCTTATGTTGTATCTACCTTGTTATTATGATCACTAGCTTGAGCCTTCTCTTGTGTACTTATACATGCTAGTTTGTTTGTCTATCTTATCATATACACTAGCATGTATAGTACTTGTTAAGGTTCCCTATGTGTCTTCCCTATATGCTTGCTAGATTGATTGATTGTCTCTATCTTATATACTAGCATGTGTAGGACTTGTTGAGCTTATTGTCCTATGCTAGGTTGTTCTTATATACTCATATATGCCTTGCCCCTATCATGTACAAATCCTAGCACATGGTTATCCTTGCTTGCTCACTCACTCCTAGTGCACATGTATTATCTTGTTATGTATCCTTTACTTGTGCAATTAGATTAAGTATCTAGAAGTGCAAAAAGTATTAGTTCATGGTGTGCCCGATTCACCCCCCCCTCTCGGTCACACGGTCCTTACAAGTGTACAAGTGGTATCAGAGCCTCGTTCTCAATTTAGGGCTTAACTGCCTTTGAGATGTGACCGAATGAGTTTGGGTTTTTATCCCATATAGGTTTTGGCTATGGACGTTGAAAGAATGGCTTGAATAGCTACCTTAAGTCTATAGTACCGAATGAATTGTGGAACATCATGAATTATTTCTCTAGCACTTTCACGGATAACCATGTTATTGTGATGATCATGTTTGTGTGCCTATGTATCTTGATCATGTTGTTGCTAGTTTTCTTGCTGAGAAGTCCTTTTGTGGTAATCTTACCATATTTGTTTTAATGAATCACCTTCTTATTCAAGATCCGTCGACAACATTTTTGCATTTCAACATGAAGATCTTGAGAAGCTACAAATTGGAGAAGTTTTGCTCATGACCACCTCACATGAAGATCTCTCAAGGAATGTCTCTCACATTGAGGACATGTCAATTGGTGATGGTGATCAAGTTAAAGATCAATCTACTATCGTGAGCAAGCTTCCATCACAGTGGCATGGTCCATCGCTACTAATGATTATCGAAAACAAAGAAAAAAGGCCGCAGTAGCCGGGCTCCGTGTGGATGACGGCGGCGACGACGAGCCGCTGCTCCGTCCCGGATGCTCCCCGCCGCTGCTCCGTCCCGGAGGAGCCCCGTCGCCGCTCCGTCCTGGAGGAGACCTAAACGACCACGCCGCCTCCACACCATGGCACCGCCACCGCCGCCGCACGCGCCGGCGCTGCTGCTAAACATGTCCCAACGGAGCACCGCCGCCGCCGCTGAGGGAGCGCCGCCACAACCGAGGGTCCTTGCCGGGGCCGGGCCATCCTTGCCGCTGCCATGACACTACTCGCGCCGCCACAGCCGTCGTGCTATCCTTGCTAGCCGAGGGAGTGCCGCTGCTCGTGCCGCCGCCGCGCCCTACAGCATCGCTGCCGGGGTCGCGGTGATCGCGCCGCACCGCGCCAGGCCGGGGCCGCCGCCTCAACGCCCCTTGCCCGTCTAGGAGCCTCCTCCGCCGCTGCCCCGAGCCAAGGTACGTGAGAGAGAGGTGTGTGTGTGTGTGTGTGTGTGTGTGTGTGTGAGAGAGAGAGAGAGAGAGAGAGGAGAGAGAGAGAGATAATTAAGGAAGAGAGGTACGTGAGAGAGAAAGAGATACTTGAGGGAGAGAGATAAGGGAGAGAGAGATACGTGAGAGAGAGGTGGGGAGAGAGGTGGGAATGAGAGGGATCCGGGTGGTGACTTTTCAACCAATGGAAGGCCATAATTTTGAGAGGTATGGATCGCTGACGTGGCCACTTGTGTTTTCTTGTTTTGTTTGTACGCTTCGTTTGAGGTATTTAACAATCTCAAATACAAAAGTTGTCAACTACAAAGTTTTAGATTTCGTTGAGGTCTACAAATTTCATTTCAGTAATTTCTCCATCCGAGGTCATTTATGAAATTTGAATTTGAAATTTAAGAAATTCAAACTTCGAATGTACTTTTCGTTAGCAAAATTAATTTAAATAAAAAGTGTTGAACTAAAAGGTTATAAAACATCTGAGATATACAACTTTTATTTTGGTCATTTGTTCATCGAAAATAGTGGTAGCAACATTGCTAAAAAATCTTATATATTTGTCTTATAGTTTCATGAAACTATATGATAGATATAGATTTTGTGAACAACTTTGCTATCACTTTATTCAAATCAAGAAATGATACAAATAAGAGTTGTATAGCTTGATAAGTTATGCAACTTTGTAGTTCAACACATTTTATTTTGAATTCGTTTAGGGCTTCAAAATAGTATGCACATATTTATCATAGTGATATAAATTTGAAGAAAACAAGTCATGTGAAAACAATAAAAATCTATAGCAGTAAACATACAAACACATATCCTTAATTGAAAGAGCATGATTTTAAAACAAAATAGGAAAAAGAATCATAAAATTTGGAGTTCGTATGAGGGAGAAATACCAATTACAATTATTAATTCCAGATTAAAAAACGAAAGATGAACTTTGTTGATGTTCTTCAGCACCTATTTTTAGCAGCGGTCCGTAATGTAGTCCGCCTCTAAGAACGAATTTTTAAAGGTGGGCCACCTTACGGACCGCTGCTAAAAATGCCCTGTGTTTTAGCGGCGGACCGTAACGTGATCCACCGCTAAAAATCAATTTTTAGAGGCAGACAACATTACGAACCGCCGCTAAAAAAGCTGAAACCATTTTTAGAAGTGGATTTCGTGTGAACCACCGCTATGCTAAAACCTAGTCCACCGCTATAGTGCCCTTTTGTTGTTGTGCTTGGCTTGGTATAGCTTGTTTGTCTAACGAGCTAGCTTGGCTTGGCTTTATATTGAAGCGAGCTGAAAAACTAGCTTGGCTTGGCTGGTAAGCTTGCGATTGTTGGTATTTCTTAACGTCACAGATAAATCCGCAAGCGTACGGAGAATACCGTTGTAGCACTTCACCCGTGAGTATTCAAGGGTATCGTTATTTATATTTTCCCAATGGAACAGAGTGTAAATATCTTCTAGTCTTGCTCGTCCAAGGACACGAAGAAGGATGGTAGGTTTGGGTAGAGAGAATTCCTATGGATGATGTTCTATCTGGAAGAAAGAGGATTAAACACAGCAGGGCTGTCACCACCTACCGGCAACCCTCCTACTAGGACACGTGGCACTAGGGCTATTAAGTCCCAATGCCAGCCCTACGGTCACGTGACAACAAGGCAATTAAGTCCTCACTGCCAGACCGATTTCAAGCAGTCAATTCCCTAGAACAGAGAGGATTAAGCACAACAGGGCTATCACCACCTACTGGCAACCCTCTACAAGGACATGTGACATTAGGGCTATTAAGTCCCTATGCCAGTCCTAAGGTCACGTGACAACGAGGCAATCAAGTCCTCACTGCCAGACCACTCCTTATTCAAGGGAACAACCAAACATCCAAAGCTATCAAGGGGTAAAACATGTGTAACCTTAACCCTACGGATTAACAAGTTACAGTCTACGACGCACATAACTCTAACCCTACAGATTAACAAGTCATGGGCCAAACCATGTCTAACCACTTTATGCATTGAATGAGTGTAAGCACACAATCCAATAGGAGATCAAGAATACTTACTTGTGTTCATGATGAACGACGAACGAACGATGAATGATCGACGAACGATGAACGAACGACGAACGAACGATGAACGAACAACGAACGATGAATTATAATAAATATTCTCAAAGATACAAGATTTGGGCTAAGTCCTCACAAAGGGAGGACTACCCTTCTCTTCTACCCTACTCTCTCCCTACTCTACTAGGATATAAGGGGCCCTAGGCCCCTTGGGAGTGGAATGAGGCTCTCCTTCTTGTGTGTCCTTGAGGGAAGGGGGTACCCCTTTATTTATAGGCATGAATAGGTCGGTTTGGGGGGCCTCCACCGCCTTTGATAGCATTTAATGCAGGCCAAACCGACCTTAGAAGGTCGGTGGGGAACCGTCATTGGAAGATGGGCCAAGGGGGCCTCCAACAGGGGTCGGCCGACCCCAAATCCCAGGTCGGCCGACCTGGGTTGGTGTTGGTATTTCTTAACGTCACAGATAAATCCGCAAGCGTACGGAGAATACCGTTGTAGCACTTCACCCGTGAGTATTCAAGGGTATCGTTATTTATATTATCCCAAGGGAACGGAGGGGAATTATCTACTAGTCTAGCTGATCCAAGGACACGAGGAAGGATGGTAGGTATGGGTAGAGAGGATTCCTATGGATGAAGTTCTATCTGGAACAAGGAAGAGCAAACACAGTAGGGCTGTCACCACCTACCGGCAAACTCCCCTACTAGGACACGTGACACTAGGGCTATTAAGTCCCTAGGCCAGTCCTAGGGTCACGTGACAACAAGGCAATTAAGTCCTCGCTGCCAGACCGATTCCAAGAAGTCAATTCCCTAGAACAGAGAGGATTAAGCAAGTAGGGCTGTCACCACCTACCGGCGGCCCTCTCCTAGGACACGTGACAATAGGGCTATTAAGTCCCTATGCCAGTCCCAAGGTCACGTGACAACAAGGCAATCAAGTCCTCACTGCCAGACCTATTCTAGTTCACAAGACTAAAGATAAATTCCGCCTCTAAATGCCTACTTGAATAGAACGATGATCATGCAAGCAAGTAGAGGAAGAACTTATACTACAATATAAACATACGATCCAATAGAAGATCGAGAGTACTTACTTGAAATGAAGATGAACGACGAACGAACGATGAACGAACGACGAACGAACGATGAACGAAGAACGAACGACGAACGAACGATGAACGAACGAAGAACACTTCACTTTAAATAAGTATCCTCCAAGATACAAGATTTGGGTTAAGTCCTCACAAGGGGAGGACTACCCTTCTCTCCTACCCTACTCTCTCCCTACTCTGCTAGTGTACAAGGGGCTCTAGTCCCTTGGGTGTGGAATGAGGCTCTCCTTCTTGTGTGTCCTTGAGGGGAGGGGGTACCCCTCTATTTATAGTCTTGAGTAGGTCGGTTTGGGGGCCTCCTCCGCCTCAATGCACCGCCTCAACGCATTAAATGCAGACAGAACCGACATCAGGAAGGCGGTGGCGACCAGCCAGAGAAAGATGGGCCAGTTTGGCCACTGTAGCAAGTCGGCTGACCTCACTGTAGCAGGTCGGCCGACCCCCCCTTGGCCCATTTGGCCTTGGGCTTTGGCCGAGGGGTCCTCCTTGATGTCTTGTTCAATGATCTTCGTGCATTGGCCCAAGTTGGTTGAGTTTTGTATGACTTTTGATCCATATCTTGTTGGGCTGCCTGTGCTGATTTTCTCGGAGTGATGTGTTGTGGCCTTCTTGATGTGAATTCCCTCCTTTTGATATGAAATGTACCTGCACTCACAAATTCACCAACACTCGTGGAAATCGTTAGTAATAAACTCCTACCACTATGTTTGGTGTTCATTTAATTTCTTTTATGCAGGTAATTGACGGTCAAAAGTGGTACTTAAGGGCCGTCAACAACACCCCCACACTTGAGCCTTAGCTTGTCCTCGAGTGAAGGTGGAAGATTAAGATAAAACACGACTTCCATTGGTATGATGCTAGCATACAAGTTATTCCAAGCCATATCTGTACCCGTGAACTTTTGATGTGTCTACCATGTCATCTTGGGCGGTTGATGAATGGAACGGTCTTGATTCAAATCATCATAACTCTCTCTACTGAGTAACTTGGGTTTTTGATAGATTTTCAAAGTAAAAACATAGCTCATACTCCTCAAATGATCACTCTCAAATCGCTCAATGTGTATGGTTCCTCACCAAAGCATTGGATTTGCCTCTTTTCATCCTACTTCTACAAAAGGCTTTATGTGGAGCTTGGTAGGGAATGAAAGAGAGGCATACTTGTATCACATATTTTGCCGAACCAAAAGGGTGGATCCATGGAGAATGCAAGTCATACAACCTTGATCAAGATGTGCAAGTGTGTATGAGGGTGGTGTGGTGGAAATTGTACTCCTTTTTTTTTTTTTTTTTTTTTTTTTGCGTTCCTTCTCTCTTTCTCTTTTTGAATGTTTGAGGAGGACATGGCTATGATTCTTTCTTTCTCTCTTTTTTTTTTTTCAACATTATCCCTTCTCTTTGTTTTTCTTTTTTTTTTCATCATGCTCTACTTTTGTATGAGCAGGGATTATTCTTTCTTTTGCATAGCCATGTCTCCAATGATAATTAGAGAGAGAGAAAGGTAACAATACTTTTGTGGAGTACTTATTTTGGTGGATGGATGGTGGTATTGCTTAACTTCCAGTGTAGAAGTTCAGCATGTGAGGTGGAGTGTACGTGATCTTGATCAAGAGAGTATGACAAGTTTCTCACTAGGGTCACACAATTTTGATAAAGCTCAATGTAATGACAAGCAGCATATGTGTGTAGGTTTTTTAATGTTGTCAACATATGGCTTTGGTAGGAATATAAGATCATCGAGGAGCATAGAGCTATAGATTTTAAATTTTTGCAAGATAAATTCCCAAACACTTTATGCAGAAGAAGCATGATTCATCTCATCCAACCATATCACATTCACCAACAACTTAGATAAACAAGGGTTCCTATGAGACTGGTGTTCACAAGCAACAGGTGTATGATGCGAGGAATAAAGAGTATGCAGGCCAACCAACTAGAAGCATGTATGTTGAGGGAACAACAAAGTTCATTTTATTCTTGAGTTAAATTTTAGTGATTGACTCAAAAGATTATTTTAACTCATGATCTAGAGAGTGGGGTATAGGATGCGCAAATCGTCGCCTTAGATGAAGTGGAGATTAAGAGGGGTCATGTGATTGATCTTTGTCTTCTAGTCCCGATGGCTCCACTCATTTGCGTGTTGATTGGTGCGATGTTGTGCATCGTGTTGGTGGGAGATCTCAAATGTGTGCTTGATGAAGGACAAGAGGTCTCCCCCACACTTGTTCTTGTACCTGGCTTATTTATTCAAAACAAACAAAAGAGTGTGGAAACACAAAAGGACTCTACCGGGGTTGAAGACCGGCGAGCCTAAATTTATTGAATAAAGCAAAATAACTCAAGGCGCATGATATGTTGGAAAGGGAAATAAAAACGCCTAGTTTTCTTTTCTTTTTTTTCTTTTTTTTTTAAAGGGGGAATCAAGGTAGGAAGCTACGGTGGGTTATTGAAGTCAACTAAATCGATCACGTCTACTTCCTCATCTAGGTTTTTATTAGGCTCCAGGAAAACTTTTAAGCGTTGACCATTCACCTTAAAAAGGTTACCTCCATCATCTTGAAGTGTGACTGCTCCATGTGTTGCAACATCGACGATGGTGAATGGCCCTTCCCATTTACTCCGAAGTTTTCCATGCCCGAACAACTTGACCCTAGAATTAAAGAGTAGCACCTTGTCCCCTGCCTTGAATTCCTTTACTTTTATTCTCTCATCGTGCCATCTCTTGGTTCTTTCTTTGTAGATCTTGGCACTATGGTATGCTTTATCTCTTGCTTCCTCCAGCTCAGATATTTGTTGTTTTCGATGCTTCCCGGCTTGTTGGAAGTCCATGTCGAATTTGCGAATGGCCCAATGTGCCCTATGTTCCAACTCAACGGGTAGATGACATGTTTTCCCGTACACGAGTTGGTAGGGTGACATGCCAATGGGTGTTTTGTATGCCGTTCTATATGCCCATAGTGCATCGGGTAGCCTTGACTTCCACGCCTTCCCCATTTCATTGACAGTTTTCTGCAGAATATTCTTGATCTGTTTGTTGGATGTTTCTACTTGTCCACTTGTTTGGGGGTGGTATGGAGTTGCAATGTTGTGTTGTGCTCCAAGCTCCCTGAGAAAGCTTCGGAAGGTCTTATCTTTGAAATGAGACCCTCCGTCACTTATCACCATTCTTGGTGTTCCAAAACGAGGGAGGATGATCTCGTGGAACATCTTGCGGGCATGCTTGGAATCAGCGGCTGTGCATGGCATTGCTTCCACCCACTTGGACACATAGTCGACTGCCACCAATATATACTCATAGCCTTGGGACTTTGGGAAGGGTCCCATGAAGTCAATGCCCCATACATCAAACAGTTCCACTTGAAGATTGTATGTTAGGGGCATTGCATCGCGAGCTGTGATGCCTCCAGTTTTCTGGCAACTCTTGCATCTTCTGACAAATTCCTTGCAGTCTTCATACATAGTTGGCCAGAAGAAACCACTTTGCCAAACCTTTGCCTGTGTTCGGAATGCACCATAATGTCCCCCATATGGTGCGGCGTGGCATTTTTCGATTATTTTGGTGCCCTCGGCTGTCGGCACACATCTTCTTAATTGGCCATCAGCACAAACTCTATAGAGGTATGGGTCATCCCAATGGTGACGTCGACTCTCATAGATCAACTTTTTTTTGTTTTCCCCTGGTGGGACATAACCTGTCACAATGAAGTTCACAATGTCTGCATACCAGGGGTTGGTATCTGTCACCTTTAGAAGCATATCGTCTCGCAGGAAATCATTGATTGGTAGTTCCTGCATGTTAGTGACTTGCATACGAGACAGATGATCTGCCACAGAATTTTCTACTCCTTTCTTATCTCTTATTTCAAGATCAAACTCTTGGAGCAGAAGAATCCATCGTAACAAGCGCGGTTTAGCATCTTTCTTAGTGAGCAAGTATTTTAAAGCAGCATGATCGGTGTAGACGATAACCTTTGCTCCCACTAAGTAAGATCTAAACTTATCGATAGCAAAAACGACGGCAAGAAGCTCTTTTTCAGTGGTTGCATAATTCAATTGAGCTCCCGTCAAGGTTTTGCTAGCATAAGATATAGCATGATGCTTCTTATCTTTGGTTTGGCCAAGGACCGCCCCAACGGCATAATCACTAGCATCACACATTATCTCAAAGGGTAACGTCCAATCAGGGGGTTGTATGATTGGGGCTGATATGAGTGCCTTCTTGAGGATATTGAAGGATTTCATGCATTCATCATCAAACTTAAAAGGAGCTTCCTTGGCTAAAAGGCTCGTGAGGGGTCTAGCGATGTGAGAGAAGTCTTTTATGAAACGGCGATAGAACCCTGCATGACCCAAGAAGCTACGGACCCCTTTCACGTTGGTTGGAGGTGGCAGCTGTTCTATAACATCGATCTTAGCCTTGTCCACCTCCACACCTCTCTCGGACACAAGGTGTCCAAGAACTATCCCCTCTCGGACCATAAAGTGGCATTTTTCCCAGTTAAGCACCAGGTCCTTCTCTTGGCATCGTTGCAAGACCTTGTCTAGGTTTTCAAGACAATGATCAAAGGTCTTCCCATAGACGGAAAAATCGTCCATGAAGACTTCCATGATTTCCTCGATCATGTCAGAGAAGATAGACATCATGCACCTTTGGAACGAGGAGGGTGCATTGCACAACCCAAAAGACATCCTTCGATAGGCGTAGGTTCCATAAGGGCAAGTGAAGGTAGTCTTGCTTTGATCATCGGGATGGATGGGGATTTGATGATAACCAGAATACCCATCAAGAAAACAAAAGAAGGAATTCTTTGCCAACCGTTCTAACATTTCATCAATGAAAGGCAACGGAAAATGATCCTTCTTTGTTGCCTTGTTAAGTTTTCTGTAATCAATGCACATTCTCCATCCCGTGACGGTTCGTTGAGGGATCAACTCATCCTTATCATTTTTTACGACCGTCATTCCTCCCTTCTTGGGCACTACCTGAACGGGGCTAACCCACTCACTATGCGGAACAGGATAAATTATTCCAGCATGAAGGAGTTTCAGGACCTCTTTTTTGACGACCTCTCTCATCGCATTGTTTAGCCTCCTTTGAGGCTCCCTAGATGGTGTGTTATCAGGATCGGTAGGGATGCGATGGGTGCAGAGAGCGGGATTAATCCCCTTGAGGTCTTGAAGAGAGTAGCCCAGGACGGATCTATGCTTTTCTAGAATGGCAATGAGTCTAGCAGTTTCGTCTCCAGAGAGCTTGTCACTTATGATGACGGGAGCCTCTTTATCGCCATGAAGAAAAGTATAGCGTAAGCCGGGAGGTAAGGGCTTGAGCTCAATTGGAGATTTTGATGGTGTTTTGAAGTTAGGAAGCTCGAGAGGTTCTTCTAGATCTGCCTCTTCTTGGATAAAATCATGAGCATACTCGTCTAGGAATGATTCAGGAGACTCGATAGGATAGATAGCCCTCACTTCCTCATCAATGAGCTCATCCTCGGGGAGACTATCTGCCGAAGCATTTCTCGATCGGGTGATCGGAATGGAAAAAGATTCTCTCCCAAGTTTGATGTCAAGGGTTCCTAGTGTTGGTGCATCAAAGAGAAGCTTCTCTATTGGATGCCCAATAAGAATATTAAACTCATCGATCTCAAAGACATGGAAGTCCAGGATGGCCTCAAGATTGTTGTGACCAATGGTCACATTTTGTAAAACTCCAAGTCCTTCTTGAAGATGTCCAGACGGGCTCTTGAAGGATTTGGTTGTTGGCATCAAAGGTTTGTCACCAAGAATTTCGTATGCAAAGGAATCAGAAACTAGGTTTGCACCAACAGTGGGGTTGTAGTGAACATCGACCGTAACTCCTCTTATGTTGCATTGAATGATTGAAGAAGGTTGGTTAATCCGAATTACCTCGGGGGAATGCTCAACTTCTCTCAACCATTCCTCACTCATGAGGGTGGTCAACTCCCGAACGGTTTCTCTAAGGAACTCATGTTCAAAAGGATCAGGAGGAGGCCTAGGAGCTGGTGGTTTCTTTTGATGGGAATGCTTCGAGGTGTTTTCATAACCTTCAAAGAGATCATCCTTGAATTCAAACGGGAAGTCAAGAGGATGAATTTCTTCTTCCTTCATCACTGTTCTTGGTACGGGAAGTGGGTCAACAGGCGAATCTTGGGATGTGGAAGAAGAAGGGATGGATTCGGATGTTGAGGGTTCCTCGATGCTTGACACGACTCGCTCTTGGAGGGACTCACTAAGATGATTGAAGGAATTATTTTCTGTGATTAGATCCAAGATGTTTCTTCCTTCGGTCGGGGTTTTGGAAGCAAAAGACCCTCCAGCGGTGATGTCAAGATATAGGGCAGATTCCTTGTCTAATCCCATATAGAAATGTTGCAATAACATGGGATCGGGGACAGACAAGTTTGGGCCAGTAAGAGTTAGCAAGGAAAACCTAACCCAGGCTGCACCTATGGACTCCTTCTCATTCTGCGAGAAATTCATGATTTCTAGCCGGAGAGCAACGATTCGGGATAAGGGAAAGAAGACTGAGCAAAATTTATCTCGGAGTTTTTCCCAGTCCCCATTCATGTTTCTGACGACAATCGTGTACCATTGTTCCGCTCTCTCACGAAGGGAGAAAGGAAACAACTTCCATTTCACGGTTTCTTGTGCCATGCCTTGGATCACGACGCATGAAGACACTTGCTCAAACTCTCGTAGATGGTGATATGGATTTTCTTGGTCAGTTCCAGAGAAGGGTCGGTTTCTGACCATGGTTATAAAAGTGGGGTGGATCATATAGCCGGATGTGGAAATGGGTTTGGAGGATGGTGGTGGCTCAAATGACATTCCCCTTGGAGCAGAGAAGGATTGGATTGTAGGTTCTGGCTCCATGATAAATGTTTTTGGTATTTTTCAAGGAAGGGATAGCAATGATGGATGGTGAAAGATTGATGATGGATAAGAAATAAAAGAAAAAGGATAAAAGGATACAATACGAGGACCAACTAGGTTCGAAGATAAAAAGCAACTACCGTTCCCCGGCAACGGCGCCAGAAATGCTTGTTGGTATTTCTTAACGTCACAGATAAATCCGCAAGCGTACGGAGAATACCGTTGTAGCACTTCACCCGTGAGTATTCAAGTTTATCGTTATTTATATTATCCCAAGGGAACGGAGGGGAATTATCTACTAGTCTAGCTGATCCAAGGACACGAGGAAGGATGGTAGGTATGGGTAGAGAGGATTCCTATGGATGAAGTTCTATCTGGAACAAGGAAGAGCAAACACAGTAGGGCTGTCACCACCTACCGGCAAACTCCCCTACTAGGACACGTGACACTAGGGCTATTAAGTCCCTAGGCCAGTCCTAGGGTCACGTGACAACAAGGCAATTAAGTCCTCGCTGCCAGACCGATTCCAAGAAGTCAATTCCCTAGAACAGAGAGGATTAAGCAAGTAGGGCTGTCACCACCTACCGGCGGCCCTCTCCTAGGACACGTGACAATAGGGCTATTAAGTCCCTATGCCAGTCCCAAGGTCACGTGACAACAAGGCAATCAAGTCCTCACTGCCAGACCTATTCTAGTTCACAAGACTAAAGATAAATTCCGCCTCTAAATGCCTACTTAAATAGAACGATGATCATGCAAGCAAGTAGAGGAAGAACTTATACTACAATAGAAACATACGATCCAATAGAAGATCGAGAGTACTTACTTGAAATGAAGATGAACGACGAACGAACGATGAACGAACGACGAACGAACGATGAACGAAGAACGAACGACGAACGAACGATGAACGAACGAAGAACACTTCACTTTAAATAAGTATCCTCCAAGATACAAGATTTGGGTTAAGTCCTCACAATGGGAGGACTACCCTTCTCTCCTACCCTACTCTCTCCCTACTCTGCTAGTGTACAAGGGGCTCTAGTCCCTTGGGTGTGGAATCAGGCTCTCCTTCTTGTGTGTCCTTGAGGGGAGGGGGTACCCCTCTATTTATAGTCTTGAGTAGGTCGGTTTGGGGGCCTCCACCGCCTCAATGCACCGCCTCAACGCATTAAATGCAGACAGAACCGACATCAGGAAGGCGGTGGCGACCAGCCAGAGAAAGATGGGCCAGTTTGGCCACTGTAGCAGGTCGGCCGACCTCACTGTAGCAGGTCGGCCGACCCCCCCTTGGCCCATTTGGCCTTGGGCTTTGGCCGAGGGGTCCTCCTTGATGTCTTGTTCAATGATCTTCGTGCATTGGCCCAAGTTGGTTGAGTTTTGTATGACTTTTGATCCATATCTTGTTGGGCTGCCTGTGCTGATTTTCTCGGAGTGATGTGTTGTGGCCTTCTTGATGTGAATTCCCTCCTTTTGATATGAAATGTACCTGTACTCACAAATTCACCAACACTCGTGGAAATCGTTAGTAATAAACTCCTACCACTATGTTTGGTGTTCATTTTATTTCTTTTATGCAGGTAATTGACGGTCAAAAGTGGTACTTAAGGGCCGTCAACAGTTGGGCCCCATTATTTGGCCTAGCCTTCCTCTGGTGTGTGCTTGGGTTGTCTCCTCCCCTGGTCCACTTGCTATACATTGACTTGAAGCCTTCTGGTTCCTCCTTTGGAATATTCTTGATGTGTATCCCCTTGATATGATTCTGATATGCTTCGGGATATATTCTTGATATGATTTGATTTGATTGTGGATCCATATCTCTCTCTTTATTGAGGTTTTCCAAGGAAGGATCTCTCATCATATCTTCTCTTGATATTCTTCTAGTTTTGGGGCTCTGGGAAGATATCTTTATTCCGGGGAAAATACGATGATTATGAAGTCCATGATTTGTGCCTCGCTTACCCTGTTTTCATATGAAATGCACCTGCACTCACAAATTCACCAACACTCGTAGAATGTGTTAGTAATAAACTCCTACCACTATGTTTGATGTTCATTTTAATTCTTTTATGCAGGTGCTTGATGGTCAAAAGTGGTACTTAAGGACCGTCAACAACACCCCCACACTTGAGCCTTTGCTCGTCCTCGAGTGAAGGTGAAGGAATAAGATAGAACAAGACTTCCATTGGTATGATGCTAGCATACAAGTTATTCCAAGCCATTACCTGTACCTGTGAACTTTGATGTGGCTATCATGCTATCTTAGGCTGTTGAGGAATGGAACGGTCTTGATTCAAGTCATCAATACTCCTCTGTTGAGTAACTTGGGTTTTTGATATATTTTCAAAGTAAAAACATAGCTTGTACTCCTCAAATGATATCTCTCAAATCGCTCAATGTGTATGATTCCTCACCAAGGCAATGGTTTTGCCTCCTTTCATCCTACTTCTATGTAAGGCTTTGGAGCTTGGTAGGTATGAAAAGGAGCATACTTGCATCACTTATGTTGCAAAGTCAAAGAGTGGATCCAAAGAGAAAACAAGCCATACAATCTGATCAAGAATGTGCATGTGTGTGGATATGTGTGTGGTAATGGAATGAGGTGAATATTTGATGCGATGATGCCTCTCTCTTGATTGACTTTTATTTGAGAACATGGCTATGACTTTTTTTTTCTTCTCTTTTTTTTTTTCAATCACGCTCAACATGTTTGAGCATGTCTTTCTTTATTCATGCTCATCCATATGAGCACTCTTTTTTTTTCTTTTTTTTTTAATTTCTATCTCCCCTTTTTTTTGGATAGCCATGTCTCTTTTGCAAGAATATTTAGAGAGACACATCAACAACCAGTGATGGAGTATTTATTTGGTGGGCGGATGGATGGAGATGGTGTTGCTAACTTCCAGTGTAGAAATTTAGCATGGTTTGTGGTGGTGGTGTATGTGTACGTGATCTTGATCAAGAAAGTATGGCAAGCATCTCAGAAGGGTCACACAATTTGACAATGCTCAAAGCAATAACAAGCAGCATTTGTAGGGGTTTTCAAAATGATCATTATTTGGCTCTGGTAGGAATATAAGATCATTGAGGAGTGCAAAGCTATGGATTTTAAATTTTTGCAAAATAAATTCCCAAGCACTCTTATACAGAAAAAGCAAGATTCCTCTCATCTAACCATATCACATTCGCCAACAACTTAGATGAACATGGGGTCCTATGATATTGGTGTTCACAAGCAACAGGTGTGCGAAGCGAGGAATAAAGAGCATGCAGGCCAACCAGATAGAAGCATGTTTGTTAAATTTTAGGGATTGACGAAAAAGATTATTTTAACTCATGAATTAGGGAGATAGAGCTGTAGGGTAGGATGCGCAAACCATCGCCTTGGACGAAGTGGAGACCAAGAGGGACCATAGGATGGTTTAACTTTGTCTTGTGCTCAATGGCTCCACCCCTTTGTGTGTTGATGTGTGCGATGTTGTGCATCGTGTTGGTGGGAGATCTTGAATGTGTGTGTGATGAAGAACGAGAGATCTCCCCCACACTTGTTCTTGTACCTGGCTTGTTTATTCAAAAGAAACAAACAAATTTGCAAATAAAAAGGACTCTACCGGGGTTAAAGACCGGGGAGCCTAAATTTATTGAATTACGTAAAATAACTCAAGACGCATTAAATGTTTGAAAAGGGAAATAAAAGCGCCTAGTTTATTCATATTTTCTTTTTCTTTATTTGACTTTAAAAATCTTTTTTAAGTTTATGTTATATCATGTAAAGCTAAAGGATACAAGTTGCGATAGAAGTTACCTTAGTGGGGGGAGTTCCTCCCCCACACTTGTTCTTTGCTCGTAGCCCTTAATTGGAGTTGCGTGATATCATGGCTGCACATAAGAGCAAGAACACAAGAGCAAACTCGAGAAGGGGTTACGTTAGTGTAAACAATGAGGACCACCCGACAGTTGCTCTTGCAAAGCTTTTGATCGCAACAAAAGAATATAAATAAAATTAAAAGTAGAAAAGGGAAAAAACTTTTTCTTAAGTTTGAGACAAAACACAATTACACTTGAGAGTTTGATAAGCTACCAAATTATTATAATTTTTTTTCAAAGGGTTTGTCTCGAAAATAATTTTACCAAGATTATTTTCTTAAATAAAATAAAGATATTTTATTTTCTTTGATGATGTAAAAAAAGGGTATGAAAAATCCCAAACGTGATTTGGAAAAATTCAAACATGCAAGAATGCAAGTGAGAAAATCAACTTATGCAGGAAAATGCAACTATGTGGGAAAATCGAAATATGCAAGTGGAGGGAAAAATCCAAATATGCAAAATGTATGATGATGGGAAATTCAAATATGCAAGAGAATGCAAATGAAAATCCAAGTATGCAAGAAGCAAATACAAGATAACTATCGATTATCCTGTCGACAAGGGCATCGTCATTTTAAGTCTGACGAGCAGGACTTTTCTCCGTCATGTATATCTTGATGATGTGGCTCCGGAGAATGTTTTTGGTGTTTTTCAAGGAAGGTTAGAAATGATTGAGAAAGGATAAGAAAGGATAAATGGTGGAATTTTGAAGATGGATAAGGGAAAAATAATAAAAGGAAAAAGGATAAAAAAAGGATACAATATGGGGATCAACTAGGTTCGAAGACAAAAACAACAACCGTTCCCCGGCAACGGCGCCGGAAATGCTTGTTGGTACTTCTTAACGTCACAGATAAATCCGCAAGCATACGGAGAATACCGTTGTAGCACTTCACCCGTGAGTATTCAAGGGTATCGTTATTTATATTTTCTCAAAGGAACGGAGTGTAAATATCTTCTAGTCTAGCTCGTCCAAGGACACGAAGAAGGATGGTAGGTTTGGGTAGAGAGGATTCCTATGGATGATGTTCTATCTGGAACAAAAAGGATTAAACACAGCAGGGCTGTCACCACCTACCGGCAACCCTCCTACTAGGACACGTGGCACTAGGGCTATTAAGTCCATATGCCAGCCCTAGGGTCACGTGACAACAAGGCAATTAAGTCCTCACTGCCAGACCGATTCCAAGCAGTCAATTCCCTAGAACAAAGAGGATTAAGCACAACAGGGCTGTCACCACCTACCGGCAACCCTTTACAAGGACATGTGACATTAGGGCTATCCACGTGTCCGTTCGCTGTTGGCCCACATTTTGTCCTCTCGTTACTCCACGTGGCCGTTCTCGGCCCATCCGTTTTCGTCACAAAATTGTCGTGCCAATTCGTCACAAATCATATCAAGCCATATCCTTGGATCGTCACAAACATTCAAGCCAGTTCACATTCACATAATTTGAACCCAGAGTCAATATATACATTCACATTACAAAATGGTGCCCCCACGAACATGAGTTCAGTAATCACACCCAAACCTATCAGACTAGAAACGAAGATCATCATTTAGATACTAGTGGTGAAGGATGCACCTGACCTTCCACTCCTAAAACCATCCGAAAAGATTGAATCATCTCTGCCTTCCGTGCTGCTTCCTTCCTCAAAGCCTCAAGCTGGGCTGTCGTAGTACGGCGAGCCTCGGTTGCTTCTACTGAGATCTTCCTCAAGTCAGCCAGCTACAGATTCTGCTGTTCAATTGTTTCACGAAGTTCATCCCTTTTGACTTTCTCCAAGTACAGTTCCCACGTCAAATCTTGAAACTGACAAAACCTGAAATTCTACTTCGTTTCTTCGGCGAAATGCCCACAGCACGAAGAAAGGTATTTGATCGCACAACTTCACAAACAGCAGATTCAATAGACGGCGGTTCGTGCCCCTCTTCCACATGATTATCCATCATCGCTTCCATATGATCCTAGCAACAAGTATGACAGGTCAGAGCTCCATCTTGTTCTCAGGGTTTCCAAATGTGGTGCATGCATAATAGGGAATGAAAAGGAGAAGCACTTACAATAGCTTTCTGTACAGGCTCGCTAATGAAACCTGTTTTTTGTGATGAATGAAACTCTTTGAACAGTTCCAACGGGGTGGGGTCTTCATCCTTATATTTATCTCTCCAAACAAAATGCAAAGAAATGTCAAATATTAGCTTGGAAGAAATAACATGGACAGGATTTGATGAGTAGTAATCACAGACGTCAAGTGATTGGTTCCTTACCAAGGCATGGAGCTGTGCAATGTAGCACCGGGAGCCTGTGCCGTGATTAAACTGGACTTTCTCACGGTTGTGTTGGTTTAGAAGACATATTTCCTGCAAAAGGTACATTTCTATGAGATTGAGACCGAAAGGATTCTTTGCGGTATGGACAAGTGGAACGAGGCAGTTTGAAGCCCTGGCATACCTTGTGCTTTGGGCTTGACCAGATCTTCACCAATTTTCCCCATTGCTCGTCAGTCATAGATGACACAGGGGATGTTGTCGTCACTTCATTCGCTGGTACACCATCAAAGTACTTCTTCTTCAGCCTATATCTCAACTGACGAGTGTCGGATTTCAGCATGTCAACACATGCATCTTTCACTGTCTTGTTGGTGGTGTCCAAGCAAAAATTTCCCTAGTAAAGAGCAAAAACATACGGGAAGAGAATACAAATCATAAGAAAAAATTTGATACAACAAATCAACTAGAGTCACTTTAGGATAGACATTAGTAGCTAGTACTTACAGAAACTTTTGCAATGTAGTCACACACATAAGAAGGATTCATATTGTACTCCTTCCAATTAGGAAGGACAGGTATGTGCTGGTGAAGAACCATGCCGCCCTCAGTTGCAAACTTTGCAGCTTGAATTGGTATTACTAGCCGTTTCATACCTTCATCAATGCGGATTGCCAACTTATTTTCTATTGCACCGTTTATCCTATGAAGCTCTGCGCCAGCTCTTGGTCTAGCCGGTGGCCTACAGAAGATTTCTTCAACTAGCAAAATGCATTGACGTGTTAGTCATTATGTTGCTGTCAGCAAAAGAGACAACAATATTTGGCAGGCACAAATAAGATACTTGCCTCAGCCCGCAACCTCTATTCCACTTCCGTCCACTGTTGCGAAGTGATTTCATCTTCGGCTAGCCAATTTGCATTTATGTATCAGTCAATATGTTGCCGTCAGCAACAGAGACAATAACATTTGGCAACCATAAAGAAGATACTTGCCTTCAGCTTGCAACCTCGTTTCCTCTTCCGTCTGCTGTTGCGTAGTGATTACATCTTCAGACAAAACTGCATTGACATGTTAGTCAACATGTTGCTGTCAGCGACAAAGATCATCATATTTGGCAAGGACAAAGAAGATACTTGCCTCCGTCTTACAATTGGCTCTGGTCCTCTTCTGTCCGCTGCTTTGTAGTGCTTACATCTTCAACACAGAAAATTGCATTGACAGGTTAGTCGCTATGTTGCCGCCAGCAACAGAGACAATAACATTTAGCAAGCACAAAGAAAATAATTGCATTGATATGTCGATATGTTGCTGTCAGCAAAAGATCATAATGTTTGGCAAGCACAAAGAAGATACTTACCGTCCTCTTGTACTTGCCTCTGGTCCTCTGGTGTGCCCTCCTCTTGTGTACTGGTGACCTCTTCAGCTAACAAAATTGCATCGATAGTTCGTTATGCTGCTGTCAGCAAAAGAGATCATCATATTTCGCAAGCACAAACAAGATACTTACCTTCCTCTTGCACTTGCCTCTGATCCTCTGGTGTGCCCCCCTCTTGTGTACTGATGACCTCTTCAACTAACAAAATTGGACGGGTGCCTTCATCTTGCGCTTGGCTCTCGTCCTCTGGTGTGCCCTCCTCTTGTGTACTGGTGACCTCTTCAGCTAACAAAATTGGACGGGTGCCTTCGTCTTTCGCTTGGCTCTCATCCTCCGGTGTGCCCTCCTCTTGTGTACTGGTGACCTTTTCAGCTAACAAAATTGGATGGGTGTCTTCCTTTTGCACTTGCCTCTGATCCTCTTGTGTGCCCCCCTCTTGTGTACGGGTGCCTTCATCTTGCGCTTGGCTCTCGTCTTCTAGTGCCCCCTTTTGTGTAGTGTCATTTGAATTAGCCAGTTCCCTTGTCCGCTGCCTGATTATTCTTATACCATGCACTTGTCTGTCGGGTGCCACTACTCTCTTGCATCTCCTTCCGCTCCGCCCTTTACCTTCATAAACTTGTGACGCCTCAAAAGGGAAAAAAATAATTATTGGTTTCAAGTAGGACAAATTGCATAATCAAAGCTACAGAGAAGAACACAGAAACTTGCCGATCGAAGGCAACAAGAACACCTTATCAATAACAGCTTTGCTTCTAGTTGATGCACTGACAAATGACTGAAATCGCAAGCCCCCAATCTGACCAGCAAATTTGGATTGTATTGTAGCTAATTTTTTTTGCCGTATAGCCTCTTCATAGTTAGGCTCAAACCCTTCCTGATGAAGCTCTACACATTCGTTAAAAGGATTGTGTTAGATTATTTCTTTCAAATCCATGAAGTAGAGACAACAACCTATCTAGACAACTATCTATCTTTTGTATGCCCCAATCGACAGATTTGAACCAACCAACAGCCTGTGCAACGTAACGTATATAGCTATGTAGAAACTACTGTTGGAAAGAGGGAAGCAATATAACTTTCCTCCTTGGCGTACGCCCTGGTGCCATCGGAGTCTTTGGGAATGACAGCCTGTCAGTGGTCGATGGGAGGGGAAGGGGACGGGGACAACAGCGAGGATGGATTGGGACAGCGGCGGCGGCGAAGATTGCGAAGGGTGCAGGGAGCACGGAGTAGAAGTTTTGAGAACGAGGAAGGATCTGGGAGTAGCAAGGGCAGGATTGTGGGATGAGGATGGATCTGGGAGTAGGGAGGGTAGGAGTAGGATGATGCCTTGGTACAGTTTACCAAAAGGCCCTTTATGGACACGGGGAAGAGCGCGGGTGACGAGGACGGATGACCATGGAAAGAAAGGGATAAGATGGACTTTTTGCATGTCCATCAAGTTTTCGAACGGGCCGCTGTCGTTTCGGCGGGAGGATGGAAAATTGGGGTCCCACCCGCCACTGCCCCCCCTCCCCACCCACCCCCCCCCCCCCCCGTGTTGTTTTTGAGCGACTGGTCTTGACATGGAGCTCACGGGATAAACTCGTGTTAGCGTTTTTCCAGGTTCAACAACAAAACTATCAAGACCACAATTACCGAGTCCGCCAAAGTTGTAGAGAGCTTCATCCAAGAGGTGCGCGGTGGCCATTGCGAACATGGTCCTGTTCGGCTGGTTAGCTTTGGGATGTTCTGCGCTGAACGGCGCACTTACTGGGCAGATGATGAAGGAAATTAGGAGTGGTTCCCACACGCTAGAAAGTCCCATAAGTTGACATGGAACTCACTGGATAAACTAGTGTTAGCATATTGCAGATGGTCCTGCAAACTTTACCGAGCGTGATCATCTAACTATGCGCATATAGTATATATTTTCATAAGACATCTTCAGAGATTTAATTCAAACTATATATACAATCATCATGTTTGATGATGCATGAAACGTTGCACGCTATACGTAACACTTCGAGTCACTATCGTCCACCCTTTTCTTTTCAGAGCGTCCCCAAAGGTTAACTCTTAGCTGCCTCTTAGAATTGTTTATCGGAGAAAAAGAGGAGAGAGAAGGCTGCTAGCTCTTCCTCAAGAGGCAGTCTCTAAGAAAAATGAGACACTTAAATATGGACCCCACTCCTCATAAATCCTCTGCAAGTGAATACGCAGGAAGACAGCTGCGCGTATCATGCTATATTAAGAAGATTTTTGGACAGTTGCCACACAGCGCGACGCTGGACATGGCTCGCCAACCCGCAGATTTTATACTACATCACAAACACACAACCAAGGCAAGAGGGGGAGTCACTACCATGCTTAACAGTTTATTTTGTTTACAGCCAACAAGACAAAATGAACAAGATACATAGTACTTATTAACTAGCTAGGATAAAATAAAAACATTACACAGACTGCGTGCCATTGATACGCTACTAGTACTCATCATTAATTTGGCATATCGTCGAGGTCTGCCATTTTCCAAAGTCTCTCGGCAATGCCAGGATTGATTTTGTTTGCTGAAATAAAATCACCCGAGGAAACTACGTTGTTGATGTTCATCCTTCTGGCGACAATGAACTCTATACACTTCTCGATCAGCGCGTCGCATTTTGCCTCAGCGGCAACGCGTAGAGTCTGAGACACTGTCTCGTCCTTGGTGGCGTCCCACAGCTCTTCCAAGGACACGATGGCATCATCATCATCATCATTATTTCAGGCGATCCATGCCGTAGAAGTCGGATAGCCAAAGCAACTCTTCCAAGGACACGACGGCATCATCATCATCTTCCCAAAGCTCCATCTCGCTGGGCAGGGAGTCTTTGTATGCGAAACTTACCAAGGCGCCGAACTGGGCGGCGCCACCTCTTCTCATCAGCACATTGCCGGGGGGCGCCATGAAACCGTACAGCATTCCGGCGAAGACCTTCGACCGTGCTGCCATCACATAACGGTGGGCATGGACCCGTTCTTCTTCTCCGTGGAAGTCGAAGGCGACGTCGCAACCTGTCCCTTGTAGCCGGAGAGCATCAAGTTGAGTACCGAGATCCGAGGTTGCAACGTCGATGCGATCGTCACTTAACACGACGACGGTGCACGCTATCTTGATGCAGTTTCGCCGTCCAATCAATTCTTCCACAATGTCTCTCTTGAGGAAATCAACAAAACCTTGGCGATTAAAAACCTCCTCCTTACCAAAATTTAGTACATACTGTTTTCGCGGGCGCACGAACTCGTCGTCATCGTCGTCGTAGTCGGCCAACTCCACGGTGAAAAGAACACGGACTTTATGGGAAACATCCATGAACTCCAATTGGACCTCCAAGCCCTCAGGTTATCCATAGTAGGAATCTCGACTGCCCCTGGGGTAGCACCGAATCCTCCACCGGCGCCCGCCAACGGTGAACTCTTTGGTCTGGATGAAATTATCTGATGAGTTGTTCCGTGTAACATCCACATCGGTGCTCTCGACGGTGAACTCCATGTAGGTGGATGCGAGTGTCCTTCTAGAGCAATCCATGCGAGTGTGTTTCTTCTGGTAGTGGTGGTTCTACGGTGGTGGCGATTGGTTTCGTACGCGATGGTTTGGAACACCGGTGAGTTTAGATTGGCGTTGGTGCGAAAACAGAGCGAGGAGTTCACCCGAGGAGTTAGCTTTTATTCTGACCAGATGGGGGAAGAGACGAAGGGACGCGGTGGCAATGCCGTTTCGACAAAGGTCTCTGATCGGATAGGGGAAGAGACGAAAGGGACACCCAGGGAGTGGATGATCCCCGGAGTTATCCTATAGCACAGGATTATCCCTTGTGAACGTGATCGTCACATGTTTCATTTACAAAACGGTTAAGTTGCACTATAACAAGTAGAGGCGGCTTTTCATAAACCAATCGCTCGAGACCATTATTATAAAGACTCCACTGCCAAACAAACCAATAAGCGAAGCGGCGTCTGGCAGGGGAGTCTTTATAATAAAGGTTTCGAGCGATTGGTTTATGAAAAGCCGCCTCTACTTGTTATACTGCAACTTAACCGTTTTGTAAATGAAACATGTGACGATCACGTTCACAAGGGATAATCCATTGCTATAGGATAACTTAGGGGATCATCCCGTGAACCTGTATTTCGTTACACTTGTCAATGACGATCAAGTTCACACAGGATGAGCTGTTCAAACGCTGTGCTTCGTGTACACCTAGCATTTTTTTTATTGATGAAAACACAGTAATAGGAAAAAATGTATAACTCCCCAGGAATTTCAATTGCGCTTATATTCTCCCACATGATAACAAAAGTAAAAGGTCTCGCACAAGTGTGCTTCTTATCATAACGTATTCATGGGATATTCCCATGACCTCAGACCATACTCACGGGAACTTCACTGCTTGTTTGCTGCGGCTGGACCGCGGGAGCAATTTCTTTGAGATCCAGGAGTACTGGTTGCGGCTGAACTAGTTTTTGTGGAGCACCTCCAATGATCCCCGCATCCGGCCTCTCATCTTGTATTTGAGGGTGCAAAGGGTAAAATTTCTCTCCATCAAAGCCCTCATCCATCTCCTAAGGATGAGAGAGCTCTCATTTTGACCAGTCACAATACATTAATTTGTCGAGAGATTGTTTCATTCTCCAAACCAAAACTATAAAAGTTGGTTGCTTCACAGTCCTTCTGGCCTTCATGAGGGAGGCTCAGGTGTGGTGGCCAGCACCATTTGTCCGGTATTTTCAAATTACTCGCTCGCGGATATTCCGTTGAGAAGGACGAACTTGAGTTCGTGATGCTATGGATGGATGGAAAAAAGCCCTCATGTTACCTCCTTCCTCTCTCAATTGTAGGAGCTTCCTTGGCCCTCCCTCGTATCCTCCCAAATGAATGACATGTGGGACCATAGGATTAGGGGGGCATATTTGAGAGTTGGATATGGTAGTGAAGTAAGGGTTGAAATATGGATGAGAAGGCTCTCAAATGTATGAATCAAGGGGTAAAAATGAGAGCTTCATTGGAGATGCTTAGCCTCATTTGGAATGAAGGATTCTCAAAACACAGGAATAGGAAAAACAAGTGCGTTTTCTATCATACCTTATTCATGGGATATTCCGACGGACCTCAGACCTTACTCAACGGAACTTTCTAGTTTGTTTGAGGGCTAAATAGTGCTTGCTGCAGCCGTAGTAGTTTCTGTATTATGTTTTTGTCTAACCGCTGCCTTCAGACTCCAAATAAAGGGTACAGTTGGACGCGTCGAAGCCAGAAAAATTACATATACAGGTACGAGGCAAGTGACGATCTTGATATCGGATACGGAGTATTAGGTTGCTGGGAGCCAAGGAACATAATGGAAGGATTTGTGATTACTCTTTTGGCACAACATTATTCATTCAGCCGATGGTGATTCCAGTTAATAACGCGGACACCACTTTTTGGAGTCAATAACAAGTACAAAATACAGCTCATATTACATTAAGACATTGACCAAGATCTTTCAAGAACAAGAAAATACATTGTCCAAGTAAATGCAAAGTACATTTTTTCGAACATTGAATGCAAAAGTACTTAAAAGAACATATATTACACATCATCAAGCCGTGCCTTCTTCCTAAGCCTAGGAATAATAGTAGGATACTCTAAGGCTGAGAAAACAAAATGTTCCGACAAAACTGCTTCCATGAGGTTGCCTTCTTTGACCATGAACTCTTCACATTTGTCTTGCAACTCCTGGCATTTAGCATCCATGGCAAAGACTAGAGTTTGAGACACCGTCTTCTCTGTGGTAGCGTCCCACAGGCTTGCCGCGCACAAGATTTCATTCGATCCATACCGTAGCAGTCGGAAAGCCGAAGTAACTGTGCCCAGGCACTGAAGGCGTCATCTGTCCAGAGCTCATCATTGGAGGGCAGCGAGTCTGTGTACGCGAACTTCACCAAAGCGGTGAACGGGACGGCATGACCTTGTATCTTCACTTCATGCTTCTTGGCCTCGCTCATTTCACCGAAAAGCATACGGGCGAAGACATTCGACCGTGCCGCCAAGACAAAACAGTGGGCAGGGATCAGTTGTCCCCCAACATTGAAGACAATGTCGTAATCTATCCCTCATTCCTGGAGAGCATCAAGGTGACTACCGACGTCCGATGCAGGGACGTCGATCCTATTGTCTCTTAACACGACAATGGTGCACGCTATCTTGAATTTATTGCATTGGTCCTGCAACTCGGCCAATTCCCTGTGGCTGGTGACCCCTTCAAAACCATTGAAATCCAATTTCTTCTGATACTTACCAAAAGTGAGGTCGGTGGCCAAAGTCCTGCCGCTGGGAAGTTCCCTCGAATCTGTCTCCATGGTGAAACGAACTCGGACTTCATGGGCTATGTCAGGGTCGATCAACTCCAAGTACACTGCCACGCCTCGGACTTCCTTGTATTTTCCGCAGGGGTAGCACAGAATCCTCCACAGGCGCCCACCAAGGGTGAACTCTTTGGTCGGGATGGACTTCACCGTAGGTAATCCTTAGCTTCATCGGCCTTCTCGAGGGCAAACTCAATGTAGGTGGAGGGGAAAATGACGCCTCTGGAATCCATGCTAATGTGTGGTTCTTTGGTAGCAGTGGTGCTCCGGGAATGGTGGTTGGTTTCCTAGGTGGTGGCTTCCTAGAGAGGGGAGATGGAGCGAGAACAGATCCAGAACAGAGCAAGAACAAACTTTTGCTTGCAAAAGGATGTGGCGTTCTGGCTGAGAGTGAGGAGGCGACTGAAAGGGGAACGAGCTTTTACTTCGGTCGGTCTTGGTTGATAGGCTCTACAACTGAGGAGCCAACACTGGTTTGTGGTTGCCCTCACTGTCTACACCCGGGATCATCCCATGTTTGTGTTTTTCGCTGGCAAAATGTCTGATCGAGCTACCAGGATAATCCGGTGATGCGCTTTCATTCAGATACGCCTATCATCTGTGCTAAATCTTTGCAATGAAAGAGATTGTACTACGAATCATCTGGTGCACAAGTTCCTCATCACGGGCACTGTTTGATCAAGTTACGGATCATTAGTTGTGCAGCGTCTGAGGATGCTCCCCGTTGGGAGTTTCATTTTTCGATAGACAAGATGACATATATAGCCGGAGCCATCGGAGCCCACGGCGGATCACCGGTGCACGTCTTTCGCTGGCAATGGTTGATCAAGTTGTCACTAGATAATCCTGCGATAACACTTTTTTCAAGTACGCCTATAAACCAGCGCTTAGCCACATATTATTGCGGCCACTTCACCAGCAATGCGATCGGCCTCCACCACTAGCTCTGTGCCGGTCTTCCCAATGTCGGGGAGTTCATTGGCCAAGTCACTGACCTGCGGGCCTGGCCTCACGCGTGGATGATCACCTGACGTGAGCCGGGGTCACTGACCCGCGGGCTCGGCCCAACGCGTGAGTGACCTTGGCAGTTGGCACGACTTCCAGTAACTTCGAGGATCCTGCTCTGGTCATACCACCGTCTTCTGACATGAAGATGGTGATGACTTGAGAGATGAGCAGCCTGCTCCACTCTCTGAAAACACAGGAATAGGAAAAACAAGTGCGCTTCCTATCATACCATATTCATGGGATATTCCCATGACATCGGACCTTACTCCGGGAACTTCCCTGCATGTTTGCTGCGGCTGGACCGCGGGAGCAATTTCCTTGAGATCCAGGAGTACTGGCTGCGGCTGAACTAGTTTTTGTGGAGCACCTCCAATGATCCCCGCATCCGGCCTCTCGTCTTGTATTTGAGGGTGCAAAGGGTAAAATTTCTCTCCATCAAAGCCCTCATCCATCTCCTAAGGATAAGAGAGATCTCATTTTGACCAGTCACAATACATTAATAAAGGTTTCATTTTGACCCGTCACAATACATTAATAAAGGATGAGAGAGCTCTTATTTTGACCAGTCAACAATACATTTTGACCGGTCACAATACATTAATAAAGGAAGAACGGAGCGAGTGTTTCCTGACCGGATGGAGGGAATAAGCGAAGCGGCGTCTGGCACTGGAGTTTCGAGTGATTGGTTTATGAGAAGCCGCCTCTACTTGTTATACTGCAACTTAACCATTTTGTAAATGAAACATGTGACGATCACGTTCACAAGGGATAATCCGTTGCTATAGGATAACTCAGGGGATCATCCCATGAACGTGTATTTCGTTACACTTGTCAATGACGATCAAGTTCACACAGGACGAGCCGTTCAAACGCTGTGCTTCGTGTACACCTATAAACCCACGCATTTTTTTTATTGATGAAAACACAGGAATAGGAAAAAATGTACAACTCCCCAGGAATTTCAATTGTGCTTATATTCTCCCACATGATAAAAAAAAGTAAAAGGTCGCGCACAAGTGCGCTTCCTATCATAATGTATTCATGGGATATTCCCAGGACATCAGACCATACTCACGGGAACTTCCCTGCATGCTGGTTGAGGCTGGACCGCGGGAGCAATTTCTTTGAGATCCAGGTGTACTGGCTGCGGCTGAACTAGTTTTTGTGGAGCACCTCCAATGATCCCCGCATCCGGCCTCTCATCTTGTATTTGACGGTGCAAAGGGTAAAATTTCCCTCCAACAAAGCCCTCATCCATCTAGTTTATTCACGGGATATTTCGACGGACCTCAGACCTTACTCAACGGAACTTTCTAGTTTGTTTGAGGGCTAAATAGTACTTGCTGCGGCCGTAGTAGTTTTTGTATTATGTTTTTGTCTAACCGCTGCCTTCAGACTCCAAATAAAGGGTACAGTTGGATGCGTCAAAGCCGGAAGAATTACATATACAGAAAAGTGATGGTGTGCGCGATGGATCAGTTGTGGCAACTTGGAAACAACAAAACGACAATGTTTCATCAACTAATCATAGGATAGTCCAATGCTAAATTTTGCAATGAAATCAACTAGAAGTTAAGCCGTCAAGAACCAAATACAATCTTTCAACTACCCTTTTACCTCCCACATTAAAAATTAGGCACGATACGAAAAATTACAAACAAATACTAATAATGTTTAGGCATGATCTATGATCGCAGAGAGCATGCAAGCTTCAGACGACGGAGGGGTCGTCTGCGGCCTGACTAGTCAGAGTAGTCTTCGTCGTCGGATGCCAGTTCATCCGAGTCGTCCGTCATGATGCACGGTGAACGTGGCGTCGTCAGTGTGGTGGAATCGTCGTCGTCGTCATCGCAGTAGTCGGGAAGGGGCGTCTCCGACTCCTCCTCCATGCCCGGAGATGAATTCGCAAGGTCTTCATACTCCGAGTCGGAGCACAAGCCGCCGCAGCACCTTCCCTTGCAAGGTTCGACGGGAGCACCGTCGTCGCCGAAGTTGTCGTCGTCGGTTGGTTCGTCGTGGCACTCGCAGAAGCACATCTTGCCATCCGCATGAGGTAAGTGCAGCCACCACCCTTCGCCCTCCGGTTGTGGAGGAGGTGGCGGGGGTGGTGGCGGTGGCGGCGGCGGCGGCGGATGGGTCGCCGGTTTCTTTGGGGGTGGAGGTTGCGCCAGTTCGGAGGCCTTCCTTTTGGTTCCACCCGCCATGATCGCAATTTCTTGGGGATTTCCAAAGAGTCGCTATGTTGAAGTGGAACTGGTATGGAAAGCGGCCATGCATATATAATGGGACTAGAATGATCAGACCCATTCGATCAAGGAAATACTTTCACACGCGGCCAGTCGCACGCGGTAAGCCAGTCGGCGAACTGTTCTTATTCCCGTGAAGGCGCAACAACACACCGGCGGCCCCCTGTTTCGTTGCTACACAATGCAAACATTTTTTTTTTCCTTACACTAGTAGATCAAGTTTACAAGGGATAGTCCCCGGCGGTGCCTTAACATACCTGGGATATTCCATGTTAAATCGTTCCATGGACTGTGATGATCAAATACCCGTCGCGCACAGATTACAGTCTTTGGACGCCCCTTACCTCTTTTACACCACCGTCAGCCGTAGTCAATCGTCGCAAATTAAATAGTCACGCCCCCAAATTAAGAGTCACGCGCCCCAAGTTACGCCGGCGGTTTCCTCATCCCATTAAATACCAACACGCTGCTATATGCGCTATGGATTCTCCATCGAGGCCACGGCAATCAGTTTCGATGGATCCGGCTCCCGTGGTGAAGAAGGTGGGCCGGGAGGCGCCACGCATCGTTCCCGCAAGCGGCACGTATGGCACGGCGGCGACCGCCTCGGAGGAACCGGCGGTGGGGGCCGTAGTCTCCGAGCGGACGGTACGGCGGGCACTGAAACGGCCGGAGCGGCGGCTGCTGGCAGGCCTGACAGAGCGGGGGCGGGTGGCGACGCAGCGGGAAGACGGAGGGATGTCAACGCACGCACGGACTACACTTCGGAGGAGTGGATGATGTATTGCATCCCGAAGGAGGACTTGTCCGAGAACTACGACGTCGAAAGCGCCATGGAACAGTTCGAGGAGGAAGGGCGAGCTCTTCGCGCGGAGCTAGAAGCGCAAGGAATATTCCTGCGTGCCTGGGTCGAGGAGGAGGAGCTCGCCGACACTGCCACCTCTGAGAGGAGGGACTAATGTTTTTGTTTACGTTCAGATAGGAGTGTTGCAATTTGTAATACGTCTGACCATTGTAAAACAACCAAAGAAGAAATGAATCTCCTGTTAGTAATGGCTTAGGCTTTTGTGAATGATGAGTTGCATTTTCTTACTGGAATCTTGTTTCATTTCATTTTCAACCAGCTCCTCAGTGCATTCGGTGGAGGATGGAACAAACAGGGGTTAATCCCGTGCGCATATTTTCACTGACCAGTTAGTCCGGTGCGCATCGTTTTTCTTCACTTCCTCTGTCACACGTGGAAACGCTACTGTGGAGTTTGGACTGTTGAGTGGACCATCCCATCCTTGTTGCATTAAAATAAAGTGATGAATGGCTCGAGATCTCCCAGTCCATTTCGCTTGTGCGCTCGTCTTCCTCCGCTCGTGCTTGTCTGCCGCCACCGCCCGAGCTCCATGTCGCAGTCGCTGTCCTCCCGGTCCGTGATGAACGGGGTAAGGGAAAGGGAGTCCGTAAGGCCAAGAGGAGGTGTGGACGAGCCAAGCGGGCTGCCGCTCGTTCATTGTACAGACTGCAAGAGGGCGAACATCATCGAGCTGACGGCGAAGACAGATGCCAACTATGGCAGGAAGTTCTTCAAGTGCCCACACAACCTGTCTAAGGTGAGT
Organism: Eragrostis curvula; assembly: GCA_007726485.1. Lineage (NCBI taxonomy): Eukaryota > Viridiplantae > Streptophyta > Magnoliopsida > Poales > Poaceae > Eragrostis > Eragrostis curvula. Next base: position 22,862,301 of record CM017440.1, on the reverse strand, counting down.
TATCCAAAACGAGTTTTGCTCATTTTTTGTTGCTCGTGATTGATTGTGGACCGTAGGGTTTGAAGAAATTTGGTGATTTGTTTTTGAACAAAATGTAGGGGCCTTCCTCATGCCGCTGTTTCATGTTTCTGTGTGAGTACGTGACTCACCTGAAGGAGCTGGGATTGGTGTTGAATAAACCGGAGGCCAGGACACATGAATCAGAGATTGAGTTGTTGCTCAAGTCTGGGAAGACAACCGCACTTCTGATGGCTGTTAATATTATCATTGTAGTATTCTTTGGCGTCATGTTTATGATCAAATAAGCTCACTTGTTTGTATGTACTATGTATTAGTCTAATCTGAACAATTAATTGATACCGAACCAAAGTAGTTCAATGTGATGTTTAATAAGCTCACTTTGTCCTCTCTTTCAACAAATTTGCTTATGTGGCACCTCAATGAATGAAAATGGAAGTACCATTGGGGTGTAGCCTTATAGATGACATGTCACTCTTGCAAATCAAGCAATGAAACTTTGCACGGAGACTGGCCTCGTTACTGCATTAGCACAAAATTTAACGGTCAAAAGTGTAGAAATTTATTGCATTACACGGGAAGGTCCGTGGATATAAATTAGATAGCAGGGGATAAAAGGTCAAAGGCACTGCGTTAAGTCCCGCCAAGAAAAAACTACCGCCTCAGTTTCCCCCCATCCGTTCCGTCCAAAAAAATTGGGAGGGCGGCGCTGCGGCGCAACCCATTGCGGGAGAGCAGCAGCGGAGTTGCCGATTGAGATGCCCCGCGGGCTGCCGTTCTCGGTGGACACATGGACCCCGGCCTCGTCGCTGAAGCGCCGCCGCTTCCTCACCCACGCCCACCGCGACCACCTCGCCGGCACCGCCGCTGCCCCGTGCATCTACGCCTCCAGCGTCACCGTCCTTATCACGCTGCGCTACTTTCCGCAGCTCAACCACGCAGCGTTTGTGGAGCTGGAGGCCAGCACGCTGCCGCTGCTCGTGTTCGACCCCGATGGCGACTTCCCAGTGACCGCCTTCAATGCAAACCACTGCCCAGGTCCATCTCCTCCTTCTGTCTCGTCATCGTTTCCTCCCTTGTTCTCCTTGGATGCCTGACTGCCTGATCCCATCTGCAGGCGCGTTGATGTTCCTCTTTGAGGGCGCCTTCGGCGCCGTGCTCCACACTGGCGACTGCCGCCTCACGACTGACTGTGTCCACGCGCTTCCCCTCCTCCCCCACCTGTCACGCCGAATCGACTACATCTTCCTCGACTGCACCTTAGCACGATGCACCCTGCAATTCCCCACCAAGCACGACTCCATCCGCCAGGTCCTGCTACTTTGCCACATCAGTAGTCAAGGAATCGCAGCACAACAAACATTCACCTAATTTCTCACGCAATTTCAATTCTCTTCCTGACAATCCCAGGTGATCAGCTGCATCTGGAAGCACCCAAACGCGCCGGCGGTGTACCTTGTCTACGACATGCTTGGCCAGGAGGACGTCCTCTTTGAGGTGTCCAGGGCGTTCGGCTCCAAGATACACGTCGACAAGGACAAGAACCCCGACTGCCACTACAGACTCTCGCACGTCGCGTCAGAGATCCTAACCGACGACCCTGTCTCCCGCTTCCACGTCATGTCATTTCCCCGGCTCTCGGACCGAGCGACCGAGATCCTCGCGCTGGCACGGTCTAGGCAGGAGCCGGAGCCTCTCATCATCGGGCCTTCCTCGCAGTGGTACGCGTACTGCGAGGCGCCCGAGGTGTCGGTGAAGCGGAGACCAGTGCTGACGGAACCGATGCGGGACGAGTTTGGGGTGTGGCATGTCTGCCTGTAGATGCACTCGTCGCGCGAGGAGCTGGAGCAGGCATTGGGGATCCTTCGGCCCAGATGGGTCGTCTCGATGATGCCTCCTTGCATTGCGATGGATCTGAGCTATGTCAAGAAGCACTGCTGCCTGTCTCGTTTGTGTCCTAATGATCCACTGTGGAAGTTGATCGGGGTACCAGATGGAATGACTACTGTTACCGTTTCACCGCAACCACCGGTGCGGACAGTGGAAGCCATTGAGGAGAGTGAAGCCACCGTTCCTTATTCTGTTGAAGAGTTCGTATCTGATGATAGCGTTCAGGTTGAAGTTGCAGAACCTACGCTGGAAGGTTTTGAGATCAGAGTGGAACCACCTTTGACGCTGTTCGGGCGTGCAAGGTTTGGGTTACTGCCAGATGAATCTCAACTGTGGAGAGATGACTACGCGAGTGTTGAGTTGATAGACGATGTTGAAATTGAAGCCACGGAACATGCTACAGAAATTGGGCCGTCAAAGGAGGGCATGGCTGATAAGAGTGTCGAAGTAACTGAGATAACTGAAGTTTCAGGAAAGGTGCAAAATTCAGCTAATGAATCTGACGGTGAACTCAAAGCAATTGATATAGCTGAAGATGATATACAGATATTTAGTAAAGCAGCTGAATTCCGTATGGATGACAACAATGTGAAGTTTGTCAAAGCAAACAGGGAGGCTGATCAGGCTCAAGAACAGCATCTCAATACGCACAACTGCATGAGGGTTAGCGAACAAGGTAAAAACAGAACAGAAACAGTCAAGGAAATTTCAGCTGTGCATACCATAGTACCATCCCAAGGAAATATGGAAGCAGCAGAGGATGCCTCTGAAAGAATGGGTGATTCCTCGACAGTTATCGGATCATCAAAGGCTCTCAGTGCGAGCCTGATTCGACTGTATAGGTTCATGAATGTGCCTGTTCCGCGGCCCCTTCCATCACTGGTTGAGGTCGTGGGAGCCTCTAAGCGACGCATAGTTTCAGAAACTATGCAGCTGTAAAAACTGATAGATATCAGAATATCTTATCAACTTTTGTTCATCGGCCCCCGCTGAGAAGTAGGCGCCGATCTGTAAACTTGCCTCATTACTGCATTAGCACATTTAACTGTCAAAAGTGTCAAAATTCATTGCATTTGGGAAGGTCCGGTGATATAAATTAGACAGCAAGGGGTAAAAGGTCAAAGGCGATGCGTTCTGTCCCGCCAAAAAAAAACTCCCGCGCCTCATTTTCAGATTGGTGTGAACTAGGAAAGACTCTTATCTCAAAGGCAAATTTGTCTGGAGCACACTGTGAAAGTGTGGCTTCGTCCAGCACACACCGTCAATTTCGATTTTGTCTGAGACACCCTACGATTTTGTGGCAGTCGTCTGGAACACATCGCGCCTCTTAAAAGACTGTCGTGCCCTTTGGCTACAGACAAATCCAGCTCCGTTCTCTTGAGCCGCCGCCGTTGTCCCGCACGCCGCTCACCGTGTCCTCCCGCGCGCCGCTGCGCCGTGCGCAAGCTCCGCGCCGCCAATCCCTCGAGCAGCGAGGCGTCGTTGGCGCCGAAGAAGATGGTCACGGCCGCCGGGTCCGCGCCCGCCGCCGCCGCGCCCTCCATGGCCCGCGGCAGCACCTTGAGCGCCCACCGCGTGTTGTACCCGCTCAGCCCGCGCAGCACCACGTCCGCCTAGGCCGATTGACGCAGGCAGGAATAATCAGGGTCGCACTCATTCATTCAATCATGGCGGCCGGCGCCGACGCATTGCGAGAGGGAGGAGGTACCTGGCGGGCGAACCGGTCGGCGAGGCCGGCGCCCCATCCGCCGTCGGTGAAGGACATCTAGGTGATGGAGTCGCCGAAGAGCACCAGCCGCGGCCTCATCTTGGGATTGGATTGGTGAGTCTGAGCACTGACGACTTCCGAGATCCGAGCGCACGATCACAGATCACTTCTTCAATTTTATAGTGGCTCGTGGCAGATCAGCAGTGAGCAGCGAGCTACTAGTTGCCTCGTGCTGGTTAGGTGGCCGTCTGATCTACATGAGGCGGAAACTTGTGTGAGCGGAGGTCACCGAGAATTAAATCATGAGCTGCGGCGCCTCAACTCCCACCTCCCAGCGCCTCAACTCCCTCAAGAGCTGCGGCGCGCTGCTCGCCAGGCTGATGAAGCACAAGCACGGCTGGGTGTTCAGATCGAGCTGCTGTGTCCGGACTCCAGAGATTTCTCCCCGATTTGCAAACCTAGCCGCAAATCCACAAAATTTCTTTGTTAAATCATGAATGATGCCAAAATTGATCTCACGACCATCTTGTAGAGCTCCTAATGTCTCCATTTTGCTGGCCAGGAGTTCCATTCCAGCTTGTTCTCGCCCATAGAGAGAGGGTGGATGACAGAACCAATGTCTGCTGTGCTGCGGTGAGAGAGAGAGGAACGTGTGGGTCGTGTGGTTCCGCCTCAACGAGTCCGACTCAACCAGCGTCCCAGGGGCACCGGGTGTCATTTAGAAAAGTTTCTCTCTCCAGTTGAGACCAGAAACAATATTTTAAGAGGCTCGGTGTGTTCCAGACGAGTGCCACAAAATCGTAAGGTGTCTCAGACAAAATCAAAATTGGCGGTGTGTGCTGGACGAAGTCACACTTTCAAGGTGTGCTCCAGACAAATTTGCCTATCTCAAACAGGGGAACATCCCTTGAATAGACCAAGAATACAGGGGAACATCCCTGGAAGTCCAAGCGCGAGTTCCGCTCGAGTGGAACACATCGAACAGCCGTCCCCACTCCCCACAACCGTCCCCACTCCCCACAACCCGCTCTTCTTCCTTCTCCCAAAAGCCCCAATCTCACAAAATCCCCAAGAACAGACGCAACATCTCCAGCTCAAAATCCCCATCCCTACCTCGCTCTGCAAGAGGAATGGCGCGCAAGCCTTCACCCAGAAGGGCGAGCCCGCTCCCAGTGGGGGGAGATGGGGCTCAAGGACATGCACATGGTGGCGGGCCTCCTGGATTCAATGGCGTCAAGTTGGGGAACAAGCGCGAGCAATCGCCAACACCACTGGCCGTCATCGTCCCTCCTGTCTTCTCTGGCGTGCGGTCGGATATCACGGGCGATGCGTCGATAGCAACACGAGCAAGCAGAGTCCCTGCCGGGTTCGACGGTGTGCGAGTGGGAAACATTGAGGCGCTTTCGGCGACTACACCGACCGGTAGCATCACTACAAGATTCGACTGCCTTTGCTTCGGCAACATGGGTGCGTCGTCGGCAACTGCAATGGCCAGCGGCGTCCATCATGGGTTGGACGGCGCGAAAATCAGGATCATGGACCCGCCGTCGGCAACTCCACCGGCCGGCGGCGTCCGTGATGCATTCGACAGCGGCCGCTTCCTGACCATTGGCACACCGTTAAGGAACATAGACGCTCCATCGGCAATTCCAACGGCCATTGGCATCCGTGATGCATTCGACAGCGGGTGCTTCGTGACCCTTAGCCCGCCGTCGGCGACAGAACAGTCCGGAGGCATCCGTCCTGCGTTCGACGCAGAGCGGTTCGAGAACATGTCAGCGAATTCGGTGACGGCAATGTCTGCATACCCGAAGCCTGGAATGACCCCTGCATCCACCGCAACCTACATTGCCCAATCCAGCAAGGGACACGACGAAACAGAGGTTAGTTGTTACCATGATGGATTAGTACCATGATATAACTTTCTACTATTAGAGCGATGCCCTGTCACAACAGTTGATTAATTTTTAGCATGAATGGAATGTACGGATTAAAAAAGTTAAAATCCTAACTCTCTCCTTACAAAGATCACATGTTCAATTTTCATCCACTCTGTCCAGTCCTGCATGCATATTGTGCTGATTCTATCCATACATTATCCATACATTAGTAGTGCACTTTGTTAGTCTAAGCCATCCTTTTCCATCTGTCACGAAACATACACTGTTTTCCGTTGCAGCAAACAACACGCTCTGTCACAAGCAGAAGGCTTCACAAAAGCGTCTGGTTCAAGGTTGAATTCGACAACCCAATAACGAGAAGGCTAGTAAGATAATAAATCTCAAATTCGTACTACTCTGCATGATCGTTTTCATGGCTGTAATCTTGATGTAATGCTAATCCATAGCACAATATCATTCATGCTACTACTACCTTTTAACCGCATTTGATCCATACGTAGGTTTTGAACGAAGCCATTTCGGCAAATATTGCCAGAACACTTAGGAGCCCGTTGTCCCTTGTTCTGCAAGACGGCATAGTTCATGACGTGCTCGTCCATTGGCAAGAGAGCAAGATAGTCTTTGGTTTGGGTTGGTCATACCTCATAAAGCAGTTGAACGTTCGGCCCGGAGACTCGGCCCTTTTCATGCAAGTCAGAAATGATATGATGAAAGTCGTTTTCTTTGCTGCGGACGGGACCGAAAAGAAGCCAGGAGACAGCCACTCGCGCACAGAGCTCCTTAATACAGGTTGAAGATCTTTGGTATCGTAAGCGTACAACACTGATGAGCTCGTTAAGTTTTCTTCTAGTAGTAATAACATCAATGATTTCACAATTCAGGAACGCCGAAAGTGATGTGCGGCAAACGCTTCAATATTGTCACACCCCAAAATTTCAAATTTTGGAATGTGACTTAAATTTCACTAAATTTTAAAACTTTTAAGAATAGTTTAAATTTTTTCTTTAATATTTGAGAGTTATCACATTTATTTAGGAAAATGTAATTATTTTCTAAATCAAAATAATTAATATAGGTTATATAAAATTTGATTGTTGCATTCATGCTGAATAGTATGCACTAGGTTTTTTGTGTTGAAAAAGTATTTTTTAAAAAATTTTTGATTAGCATTCCGATTTGTGTTCTTGTGTTTAGTATAGGACAGATCTTTTCGCTATCAGGCTTGTTTCTAGTAACCAAACCAGACAATCCTTTTGTCCATCTGTTTCTAGCCTCGCTTTGTTTGCATGCTAGCTGCACTAATACTAGCAGCTCGGCTGTCCTCCTCAATCCTTGTTTGCAATCCTTTCTTTTTCACCTCTTTCAGCTTGTAACCTACAGCAGTAATAATATAATCTCATAGGTTCTCGTATCTTCCATTTTATCTTCTTCTATCGTGACCTTCAGCCATGCTATAAATTGCTGCAACCTAGTAGCATCCAGGCCGATCAAGCCTTGGTAGTGTGCTACTACTCGTAAACTAGTACACTCTCCTTCTCCCTTCTCTTCAATCTCTTGACCTGCCAACTAGTAGCACCAGTAATTCCTTGCCTGCCTCATCAAAGTTAGCCCAGCCGCATCATGCGCCGCCACCGCCTCCATTGGAGCCGCCGCCCTGAGCTCGAGGAGTCGCCAAACAACGCCGGCCCGGCTTTCTTCGACCCGCTGTCGATAGTCATCATGACACGATACCCCTCCACATGTCCTTTTCTCGACATACCCGAAGCCGCCTCCCCGACACTACCGATGATTCGTTCGCCGCGCCTTGCCTCGCCGCCACATGCCCTTTTTTGGTTCTCTCAGGCGAACTCGAATCTGGCATTGCCCTTTTTCCTTCCTCTTTCTTCCTGTCGTGGCCTTGCTACATTCGCCAAAAGCCATGTCCCTCGTGCATGCTACTACATGTCGTTCTGTTCTCTACTTTTTTGTTTTTCTCGTTTGGTTGCCGGCAAACAAGCCACTTGCATGCAACCCGATCTCTTTATTTTTAATTCTTCCTTTATTCTTTGTCTCCCCATCGGCTTGCACCCAAAGGATCTATTCTTTTGTTTATTTAATTTCCTCTGCTACCGTGACCCGCATGTAAGCTGCATCCCTATTTTTTTCTCTCTTTTTCTGAACTGAATGTTGCGGCCTGCCAATTTTCCTTCTATTTTGGCCCTATCCAATCCTGCATGCAAGCTAGCTGAATTATGTACAAACCACCAACGCAGCACCCAGCCCAGCAGCTCTGTACCCTACTAAGCCCAGCCCAGCACGCTCTTCCTCTGGAAAAAGCCTAGCGCGAGCAGTACTGCCACCCAATCGTGCAACACCAGGACTACATACGGGCGCCGTCCCTTCTTCCCTACCAAAGAAACGAACGATCTAATCCCTATCTCGCCTCTCAGATGAGAATCAAGCCTCCCTGCAACTCCTTCTCTATCCCTCCAAGCCCCACATCGCCGCCAGGCCGCGTCCATGCCTCGCCGATCTCGCCGTCTGTCGCGACCAGCCCTGACACCCTCAGTTTGGCGTGCGCGTTCCCAGAGATCCACAGCTCCGATTGTCGCGCCCTTTGGCTACAAGGTGCATCAGTTTGTGTTCCATGCGCCCACGAAACAGATTCACCATTGGAGTTCACCAGCTTGCGATCTCGCGTCCGCTGTCACCGCCGCCATGAATCTGGACGCGCCCAGCGCGAGTCCTGGAAACCACAGGTTGGCATCCATTTTCCCGAGGATCCTTTGATCCAAACTTGATGAAACTTTGCTATGTTGTGCACCTGATCTTAACTCACTTCTATCCAATTCACATCCGCAGAAAATTTACTGTTGCCAGCGTTCTCGAAGCCGCTGATCTTCTGCCCTACTTCTAGACGACAGCACTCAGTCGTCAAGATCAAACTCGCGTTCCCGTTGATCCGTTCTACCAAAGGTCCCCAAATTTCTGCAGAAGCTACTTTCAGTCGTTATCAACCTGACACCAGAAGATCATGTCCATGGGGTCACGAAGGCATTCGTGATCTGCATCCTCGTACCTTTGACCCATGTCGGCGCGTGCCCAGAACCTGCTCTGAAGACGTCCGCGTTCCAGGTAATATAGGCCACCAATTCCTTTCAAATTTCACCACCACGTGCCCTTGGTCATGTTCTATCACTGTACAAAACAGTTTTGCCAACGGGTGATCGACTTCGCCGATGTTAATGTCAACGTGCCGGCTGTTCTGCTTCGAGATGCCAGCACCGGATTTCCTTTTTCAGTTCTTCTGTTCCTGCACCGTATGAAAGTCATTCATGTTCCATCCTCATCGCATCCTGCGCCATTTGCTGTTTGCAAGGATTTCCCAAGAACTCGTCCAGAGCAGGACTGAAGCCATCGGAATGCGAATCCAAATTCTGGCCATTTGTCATTGTTTCCAGCGAGGGACATCTCACTAGTCTTCTCGACCTCGAACCTCTCCGTCAAACTTCCTTTCAACGTTCATGATACCCAAGGTGAGCTTGGCATGTCCCTTTCTCTATCATACAGCAAATTGTTGTGACGATGTTTAGTTTCCGCATGTTTCGACTAATTTATAGCGAGTTAACCGACATCGATCTCTAGACGCTGAAATCAAACCTCATAGTTCTCTTTAATGTTTATTTATAAAAATTACATTGTTTTCATAACTGAAACAACTTACTGTTTTATGTTAAAGAAATCTTCTTTGCATTTTCATAAATATCCTTTTTGAAATAACAAATCCACCTTAGTTAATTTCCTTTCCGAATGTAATTTATTTTCAGAAAAACCCCTTCTCTTCAAAAGCTCATAACTTTTTGCTCGTTAACCCGTTTTCAACTATTCTTGCGCTCAAGCGATCGCAGCGACGAGTACTATCTTTTAGTACCATTTTTGTAAAATATTGATACTATTTGGTGTACTGTTTCTTATTGCTCGTGCATGTGTTATTTGCATGTTATCGTTAAATTAATAGAGTGCGCGTGATTCGAGAACGTCGTCAAGACAAAGATGAAGATATTGAAGACTCTGAGCAGCTAACAAGGAAAACAGGCAAGTGCCCTTGACGCATCTTGAACCCAATTCTGTCTCCCTCTAGTTTACTTCATGCATTTGCGTTTAATTTGAATCCCATGTGTCATTTACCTTGTTCCTATATTTTTTCCTTGTCACCCGGGTGTGGTAGAGGTTAATGATAATGTGGATGGGTAGAAATGCTTAGCTTGCTGTCTTGGGTGGTTAAATGATAATTTGACTAATAATCTTGACTAATGATTTCACTTGAACATAATCTTCACGGACCGCTTAATCTTTTTAGCAACATGGAACTTAGGTGATCCAAGCAGGAGGATGTTGATGATGGTGCGGGTATGCACATGTATCTGTCATGGTACTGTTGGTTTGTGGTTTGTACCTGCTTGTGATCATAAGGACCAGTTCGTGGAGCGGCAACCCAGGACAACAGCGCAAAGCACAGGGTTGATTATGGTAGACTTGGTCAAGTATTATGCTAACTTCCCAGTTTTGCCGGCGTTCATGGAAAGAGGGAGGAATGGGTACTTCCAAACTCAGGTGATGGAGGGGTACTCCTAGCCAAGGCGCAAGAGGGGGCTTCTGAAGGAAGGGTTACTTCCGCGGCGGTGGAACCTTAGCGGGGATGTTGGCAGGCTGGGAAGCGCTTTGAAAGACCATGTGGTGATCTCTTGGTCTCACACCTTTGGTAGTGTGAAGGCAACATAGAGGTTTTAGTCACTGCATAGTGACAAAATCACCACCCTGTGGGTAAAGTTGTGCACCTCTGCAGAGAAGTAAAACTGTCATGACAGCCGTGCTCACAGTCAGGAGCGGCCTGGATCCTCACATGATTAGAGATGGATGGATGGATGGATGGATGGATGGATATAATTTTGGGTGGGGAACCCAGTTTGCTACAAGGGGGTACCTTGTAGTGCTTAATTTAAATTGTTGGTTTGGGTTTTCACCAAGTAATTCAGGAATGCTTTACCTTTGATTTAGGGTGCTTTTTCTGCAATTTAACCTTATGTCTGCCTTTCTTGTTATAAGCCTGCATTGCATATACTTTCCCACCGGAACTTGACTGAATTCTAAATTGTATATTCTCGATGATGTCAGAGTCTTGTTGTCATTTCTTATGACTCTGTAATCATGGAAATTTTCCTGAAGGTTCACACTTTCCATCAAAGCTTGCAGCTCCTGCAGTTTGGACTCAGCCACATGAGTGAGACGAGGCTGTAGTGTAGCGCTAGGAATAAAGAAGGTTGAGAGAGACCTTGATGTTCAGATATATTAGGTATTTTTTTAGTGTGAAAACAAGGCTGGGAAAGCCTCAGCAATGGTGACAGCACCCCACCAAAGATCAACCCAAAAAGGCGTCATGGCACCATTTTCGACATGAACTTTCTTCACCACTCAAAATGCCAGCAGATTCTTATAGATATCCTTCCATCTGTATAACATCATGTGGAGCTAGTTCTCTTTAGAGATATAACTGTTTCATCCATGTCTATATTATTAGTTATAAGGAAGCATAATATCATGTCATACTATTGTTAAACTAATTACTTTGAAACTTTGGACCGACAATCGTCTACTGTATCAATAATTTCGTACATATTGATGCTTACGCATCAGTCTTGTAAAGCATAAAAGTATATACCAATATGAATCCAATAATTTGGTATAACTATACATATAACTGTATTCAGCAAAAATATATCTTGTAATCAATGTGAGATGGGATATCATATACAGTTCATTACACTAATATGCATGAATATGGGATGGGCGTGCATCAGACAATAGTTATGATGGCTTGATGGATGAGACTAATTGCAATTGCTAATCGATCTGCATGTTTGTAGTGTAAGGTTTCAGTCTAGATGTTCTATATGCCTGTTTGCGAGATAAGGTGATATAGCGAGCGTGAAGCTGTCCTGGTGAGAAGTTGCTCCGGTGAGAAATTCGTTGGTGAGCAGCAAGAAATCTACCCAGGCGAGAAATCCGTCGGCAACTATCAATGAGCAGAAACAAATCTACCCAGGCGAGAAATCAATTTGCAAAATTATTATTTACAGTATAGGTTTGATAGATTTGTAATGAATGTTACTGTAAGTGAGATATTAATTAACTGTTGTTTTTCTTGCTACAACTCCATGCCTTGATGGAGGCTAGTTAAACCAATCATACCTCTCTTATGCTCTGTGGTGTGGTAGGGCTTAATTCTTGTCCCTGACGCAAATGGAAAATTATTTCCTATTATTCATTGAACGTGGGAATTATTCTTTTCCCTGACGTATATACTCCAGCTTTGGTAATCCGAATTAATTGGAAAGAGAAAGAACCCATAGCATGCATTACCTTTGGATGATGCATGCGGGAGTCGATCCGTATCGATCAATTAAGATCCAAGCTAAGTCATGTTTTTATTCCCCAATGTTCTGTTCCATTGTTACGTGAGATCATTAGGATCCTTCAGCTCTGATTCTTTTGGCAGCCAATCTTTGGACATATGTTTTTCTTTTGTTATGAGATTTGATAGGATTAATGTGGTGTATCCAAACAAGCGTCCAATTAGTAATCTATGAATCATGCGCTTGCTTTTCCTATGTTAAATGTTGCTCACTGAGGAAGCCAAAGGTCATGTTGCTCCCAGTCAAGTGCCTCTGGAGCACTCTGGTGTTTCTTCTGCTGATGTACTTTTACTCTGGTTTGTTTTAATAATGTATAATCCCTATATGTATGATTAAACCGATCCTGGCGTACTTGTAGAATGCATCTTATCTATGTTGTATAAAAATCAGGTGTGGCACAATAGATTGCATATAATGCATGGATGTGTTGCATGGAGCCTCTCAGCCGGTATATAAATGAGAGTACAAGATTTGAGAGGCATATAACCTCCCCTGATACATATGGCAGTCCTAGATACATAGTTTATATTACCAAATGTGTACTCTAGCACAAAGACCCTGACAAAGAATTCATGGATAAGTGCAATTGTTTGAGGCTTCCTGGAAGTGTTGGTATATTTCCATTTAGTTGGTTGGAATTGAGATTAAGCCTCTGCAAACTAGTACAATGCCCAATTTCTGATGGGATATCACCAGTAATACTGTTATTTGAAAGGTCCAGGGCGACTAAGCTAGTTAGGTGCCTCATGCTATCTGGTAGGGTCCCTATCATATTGTTGCTGGTCAAGGCCAAGGTCTTGAGCCTGTTGGATGGGCATCGTGGCAACTTCTCCACCAACCCTGTTATGTTCCCAGAAATGAGACTTGCCTCAATCCATAGGTATTCCAAAGCACATAGATCTTTCAAATCAACCTCCATGGTAGCTGCATTATCATTGTAGCTGAAATCAAGCCATGCAAGAGATGTCATACGTCCCAGCTCATCTGGGAAGGGACCGTAAAGGTAGGTTTGATAAAGTGCAAGGTCCTCAATGCTTGTTACATTCCAGAACCAACATGTTGCAATTGGATGGCCAAAGCTGTTGCTGTCAAGAAGAAGGGATGTAAGTTTTGTGAGGTTTAGGTGATCGATCGACTGGTTTGCACTTGAAAGTGAACATTGGATAAGGCTGACATGCTCCAACGATGGGATCGTGTTCAACACATGGGGCCATTCAACTGTGGCGCTTAAATTGACTGAATCCAAGACCAGATACTCTAACATTTGTAATTGAGATAACCATGAGAGGTCCGTTGAGTACAGATTTTGCATGCCACTGAGGTCAAGATTTTGTAAACTTGAGAGGTTGCCGAGTTGAGGAGGCACTCTACCAGAAAACAATGTGCCTGAAAGGTCAAGGCTCTGCAATTTTGAAAGGTTACCGAGGAAAGAAGGCATGATACCCACTAAAGGTGTATCCGATATATCCAGATACCTCAAGTTTTGCAAAGAACCAAAGAAGTCAGGAACAGTGCCGTTTGGTCCCTGCAGGGAGGTATTGCTGAGATCGAGAATCTCAAGATGCTCCAGAGAAAGCAAAGAAGGGCATATCTGGCCTTCCAATGGCGCGTCATGAAGTTGAAGTATGGTGACATGGCCTGTTTTGTTGCTGCAGGTGACGCCTGTCCACCGGCAGCAATCATGGCCTTGTCGCCATGCAGAAAGGAGATTTGTAGTGTCATTGGTGATACCTTCCTTGAAGGAAAGAAGGGCGTCCCTCTCGCGTGGTATGCAGCTCTTAGCGACCTTACCACCAGCTGGTATCGGCTGCTGCGCTGCACGCGCGACGACCACGAGGAAGAGGCCGCATGCGATGAGCAGCAGTAACTTAGTAGCTTCGGGACGCATGGTTGTAATGAGCACAGGGAGTGATATCAGTTTGTGTGCTGGTAGCCGGTAGGTTCCTCCGCTAAAAAGGCGCGGTCGAATGTCAGGAATTATCAAGTTCAGTATGATAGCTCTCAGTGATAGCTATGGTAAACGGTAGGAATGTCGTTGGTTCAATTCAGTGACGGGGGGCGCGCGTGGAAGCCGTCAGTCAGTTGCTTTTTTCCAAGGGAAGACATACACGCGAGTAGAATTGTATTGCACCACAGCTCACGCTATGTTGTGTCAGTAGATAACAAAATAGTGACCATATACGGGTCCTAGGGGCGGAGCTTAGTTGAGACCATGCTATACCCTCCTAGCATAACTTTGCATTAGATAACAGTAAAAAGGCTACTGTTTTCTACCATTTTTGCAGAATTAGGTAAAAATGAGAGGTATAGTAGTCTTTTAACTTCAAGATTAATTTTATGTTTGAAAACTATAAAGTCTTATATTTAAAGGCAGAGGTAGTATATTCCAGGGAGAACTAGGACATCTACAAATCACAATTCTGCAGCCTCCATGCAATCCCGGCCGCGCTGTCGCCATGCTATTAGCCATCCTCATCGTTCTCATCTTCAAACCCTCAAATTCCAAATATTGTCCGTGTTAGTGATCGCACTCGCTAGTCAGGGCCCCGATCTGGCCCCTAGCTGCAGTAACTACATGATCAGTGACACAGACGTGTGTGGATGACGTGAGTCGCTGGTCGTCAACGTTGATACAGATAGTCAACTTTAATTAACTGCATTGCTCTTCTACCGAGCGTTGACGGACGATTTTCCAGAGTAGACCAGAGCTATCGAACGTAGGCCTTACGTTCTCCGGCAGATTCACCGAAGATGGAGTGCTCACCGATGGACGAGCGCCCACCGTACTCATGCTCCGGTCAGTCATCGTCGACTTGCCAACCACGGTGGCCGGGTAAGGCATGACAGACAGGGCACATCTGCGTCAAGTTTTAGAGACCAGCTCTCCGTATGAATCACGTTACGAGTGCCGGCTGGAACCGGGCAGCCAGACTGTTGCTATCACAAGATGTGCGGCCCCCATCCCGATGCCATCTGACGCGCGCTCATTTTCTATCCCCCCATGGTTTTCCGGCGATTAGTCATGCTTATCGCTCTCATCAGCAAAGCCTCAAAGTCCAGATATTGTCCGTGGTAGGGATCGCACTCGCTGGCCAGGGCCCCGATCTTGGACCCTAGCTGGAGTAACTACATGATCGGCGACAGAGACGTGTGTGGATGACATGAGTCGCCGGTCGTCCGAAACTAGTACGTTCCGGCGACGGGCGAACGAGCAGCGACACCACGTGGCCGCCCCGACAGTGACGCTTTCACCTGCTGCCATCCGCAGCTTCCGCACGTTGGCCGTGGCGTGGCCACTTGCTTGCCTGATTGCCGTATGGACGGTCTTGAGTCTGATGCATTGCTGGCCATTAGATCGGGTGTCACATCCTAAAATTTTAAATTTTAGTTTGTGAATAAATTTCACTAAATTTCAAAACTTTTTCGAATAGTTTAAAATTTTGCTTTTAAGATTTGAGTGTAATCAAATTTATTTAGGCAAAGGATTTGTTTTTCTAAATTAATTAAATCAATACAGTATTTATTAATATCTTTGTTGCATTCATGCTGATTAGCAATGCATGTAGGATTTTATTGTGTGAAAAATGTATTTAAAGATTCGAATATAAATAGTTTCTTTGAATATATAAATTAGAAATAGAAAAGAAGAAAAAAACCCGTACGTAGCCGCACTAGGCTGAATCTTCTTATCTTTTTCTTGTTCTCCTTTTTCTTTCTTTTCTCTGCATTAGCCGGCTTCCTCTTCTCGCAGACAAGTTCCCCCGCTCGCGGCCCACCTAGCCAGCCGCACCCCACCCCAATTCCTTGCTGAGGCACCGCCACTGTTATCATCCATCCGAGCCTGTCGAGTAACATGAGAATTCTGCGTTTGATGAAGCAGATGATTTTTCAAGGATCCCGACACTGTGCCATCCCTACTCTGTTTTTCCTCTATCAATTCTGACCACGTACAGTTGTACCTTGCTCGACGAGTCACCACCACGCCTTGCCGTAACAAGCCCTCTTTTGGTCCTCTCAAGCGAACTCCAATATGTCGTTACTCTTTTCCCTTCCCCTTTCTGTCGTGGCCTTGCTATCTAACTTCCGCCAAAGTCATGTCTCTCGTGCTGCTCACTGCTCTCATTTATTTCCAAGAAACGAGCTACCTGCATGCAAGCTACCCGATCTCATTTTTCAGTCCGTCCTTTCTTTTTGTATCTCCATCGGCTTGCACCTAAACAATATATTCCTTTGTTTATTCTTTTTTCCACCGTGACCTTGCCTGGAGGATTTCAGCCAAGTAAAGCTACTGTATGCTAGCCCTGCTCTCTCATTTGTCTACTCTCTCGGTTCCTAGCAGCCCTATCAATCTAGCCCATCGAAAATTGCCTCTGCCGTCCTATCTTGATCCAGGCAGTCCAGCTAGCTTTTCATGGACACGTTGGGCAAAAGCATGTTAACCTGGCATTTGCCACATCCCCAAAGGCTACGTCTGGCATCCTGCTCGACCCAGCCCAACATGCTGCTGCCCTGAAAATCCCTAGCACGCACAGCACCTGCCTGCACCGCCTCTACATCGTTTCATGGCCGAACTATCGTCTCTCGAGTGTCAAGAAAACGCACAACAAATCAGATCGCCTCCCGCTTGAAATCAGTCCTCCCTGGTCGACCTCCTCCATCCCTCCTCGCCCCACAGCGCCGCCAGGCCGCCCACACCTCACCATCCTCGCTGCCAGTCGCGATTGCCCCGGGATCCCAACTTGGCACTAGCGTTCCTGGAGATCCGCAGCTCGGATCGTCGCGCCCTTTGTCCACAGATGCACCTTTCTGTCTTCCATGAGCCCTTGAAACAGATCGATCTTTGGAGCACACCAGTCCGAGATCTACCCCTTGCTGTCACCGCCGCTCTGCATCTGGATGCGTCCAGCCCCTGTCCTGGATATCAACGACCTTCAGAAAGATGACTAATTCCTGCAGTCTCAAAGTCGATCGACCTTTTGTCCTACCTCTGGTTAATTGGGACCACACATCTCATGAGAATCGTGTTCGTGTTCCCAAAGATTTGTCCGACCAAACCTTACTAAAAGGGGCATTTGCAAAACTAGACTTGTTTTGGATCCTAATTTTGAAAATGAACTTCTTTTTGAGACTTTGCAAAATTGTACCTATTTTTTGAATCTGAAGCAATGAGTTGCCCCTATTCCGTTAGGAAGGTTTGACGTTGTTAAATCCCCTGGCAAAAGGCGATAGAGGAATTTGCCCCTGTTTTCCTACTTGACTTGCAAATTTGCCCCTGTTTTGACATGAGTCTATCATATACATAGAGGAATGAAATTCAAATATATTCAAATCAATTTGCAACAGAATTTGATGAAAATTCAAATTTAAACAAAAATTTGATGAAAATCTAGAAGAATTTTTATGCAAATTTGGCAACATTTCAGCAACACATGAGTCATATACATATCAAAATGAACATAATATTTGAATGAATTTGCAACAGAATAAATAGAATTGAAATATATTGTATATTAATTTAAATTTGAACATAATTTCGACACAATAGTGGTGCTAGTG
Source organism: Eragrostis curvula (assembly GCA_007726485.1). NCBI lineage: Eukaryota > Viridiplantae > Streptophyta > Magnoliopsida > Poales > Poaceae > Eragrostis > Eragrostis curvula. Next base: position 22,844,776 of record CM017440.1, on the reverse strand, counting down.
CTGGATATGATTTTCTCCACATTTTTTTCTAGAACGTGCATTGCACGTATTTCATTAAGAAGAAGAGAAGTTTATAACATCACATGCGACCAATGCGCCAACTTAGTACAAGCACCAAGTGGCGGAACACACAAATACCTAAGGCGACTACTCGCGGCATCGAAGAAGACCGCCAACCAACGACACAAGGAAAAGAAAACCACACACAACCCACCGCACATGAAAGGAAACTACAATCCTACACATCCTACCGCCGGTGATCAGACATGTCCTGGACCTCCAAGTGTTGATATCCCGCCATGGGTGACTCCTAGCTGCACGACGATCATTTCGATGAAGTCCAACGTGCCCTCCCTTGTTCCGATGCATCTTCTTTGTAGTTTCCATTAGCAAATCGACCTTTCATGAACCACCCAAATAACATGAAAGCGACAACATTGCCCGACCCGGCTGTGGGTTATGACTCCCGGAAGCGACCATCTGTCCGCCGTTTCGAACCACGACCACCAGTCCGTCGCCCCCCCCCCCCCCCCCCCCCCCCCCCCATGGCTGTGTCACCACCACCAAAAGACTCAAGGGCCACAAGAAGAGCAGGGGGTGGCAACGACCCAACCATGCGGGTCCATCACTGAATGAAGGGATTAATTGATCTGGCACTACTCATATGGAGTGTGGAGTCCAGAGTCAGGAAACAACATTAGTTAAGATGGCTTCCTTCAAACACCATCCTTCAGACCCCTTACCAATGGTGTGAAATCAATTGTCAACGACGGCTGCTGACTACATGCATAATGAATGCCAGATTGTTGACGATGCACCGTGTTGTGTTTTAGCCATTTTTTCGCTTGTCCGCATGTCACACATATACCAGCTTTGTGCCTGCTGCAACTCTCGCGTTCATTGTGATCGTGTGTGTGGTGGCAAGCGTGTGGCATGCACGCTCAGCAATTTAACAACCCCTAAAAAACAAAATCTCGCTTTCATCATCAAATCCTTGCACTTGGTCGTCCTCTCTCCTCTGGCCACGCGCTGGCAGGCTGCCCTGTGGTCCGGCGGCTAGCTGACGACAACACACCGCGCGTCTCGCGCATGGAATTCGTGAATCCATCAACGGTACAATTTGTCGTCCTCCGGCATGGACCGTAATTGTGGTCGACGTACGGCTCGTCTGCCTCATCTCATATAAGTTCATCGACAACATACTAACTATCGCCCTTCACTTTAAATATTGTGTCCTCTATTTAATTCGTATAAGGACTCTTAGTCCTTTCCAAACATCTCCTGATGTGATTTTCTTTATTTTTATTCCGAATTTATTATTTTTACATGTGTTGCAGGGACTCTCTTACTTAATAGAGTCCTCATGTTTCTTGGAACCAAATAATACATATTGCTGTAGCATCGGAGTTTTCATGTTTAAAGTGTGTGCGGCTTTACCTTGCCATATGTAAATAGTATTTTATACGGACTCTTTTGGCTGTTCTCTCTCTTATTTCGTGTGCAAATCAAACTATCACTTTTAATTCCGAATTTTTATGAATTATTTTGATATGAATATGTTGTTTAGTATTCATAAAATTAATCTAACGGCTCATAACTTTACTTTTTTCTGATTAACGCGGTAATTTACTGATCTTGAGAGCAAACGTAATACATGATGAGTCTAATGATACTAATTTGGCATCTATGTTTTCCTATAAGTTTGGTCAAACATGAATGTTTGCCTTTGAACAATCCTACACGTAATCAGTGGACCCTACTGCCTTCACTGGGTGTTCTAAAACAGATATCCTTTCAATACAAATATCTTCTTAAAAAGCATACTCAAATATCTTGTACTAAGTTTTTTTTTTATGAATAGTTGCTCTCAACTATTATTAGTAAACACTATATTGCTACTCTATAAATCATCTATGAAATAATGCAACACATCAATCATTATCGTAACAACACTCCACGTAGTGACTAACTAGCAGTAGCAAGTATTCTATTCTATGGTCCGTGGAGCTGGATGTATCATCACGTAGCCAGAAACTGTGGAGAGAAATTCATTGGCCACATATTTTCCTGTCAGAATCGGCAATGTTATAACAACCATATTCCATGTTCTAAATTCTTGTTAAATTCTACAAAGGACATTCATTAACATGACATACATAATACACTACGGGAAACCGGCTATATGCCGTGTGTCTGGTCGTTTGCCGAGCGCCTTTTGTCGGGCACTCGGCAAACATATTGTTTGCCGAGTGCCTAGCCATCTGCACTCGGCAAACAGTAAGCACACGGTACCTTCAACGTTTGCCGAGTGCCCCAACAATGGCACTCGGCAAAATTTTTGTTTGCCGACTGCCGACGCCAAAGGCACTCGGCAAACATTCAACACACGGTACTCAAATTGTTTGCCGAGTGCCTCCATTAGTGGCACTCGGCAAACTATTTGTTTGCCGAGCGCCTAACACTGGCCCTCGGCAAAATATTTTGTTTTTTTCATTTTTTCCACAATTTCTATTTATGTGGTGGATGTATGTATGAATGTTGCTTCATGCGAAAGTTTGGTGATTTTTTCGATCCGTTTGGTATATTTAAGGTGTTTATGACATATAAAGTATATATTGAAAATAATTCAAATTTGAACTTTAGTTGATTCAAATAATAAAATATATTCATGCGAAAGTTGATATTCATGTTCTTGAGTTCAATGTAAGGTCTTAACCATGAAATGAACTGAAAATTCATTCATCTTGTACATAAAATATAAGCGCAAAGATGGGGTTGAATAGTATTTTAATTTTATAAAATTGAAACAAAGTCTAAAAATTACGAGACTCGTCCCAGTATCATGAAATCATACGTGGTGGCCATGGTAAATCATAGAAAAAGTTTCGCAAAAGTTGTCACGTACATTGTTTACAAACTGAAGCATCCTCGAAGAAGTTCCATAAACTTATGAAGTGATTGTTTATATTTCGAACCAAAACGACAGTCATAATATGGTTTAACATTAAACCTATTTTTTATAGGTAAAGGATCATATGAAATGTATCATGACAAAATTTGGCTATTTTTTGAATTTATTTTGAATTTCTAATTTTTTTTTAACTTCAGATGGAAAATGTTTGCCGAGAGTCTTGATCATGGCTCTCGGCAAAAATATTTTGCCGTGTGCTCCCTGTTTGCCGAGTGTCCCAGATCAGGCACTCGGCAAACCTTTCGGATAAGGTCGCGTGCGGCCGCCTCTTCCTTCTCTCCCTTCTCTCTTTCTTCTACCTTGCGCCGACGCTGCCTCTCTTCCTAGCTTGCAGCCCGCGCCGCCGCCTCCGACGCCCCCACGCCCGCCCCCTCCCCTCCGCCTCCCCCGACGCCGCTGCCTCCCCCATCCTCGTCTCCGTCCCCGAGCCCGCCCCCGCTGCTGCCCCTCCGCCTCCCCCACGCCGAGGCAAAGACCCGCGCCGGAGATCTGCCGGCGACAACGCGGGTCGCCGCGGGCCGACGCCGGCGTCTCCCCCGACGCCTCCACACGCCTTCCCCGACCCCGACGGCCGCCTCCCTCAGCTCCAGCTCGGGCCCTCGACTCTGGCCTCCCCCGACGCCCGCATCACCTAGCTCGGGACCGCCACGCCTCCCTTCCTCGTCGCCGACGACGGCGAGGGGCCCCGGACCCCGGCCACCCACGCCGCGCGCCCCTGCCTAGCCTCCCCTGACGCCACTGCCCAGCCTCTCCTCCAACTGCTCCCCAGTCGTCGACGTCCAGGAAAGGTGAGCTTCTCCTCTCTTTTTTTTTCTTTTTCCTTTTGTGTGTTTGTCAATAACGAAATATGAACAGGTTAAATTGAATGCAAATTTCTATGCAAATTTCCATTGATTTGTATGCAAATGTATGCAAATTTGAATTACCTTGTATGCAAATGTTAAATTAAATTGAATGCGAAAATTGTGCTTTTATGCGAAAATTGATTGAATTGCTTTTATGCGAAAATTACGGCGTATGCTAATGTTGAAGTAAAAAATTGATGAAATACTTCCGTTTATTTGTTCATGATGGATTCCACCAAGTGACCGTGCTATGGAATGAAATGGAAACTATGAGTAATGGTGGATGTTTTTTCATCAATTGGATGTGGTATCCGGTCATCGTGCCGTTGATTTGTTAGATGTGATTGCCGGCCATCGTGTCGTTGTTTTCTTGCAGGTTTTGGGAACCTCACCGTATAGGGGAGGTGCTACCGAAATTTTGAATTGACGGTGTTATGTTTTATTCTTTGCAGGATAGGAGAGGTTTTTCCACCGTCTTCCACTCGTCACTTTGCGGGAGAGCAAGGTGAGACTTAAAAAACCCACGTTTTCCATTTCTGTTTGTAGGTAACGCGTAACCTGGTTAGGCGTCTCCCGTTCGAAATAGATACAGTTGGAGATATGCCCGAGGGTTGCATATCTATGACTGTATCTTTTTCGAATTGTCCACGTTTCTTGGACAGCCCGAGGATGCGTAGATGGGGCTAGTTTCCATTGTCTATTCCGGTTTGAGAACGAGTTTCGTCCGCGCCTCCCTGTTGTTCTCCGGATACACAACCTCCCTCTCAGGACGTGTATTTGGAGAACAGCGGGGAGGTGCTGCCGAAATTCCGTCTCGGACCGGAGTAGACCTTGGAAACTAGCCCCATCTACGCATCGTCGGGTGGGATTATGACCTATCTTCACCTATTAGACATTGTATGCATCGTGTAGATACCAATGAATTTTAAATTGCTCCGTCATATGATAGAAGATGGATGACCGTGCGTGGATGTACACGGGCCGTCCAAGGAAGGGTTCTGAAACAAGTGAATGGGTTGACAAGACCCTTGCTTTCTTGAAACAAGCATTTGCCAATGTCAGCAAAGGTGGAAAGACTTGGTGTCCCTGCAGCCGTTGCGGCAACACAAGGGAGCAGACAGAGGAGGAGATGGGTGTGCATCTTGGTAACTATGGATTTACGCCAGGCTATACCCGGTGGGTCTACCATGGTGAAGCCCATAGATTAAGGGAGGAGGTCGTGAGACAACGCGTCGATGATTGTGATGCTGATGGCGGGGTGGAGGACATGTTACAGGACTATCAGGAAGCCCAGTTCCGTGAACAACCTAGGGGGGAGGAGGAGCCAGAGGAGTCCGCAAAGCACTTCTATGACATGTTTGAAGCGTCACAGAAACCTCTTCACGGGCATACCAGGGTTTCAAAACTTGATGCCATTGCACGTCTAATGTCCGTGAAGTCCCAGTTTAGCTTGAGTCGGAACGCGTTCGATGTTATGTTGACAGTTGTTGCCAGCCTGCTTCCGGAAGGTCACATTCTGCCAATGAGCATGTATGAGGCACAGAAAGTGCTTAGTGCACCTAAGATGCCATATGAGCAGATACATGCTTGTCCGAAAGGATGCGTCTTATTCAGGAAACAGCATGCAGAAGCAAAATACTGTCCAAAGTGTGGGTCCTCTAGGTTCATGGAGGTAGACGCGGGTGATGGACAAAAAAGGCAGCTCACGGTACCCGTGAAGATCCTAAGGTACCTTCCGTTCTTACCGAGGATCCAACGGCTGTACATGACCGAGGAATCCGCGAAACAGATGACATGGCACAAACATGGAGTTCGATACAAGGCCGATAAGCTTGTACATCCATCCGATGGTGAAGCATGGGAACGATTCGATAAGATTCATCACATCAAAGCTCGGGAGGCTCGTAATGTACGTGTGGCCCTGGCAACAGATGGGTTCAATCCATATGGCATGGGGGCTGCCCCGTACAGTTGTTGGCCCGTGTTCGTTATGCCCCTCAATCTCCCTCCAGGCGTCATCTTTCAACAATAGAACATTTTCTTGTCGTTGATAATTCCTGAAAACCCGGGGAGTAATATGTCTGTTTATATGGAGCCTCTAATTGATGATTTGGAACGTGCTTGGGAGGAAGGGGTATGGACATACGATAAAGCTACAAAGACAAACTTCAGAATGTATGTTTGGTACTTCTACTCTCTGCATGACATGCCGGCGTATGGTTGTTTCTGTGGCTGGGGCATTCACTCAAAGTTTCCTTGCCCGGTATACAAGCATCTTGTGAGGTGGATTTGGTTGAAGAAGGGTGACAAGTTTTCTTCGTTCGACCAACACCGACAATTCCTCCCTCTTGACCATCCATTCAGAAGAGACAAAAAGAACTTTACGAAAGGTGTCCAAGTTCTCAACCCTCCACCGCAGTTCTTGACAGGTGCGCAGGTGAGTGGTATGTTAGATGGTCTCAAGGTCGATGAAAAAGACGGTGGTTTTGTGGGATATGGTGAGCTACATGCCTTCACTCAGATCTGTGGCTTGTATAGGCTTTCGTATATGAAAGACCTTCTTCTTCTACATAACATTGACCTAATGCACGTTGAACATGGCTTAGGCGTTCCACTTTTCGAAACAATCATGGACATTCCTGATAAGACAAGGGACAATGTTAAGGCAAGAGTCGATCAAGCTACTTTGTGCAATCGACCAAAGCTAGACATGGCGCCTCCTACATCCGGCAAGTCATGGAGAAAACCTAAGGCGGATTTCGTCCTGACGAGGCCCCAAAGGAAGGAAGTACTAGAATGGTTCAAAACGTTAATGTTCCCTGATGGGTACGCAGCGAATATGAGTAGGGGAGTGAACTTGGCTACTATGCGAATCAACGGGGTCAAGACTCATGACTACCACATGTGGATTCAGCGGCTTCTTCCCGTGATGGTTCGAGGCTATCTCCCTGATCATGTGTGGCAAGTGCTGGCAGAGTTGAGCTATTTCTTCCGCCAGCTTTGTGCTAAGGAGATATCACCTTCCGTGATTGCAGAAATGGAAAAAATGGCGCCTGTGTTGCTCTGTAAGTTGGAGAAGATATTTCCACCAGGCTTGTTCACTCCGATGGTGCATATGATTTTGCACCTCCCGTATGAGGCTCGAATAGGGGGGCCTGTGCAGAACCGTTGGTGCTACCCAATTGAGCGGTGTCAAAAGGTTCTTCGAACGAAATGTAAAAATAAATGCAAAATTGAAGCTTCCATTGCAGAGGCACACGTTCTGGAGGAGGTGTCAAACTTCACAACAAAATACTATTCTGACAACCTTCCGAGTGTGCATTTTCTACCCCCTCGTTACAACGTTGACGAAAATGAATCGACCCTCAGCCTTTTCCAAGGGCAATACGGGCGCGGAGGTGAAGCGACCAACAAGAACTTGACATATCCAGAGTGGCGCACGATCATGCTGTATGTGCTGACCAACCTAAGAGAAGTGGACGTGTACACACTACAAGGTTTTGGGTCTAATGCCACCAAATTTTTTGCCACACCATGATTTTGGTTGTAATACATAGGGGTTATTGCGACAATGGTCGATTTTGGTTGCGATAGGATGACATGTTGCCACGAATTGTGTAGTGTTGCAATTTTTTATTTTGATGGTTGCAATAAGTAAGATATATCGCAACACAAAAAATATGTGTTGTGTTTAGGGCATTGTAATTGCAACTTTTTTTCTAATGGTTGCAATAATAGGGAATATTGCAACGAAGATTAAATGTTGTGTTTAGTTGTATCGTGTGTTGCAAAAGAGTCTATGTTGTGGCAACACAAAAGTTAGTTGTTGTAAAAAGATGCTGAGATATAGCAACGCAAACCTTATCGTTGCAATAAGTCTTAGATATAGCAACAAAAACCGGGATCGTTGCTACTACTCAGGTACTATTGCAACAACATCGAATAGTTGTTGTTTAATAGTTGCAATAGATCATTTTGTGAACTGCGGCTCTAGTCGTGGCCCAAAATCCTTCCCGATGTGGGTCACGGCCCAACCCATCCTCGTAGTCTGTTGGTTGATCAGCTCCTCTATATTGGATCGCATGTGCCTAAGCATCTTGGCCTTTTTATATTAGTTTTCTAATTACTCAAAGGCCCACAGTACATGGATCGATGCTAAACAAAGTCCGATCAATGATGCCTAAACAATTGGATCGCATGTGTAGGACAGGTTCAGCTCGAGGCCGAAAACAAGACCTCGTCATGAAGGCCGACATACATAGTAGTAAGAAACATTGCGGCTCACAACTAACCATTGTTCCTTTTGGAAACTTTTAAATATTTATGAATCTAAATAAAGGACCATGGGTCGATGACACAGATACTACCATGTGGGGCCTGCATGTCGGCTAGCATCGTTTTAGGCGCTGAGCCGCTGACCAGTGGGTCTGCCTATTTGCATGGCCATTCATATTGCAGTTCCTCCCATGATGTCATTTTTTTTCAATTAGATGTGAAATATGTATAAATATTGCACTTATCTATCGATTCTATTAATGGTCACTATACATTAGATGATTCCCATTTTTTTGACTCACTTTTTTTTATATGTACAATTAGATGCTATATTGCGACAATTTTTTATTTGCCCTGTGATGCTAACTAGGTGGGTCACAATTTTATTACATTTGATAAATTATCACTACTTTGGATTTATGTCAATATGTGTTTTTTTTCATTTGTGGTTAGCATTATGGGTAAAATAAAAATAATAACAACTGCACCACCGAATAACTTGTGTTTGTTGCTGGAATTTACTTTATTTATACATAATTTTTTTATTCTCTTCCTCTTTTTTGTGCAACTTTTTTTCTAGTGTTTTCCAACTGAAATGAATCCCACACCGGACCTGCAAACAATTCGTGCCGGGCTACTCGGCTGGGCTTCGTAGGGCATGACCAAGCATAAGTGGGCTGGCTTCTTATTTTTCCCCTGCAACTATTTCGGCAAAACAAATGGGAAAAAAAACTCTGAATGTGAATCGAAGCCACGACACGACGGCCTCCAACCACCAGTCAAACAACATTACCGCTAAACCACCGAACAATTGGCTTCAGAATATACTCTACTAACTATTTGTTTCATAACGCAACTGCACGCAAATCGAACATGGAACTTGACTGTTCGCGTGGCTTGTGGACCCACACGACGGAGCCCTTAGCCATTGGCATGCGGGCCCCAAACGTGCTTCAGCAAATGACACGTGGGTCATGTCGCATCGGCGCAGCAGTTCATCTGCAGTTCTTCGATCATGTACTGTCCAACTTTTTCTTTTAATTCACAATTAAAAATTCAAATATGTATAGATTCCTCGTATATTGTTCAAATGAGTTGATTTTTGTTTCCATTTTTTTGTAAAATCATGATCTATCATGTAGATTCATCTACATCATTATCTTTTAGTTAAATTTTATACGTATTCATCAATTCGTTAATAGTCAGTATTCACTAGTTGCTTTATGTTTTTATAACTATTCATAAATATTTATTTTGGAAATGAAATTATCTGAACATGTACGCTTTATACGTATCTACATATAGTATTTTTTTGGTGAAATTTAAGGAAAGCCGAGACTTATACGTCTTTGCTTGGCATTGAATTTGTTTGTCTGTCCCATATGATGTGTGTCAGCTATACAGGTTACAATAGAAATACAATTCAAAAGTTTTAAAAAAATTCCCAAAAAATTTCAGACGTTGGAGTCGGCATGTAACATGCTCACAACAAATTTGAGCACATAACTCAACACATTTTTTGAGATATAAAAAAAAATAAGAAAACAAAAAATTAGGCGCTTTCCAACAATGAAAACGTATTTCTTGGATAACGCCTTCGTTTGTTCCACTGACAGGTCTGGCCTACCTAGAGCTGCCTATTTACGGCGATTCGATCTCGCCGTAACCCTGCGCCGCAGCCTCCAAACACCACCTCCCTCAGCCGCCGCCGGCCGCCGCACTCTTCCTCCGCCCCCGCTCCACGCCGAGTCGCACCTCGCTTCTCCGTCCCCGATCTGCTCCACTCGCTTTTCCACCCCCGTCAACCCCGGTGCTCGGCGGCACCACCCGATCGATGGCCACGGCAGCCATTATCTCACCCCGCCTCTTCCCCTCAAATCCACTGCGGCCGTCGTCTCATCGCTGCCAAAAGCTACCTCCGTATCGACACCGACGTCCAGCAACGCCGTGAGGCCCTACCGCCTCTGTCTCATCCTTCAGATCCGGCCACGAGGGGTTCGCGGCAACCGCCCAGCAGCACGATCCAGTAACGGCATGTGCACATCACAGAATCCCCCCGACGGTGGAGCGCGGGGCCGCATTTCGACAGCGGCAAGGCGACGCGCGCTGCCGGCGGCGGCTGGAGGCGTGGGGCGCGTGGCTAGGCGACGATAGCCACCGCTGAGGCTGAGCTCTCCATGGTGAGCTGCATCCTCGTCTAATCCCTTTTACCATCTTGTGCTGCTATTCTTCCCAAATTTTTCCATCAGTAGTTGGGTTCTGCTGCCGTACTCCATCATTTTACATTCAACAATGTACGTAGGATTGTATCCTAAATGGTCTCCTGCAATTCAAACGTTAACAGTTATTTTCACTGTCAGGGTGATGGATGTTGATGGCCAAATTTGACAATGTCTTAATTTGGCCTGCTTTTTTTGAGTAGTCGAGTTGCTTTGTGTATGGCTGGCTAATTCAGTTTCAGAATTTAGTATACAATAGTTGACCAGATTATGTAGCCAAGTTTATTCAAGGCGAAAGCACTAGCTAATCATTGCCCTGCTAGTTGATTTTTTCTGGCTGTCAGCATACATTGGCTCGAGAAAGGAAGAAATTACATACTTCGATACATGTGTAGCAGATGTATGGCTGGTTATTTATTTAGTTGGAAAGTCACAATTATGTTTGGAGAGCCAGAGTCCTAATGCCTTACATGAAACTAAATCGTCGCGTACTGCAAGGAGAACATAATTGAGTTCAGGCTGTTTTGCGAGTCAAGTTTGCAGTGGTATTTATCATCTTCACTGTATTATTTGTGTTTCCGCGCGCTGGTCAATTTTGGTGCAAACACATTTTGTCCTGTATAATTCAAATCTGGTTTAACTAAGCAGTTCCCCTGCTCTTTGCATGTTTTGGAGCAACTGTCGTCCAGAGAGCTGGCTATGTCTATGCAGATTATGCATTAGATGCAATAAATTAAATATCATAATCTGTAACTTTGTGCACCTTCTAGCATGGTCTTATCAGATAACTGTATAATCAAGTGCTTTGATGGATAGTGTAACTTAAGTATAGCATATATGCAAAATGGCATCATGAGGTTTCATCCCCTAAAGCCGAGGACTTCTGTTTTGCAGTTTGGATCCTTGAATCAAGGGAGCATGAAGGTTGTGCCCTCCTGTCCATAGAGTACAGGTAGTCTTTTACTCACATGTTGCAGTGCTAATTAGTGGTTGAATAAATGTTGTCCTTGAAGAAAAGGAATGGTCCTGTAGTATCGTAGCAGAGACCTTTCTACACTGGTATACTTGTTATGTCTTTGGTGCTAAAGGTACAGAATATTTAGGTGTAAATAATTCAGTTGTCTGCTTTCAAATCTGTTGGTGATATATGTACAGAATCAAACAGAATCTTTACACGGGTGATCTCTACATCTGCTTTTAGTTGTAAATAATTTAGTTGTCTGCTTTCTATTTCTGAATGAACAAATTGCATTATCTTCTGACTTTTCAGTTCTTACCCAACATTCATTGGATTTTGTTTGCTATCATATCTACTGCTGTTAGGTCGATTTCCCTACGCATTAACTTGTATGATTCATAGAACACAGAATATTTTCCTAGCTAATTCTTCTTGTCTCATTTTAGCCGTGATGTGTGTTTCTTCTTATGGTTTCAGGAGAAGACAGGATCAATGGTTTCAGGTTTGACAATAGAGCAAGGATGGTTTTTGACTTTGTGCAACAACTTGGGAGGCTGAATGTGTGTTGTGGTGTATTCTATCATATTATTGTAATCTGATGTGATCATTATAACACTATTTGCGTTGTTGGTTATAGATTGTAATATCTAACATTAGCTAAATTTTAACTGAAATTGAAATATTTGATATTAAGATGGGCTTGATGCATTGCTTCTAATTGTGGGCTGAGCCATTATCGTTGCAGTAACAATCATTTTTCAATAACAATTCGTTACGATTTCACTATTGCGATGACCATTAAGTAATTTGCTATAACCAAACCCTTATGCTAAATGTGGTTGCGACAGCGATATATGTTTTGTTGCGATATCCTCTGTACATGTTGCCACGGCTAATAATTAGTTGCGATTTCCTATAACCATATAGCCATGACTTAGAGTTCGTTACGAAACCTTTTACATATATAGCAACGACTCTTACTTTATTGCGATATCCTTTACGCTTATAGCAACGACTTATATAGTTATATGTTGCAATATCCTTTAAGTGTATAGCGGCGATTCATACTTTGTTGCGATATCCTACATGCATATTGCAACACCATATGTGTTATTGCCACCAACATATATCGTGGTAATATATTGTATTGCTACTGCAACTAACATATGTTGTTGCAATAATCACTATAGCAACGTCGACTATAGTTGCAAATACCACTCTTGCAACCCTAATGATCGTTGTGGGTGCAACCCATTGCCACACCACACATCGTTGTAACACACCAAAGTAATGGCAATGACTCAAAAAGGTGATGCAATACCCTATTGCAACAATCGCTCTTGCAACACCTCCCAACACCCTGATTTAGTTGCAATTGCGCATTATTGCAACCAAAACACCCATATTGCAACACTTTTCAGCCGTGGCGCTAGGGTATTTTTCTTGTAGTGACATCAAGTAAGTTATGAACAAATTTCATAATTAGACATCTAACCCATTTGTTCCACATCCAACCCACTTGTTCCTCATTGCTACAGGGGATTTCTTGATGTATTCTGGCATGATGAAGTGCCTCCGACCGCACATGATGTCGATACCCTTCTTTGCAACGGTGCAGGAAATGGATTGCCCGATTTCATTTCTTGGTTCAATATGAAGGTATTTAGCATTTTCTTAGTATGACATTACAAGTTCCTCGTACGTGCGAATAACGTAGCTAACTATCCTGCTTGAACTTGCAGGCCCGAACCGAAGCGACAATGAATGCCGAGTTAAGACAGGTTGCCAAGGGCTGTCTTTATGCGGTCAAGTCATTTAAAAGCTATGATGTTAATGGGTACCGCTTTCACACAACAAGCTACGAGCAGAATCGGCCTAATCGTAAAACCACTAACACCGGAGTTTTTACTCCTGGTGACAATGGGGTCGAATATTATGGAAGAGTTGAAGAAATATACGAAATTTGTTTTGATGGTTGCAAGCCACTCCCTCTTGTCGTATTCAAATGCCATTGGTTTGATCCTCAAGCAGTTAGACGGACCCTTAATCTTGGGCTAGTCGAAATTCGACAGTCATCCGTCTATCCAGGAGACGATGTATATATTGTTGCTCAACATGCCACACAAGTTTATTATCTCCCATACCCGTGCCAAACTGACGACCGTCTCAAGGGTTGGGATGTTGTGTACAAGGTATCGCCACACGGCAAACTACCGGTCCCAAACAATGAAGATTACAATGTAGACCCAGACACATATGTCGATGGAGAGTTCTTCCAAGAAGATGGGCTAGAAGGGGGTTTTGTGATAGACTTAACCGAAGAGATCGAAATGGAAGTAGACAATGAAACGGTTGTTGAGGACGATGCTGGAGATGAGGTTCATAATGCGAACGACTTGAAATTACTTAAGCGATTACATTTAGACGACGATGACATTCCGCCTTCAGAACACGTGCAAGATGATATGGACCTTGATGATTATAGTGATGATGAGGCAAACAATGCACAAGATCCTGATCTTGATGATTATTTCTAATACATGTACGGCCCGTAGTAGTTAATTTAATTTTTGCAATACTATGTTACTTTCTATTACATGTTATATTTTTTTTGCATATATTTTTAAATACTGATGGATTTAATCTTGTTAATTGCAGGTGATTGATCAAAGATGGTGGGCAAGGGTGGTGTGACGAGGACGCTCCAGTCGCTCTACCAAAAGGCGACTGGGAAGCGGTCCGCTGAGAGTTCTGGGAGCGGGAGGAGTCGAGTCAAGGCTCGAGGCAGCAGAGGTGGCGGCAGGCGTCGAGTGAGGGGGTCGAGGGCACCGTCCCCTGCTCCTTCCGTGCACGAGTCGGAGGAGGAGCGGGAGCAGGAGGCCTCAGAGGAGCAGCCGGAGCAGGAGGCCCCGGAGCAGGAGGAGGAGGACGGGGAGGAGGAGGAGGACGGGGAGGAGGGGGCGGCGTCTGAGGACGTGCCGAAAGTGTGGGAGCGAGGTCCCGCACGACTCCCACAGCGACCGATCCCTGTTGAGAGACGCCCGTTGGTTCGACCCAAAGGGAAGAAGTAAGTAACTTTAACTTTTAAGTCATTTGCTATGTTTGAAATCTCAATAGAAACTAATCATTGTCTTGATCACTTGGGCAGGGGCTGGGAGACGATCGTTCCGGGTGACCACAAACGTCTTCCTGCCGGCATCCTCGGCCTTTTGTGCAGGAGACACTTTCCTGGCATGGTGCCACTGCGCGACGGGGGGCAGGAGCCGGCCTTGACGTGGGCCCACTACAAACGCGTCGCTGATGTCCCAGACGAGGATGGGAGAGACTTTCGCACCGTGGCTGACCGGGTAGTTGGAGAGCTGTGGGTAAGTCTTGTTTATATTGAATTGGTCAATACATCTCGTTCATTGGATATTCTTCAAATAATGAAAGTATACATCGCGTCTGTGTGCAGGATTTTTTCACGGTCGAGCTGGAATGGAGTGATCGTGCGGTGCGCCGGGTGTACAATGCATGTCCTAAACTCATTACGGACATGCAATACGAGGCGCGCGTCCAGGCCGTGAGGACCTACTACGCCAAAAAACTTGGTAGGAAGATTGAGAAAAAATAGGCTCGAACCATATGGCTAGCTGCAGAACAATACATGCAGGTAATTTGACATTCTCATGTTTTCTATACTTGATTAAGTACGCATAATTTGTTATTCTCATAGTTTCACAATAACTAACATCTAACTTGGTCAAATGCAGTGAAGGTGATTCCGTGGTGGTGCGCCTCTCACAGGGACTGTTGGGAGTACTTTGTCAGTAGGTGGTGCGACCCCGAGTGGCAGAAGACGCACGAAGCTTGCCGGCAGCGGCGTTTGAAGATGCCTGATCCAGCACACCATCAAGGCAACCGTACCCTTGACGAGTACGCGGCTAGATGGGTACGTGAATTCATTTTGTTGTTTCTAACACTCAAGTTTGCATAATTTCTAATCATCTTTCTGTTTCCTTTCCAGTCGCAGGCGCATCAGGGCCGACCGTGCCCCCCGTTGATGGCTTGGGCAATGGCCCACAAGGCACTACAAGAAATCTGGTGATTGATGACGGATTGGATTCGTCATAGATCTTTACAAAACCATCACAAAACCAAATTTGTGACGAAATATAGTTTCGTCATGTATCTCGCATCATAGATTAACCGGGTGACGTTTCTTTTAAATCGTCACGGAATGCTCACTCATCTGTGACGATTCTTGCACGTCACGATTGTTAGGCCCAGCCAAGTTCAATGCCTATACAGGCCAACGGTTTTAGGCCCATGTCGGATGTAGCCCAATTTCAGCCTACTACGGATTTTCATTTATTTTGAGCCCAATGGATTTTTCAAATCTGGCCTAGTGAGAAATGTTAATAATTCAGCCTGGTAGTTGCAATCCAGCCCATTGAACATAGCCCAGTATTTTTTTTCGGTTCAGGGAGGATGTGCAGCCTATATAATATTCTGTCCAGTTTTGAAATTTGGCCCAACCCAAGAAACAATCCAGATATCTCAAAACATCATCCAAATATCAGAGATAGCCACAATATCAAAAGTTACATCCAGCATTTCAGAAGTTATGTTCCCCCACATAATCCACAAAATAAGTTACATCCAGCATGTAGCAGCAAAATGCTTGCATTCTATTTGTCCATAAATAGATTGCATGCATTTTGCAGCACCAAAAGAACCATCTTAGTAGGCTACCAACAGTAGATTAGTTCATGGTAGCATCAAAATACAGGTTAGAGCTACGTTTCCTACACCTTACTCTTTAGCTCGACTTGGTTGAACCTGACTCAGCAAGAAGTCAAGTTTTGCATCAGTCTCGGCTTGCCTCTTCTGCATCTCCTCTTTGTCCCTCACTCTTGCTTCTTCAGCTTCCCGGAGGTGCTCTGAAAGGACATCAATTTGTTCTCGTTGGGTGTCAACAACCAAACGAAGCTCCGCATTTGCCCTCTTTTCCGCCGCCAGGTCTTGTTCAAGGTTTACAACACTTGATCTAGGTTGCACACTCTCGATTCCCACATTCTGAAGGAACTTGATTTTCTTGGTATGCTCAGCAAGGACAGCAGCCACCACTTCTGAAACAGACCTTGGTTCTTGGTCAACATCTACTGCTTCTGAAATCTTGTTCTCCATTTCATGCTACAAGTGAAAACAACAAATATGGCCCATGAGATACAGCAAAAAAAGAAGCATTGCAATGGAGATTAAGATCAGAAAGTACTAACAATAGCCAACTGTACAGCAGGCGAGTAGCCTTTCTTTTTGTTGATGTAGTGGCACTCCTTGAACAAATCAAATGCGTTGGGATCTTCATCATTGTACTTGTCTCCCTGCAAATGACATGGATGCACAATCACAATAGTTTATAGGACAAGATCAAAACGCACATGGGCAGCTTGTAGAGCCTCATTTTTCCCTCCAGTTCAGTTCAGTTCACAAGAGAAACAAGTGGAAAACAACACATGGTGTATATGAAGTTTCCTAGTTTGTTTACTAACACTTGGGACATCAAGCATAAAAAAGACACATCCAGAATTCAGAATGGACAGCAAGAGTAAAACTGATCCAGACATGTGAAACTGAATGGCATTATAATTCAGAATGGACATCAAGTGTAATTCAGCACATATAATTCAGACTGGACATCAATGTTCAAGTTCATAAATTAATCTGGGCAACATTAGCAATGGTAGATATTCCAATATAAACAATCACCATAGATATACACACACACATATTCCAAAATAATTAATAGACAGTGAACAACTGATCTGGACAACATTATCATTTGCACATATTCCAATATAAACAGACACCATATTCCCATAACAAATGTGCAGATGAAGAGGTGTAACTTACCAAATTTTCACAATGCACCATGTAGCTGCGTGAGCCAGTTGTTTGATGGAACTTCACTTGACCTCGGTTAGCTTTGTTCTTCTCACATATCGCCTACATAACACCAGAATAGAATTAAGGCATGTGCCCAATAACCATTCACAATTAAGTTGGGGGTCCACAGAAGGAACATACCATCTTAATGGGGTCCTTCCAGAATTCAACAAGCTCATTCCACTGTTCATCAGTCATAGATTTCACAGGAGAAGTTTTGCTAACCAAATGTAGAGGATAAGGATCAAAATATTTTTTCTTCAGCCTATATCGTTGTTGCCGAAGTGCATTTTTCATCATTTGAGAACAAGCCTTCTGAACTACAGTAGCACTTGTGTCCATATCAAACTTTGCCTGGTCATACAAATGAATATGCATAAGAGTTATGATATTAAAAAATCCACAGCTTGGTACACGAAGGGGAAAAAGTATTGGAGTACTTACACTAAGCGCCTACAAACTGTTTGAACATCCCAGGATGTTTCTTGTATTCCTTCCAGTGCTTCAACACAGGCACATGATTCCTCACTGCAATATTGCATTCAGTTGCAAACTTTGCAATGATAAGAGGTACTACTGGCCTTATTCTCCCTTCAGGAATGATGACAGGCAGTTTGCCACGCCGAGATCAAGACATCTTTTGGAGACCTTTTCCCATATTAATTCCCCTCTTGCGTCCTCCTACTTTCACATGTAAACATGAACTGCTGTTACTGAACTCAAGTGGTTGAAAATTAAAAATAAGGATAAATGTTGAATGGCGTGTTTCATACCTTCACAGACTACATCCAATTGGGTTTCCCCATCCTGCTGGGAAATGTGGTTAACAATGGCAGGCTCAGCACTACCATTGCCTTCATTGTTGGCCATCCGACTGCCTTGAGCACCTATAAGGTAATTAACAAAAAGAAATGTATTAGAAGCCGGCACTCTTTATCCAACAAAATGCAAGAAAGTAATAGAGGAACAAAGGTATTAGCACTAGCCTTATTCATCAGTTACACTTAGGTTGGTAAGGTTGGGAGCAATCTCTTCAGCTTCAGTTGTTGCTGTGAAATGTTCAGCTTGTGAGAGCTCAGTACTTGCATCATCTTGGACTGTCAACGTAACACCCTACTAAAAAACAAAGCATATAATATATAAGAAAAGCTCAAAGGACAAAATGCAACCTCCAGTAGCACACTATTAAACATCACTCTGCTTGCAAGATTTGACAAAGTGATAAAGCTCTAAGGGTTCAAAGCATTATTACAAACTCAAAGTCTTAAACAAAAGAAAACTAAAGATCCAAGACCCAAACATGTGTGCACGTGTAAACCAGCTGTTGGGGGATCGAAGGTCTTGGTGGGACAGATCGAAGCCCTCCAACGGGTGATAGAAGTGTTTTGGTTCTGGCGAAGCCTTCGGAGGTTGTCGATGCCTTCGAGTCACCTCGCGAAGCCCTCTTCGCTTGTCGTCGTTGTCTTCTGGTTGGAGCGAAGCCCTCTATTGTGGTCCGCGAGGCCGGACTAAGAGGTTCTCGTTCACGTTCCCTGCAGTTCAGTTGCGCGAAGCTCTCCTTCTCCCGTGATGCCGGGCGAAGGGGTCAAGCGATTAGAGAGTTCAGAACACGGTGCGAATGATTCTTCCTTTGGCTCGTGGCCTGAAAAACCGATGTCATTCCAGGATCATCTCCCTCCATATTTATAAGGGGGAGAATGATCATATTTACATTCATGCCATTGGTTGTATAAGCACGGCTGTTAGTTTGATTGTCTTCTCCGTTTTGTCTTCGCCATTGGCTGTTGGTCTTCGCGTGGGTCGGGTAGAGGCTTCGATGCAGTCCCCAACATTAGCCCTCAATTGGTGATGTGTTATTAGTGTAACTAAAACCAGAAACAATTTTATTCGTCAGTTTATGACTGCAACATGCGCCTTTCTGACCCATACACGTGTCTTGTCGTTTTCATTCCGTACTTCTTTTCAGTTCCCGATGATCGTTTCCCTTCTATATATCTTCATCGTGGGCGCGTTGTTTCTTCAATTGTATACTTTGCGAGTCTTTTTTCTTTTGGCTATTCCAATTCCTTTCGGTAGGAGATCCTTTTCCTTCGTTCTTTTTCAAGATGTCTGGTAGCCGAAGGTCTAGCGAAGAGCAGGCTAAGAAGAAGCTGAAAACTCATAAGTCCTCGTCGAAGGACTGCTCTGATAAGGCTATTAGTGAAGCCAATGCTACAGCTTTGAGTGCTGCTGTTCCTTCGGCAAGTCAGCCGAAGAGTTCTCATTCAGCGAAGCCTTCCTTTGCTTTCAAGCCTCCGGTGATTCGTTCTGCATTAGATTTGTTTTCTATTCCAGAAGATGGTGGTAGTAATTCTTCTGGGTCTAAAGCTCAGTCTGCCCCTAAGAAAGTTGTTTCGAAGGGCTCTTCTTCTGTTGCAAAGGATACTTCTGCTTCTATAGTTGATATTCGTGATAGCAGTGCCGCTGAGAAGGCCAAGATTCAGGACAAGGCTATCAAGGGCGCTGATTCTGTTCTTGCTAAGTCTGGATCGAAGGCTAAGATCCAGGACAAGACCTGTGTTGATGGTCTTGATGCTCCTCCTGCTGCCCCTGTTCACAATGAGGGGGTAGCTGAAGCTTCTGTTCAAGGTTATCTCTCATCTCTTAGTGTGGCTGGGCTTCGTCAAATTGCTGATAACCTGAGACCTCTTACAGATCGTTCCCAGGTTCAATTACCTTCGGAGCCAGGCGTTGTACTTCGTGAGCCTCTCAGCCCCTCAGCAGGTGGTGATCTTTTCCTACATTCAGTCTTTGAAGCAATGCTTGGAGAGTTTCTCCCTTTTGACATGACTTTTGATTCAGTCGAAGCTACTGGGGGTTCTTTGACTCTTTGTGACGACGTTCCTTCGAACACCTTCGTCTTGAGTGCTAGGGCCGCTGCGCCCTTTGTTGCTGCTGCAGAGAAGCTTCGTTTTCCCCAAGTGGAGAATGAGCTTGTGCTTCAGGGTGGTGATACTCTGTACAAGTCTTTACTATCTTCGCAGATGAAGGTAAGCAGTTTTAATTTTTGTTTTTTCTCAGTTGCTTGTTTTTCTAACTTCGCTCTTGTTTTCGTCAGTCGCTTGCTATTACCCAAGCCTCCCTTCGCCAGTTTAATGAGCTAACTCTGGCAAGGGCTGATCGGGACCGGCTTCGCAAGAATCTCTCAACCCTTGAATCTCAGATCAAGAAGAAAGAAGATGCTCTTGCTCTTAGTGAAAAACGTGTGGTAGATCTCTCTGTTGAGAAGGAGACTCTCGCCAAATCTACTGAAGATTTTAAGGCGAAGGTAGCTTCTCTGGAGAAACAGCTGGGGGATCTTGATTCGTCCCTCGCGAAGGCTTTGGAAGCCAACAAGGTCCTTCGCGAAAAAGTTGAAACTGCGGATCAGGAGGCGGTTTCTTTTGCTAAGGCTGAAGAGCTTCGCCTGTCTTCTCTCTGCAGCTATATTCAGGATGCTCTTATTTCAGTTGGGACTACTCCTGATCAGATCCCTGAGGATGCTTCGACTGAGCAGCGCCAATCTTGCCTCTCTGTCAACATTCCTTTCGTGGTGAAGGCTTGCAGGGCCTTTTCCACCAATGCTGTTCATCTGGCTATTCGGGACCTCCTCCATTCTCTTGATGTCGAAGGGAGCAATGTTTTGGCGAAGGTTGCTTCTGACGATTTCAAATTTTCAGCTGTTGATTCTACTCCCCGTCCTGTTGTTGAAGCTCTTCTGAAGGTCGCTGGTCATTTTGACGAAGCCTTCTGGAATCGTGTGCAGTCTGTTGGTCGTCTGCCTCAGAGTGAGGTATAAACAGTTTACTTTTCTTCGGGAGAGGGGTTATATCATTCCTTCGAACTTGTGTCTTCTTGAGAATTGTTGTAATATTGTTGTAAACTTTATGTTGCTTTGATTAATTTTTGCTTGGTTTTTGGACCTTAGGCTTCGTCTGACATTTCTTTGAGTGAGTTTGCTACTCCGAAGACTTCTTCTAACTTGGTTTTGGAGAAGTGTGTTGCTCCGGATTCATCATCCGATGTTTCTCTGAGCGAGTTTGCGACTCCAGAGCCTTCTTCTGGTGGCTTGATTCGCCGTGAGCCTCCGATTGAAGTTTTTAGTTCTGCTTCGAAGATTGATTTATCTAGTGATTCGAGCCCTTTGTCACCTGTTGAGGGAGGTGAAAGTTCTTTTTCTTTTCCTCCTGGTAGCCTTGTGGCTATTGGGACAGTTTATCGCCCCGAGGCTGATGTTCCCGAAGGGAGTCGGGGTCAGAATAAACGAAGGCCTCGTGGTCGCTGTCCACGAGGTAGTAGTTCTTCACATCGGGGTGTGGCTAAGAAGAAGAAGGTTGGGGACGTTTTAGATTCATCTTCCTTCTTCGATGCAGCTTCGCATGTTGAGCGAATGATTTCGTCTGGGATAATAGATCCCATATTTCAAAGGCCTTATTCTCCTTCGAATGGATATAATTTCGATGAATTTAGGATTGTATGCGAAATGCTTTTAGAATTAGGCCTTGTTGTAAAGCGTGAGCCTGACGATGGATCTCCTTAACTGATGTTTGTGCTTAATAAAGCCTTTCTTTTGAAGCATTCTTTCGGAGGTCTTTGCCAGAGAGAAGATTTCTTCAATATCACCAAATCTCTTAATGCTTTTTGCACGATGACCTTGTGTTTCCTTTGAGGAACGCAAGTTTTCGTGTTTTCGTTCTTTGATATTTGAACGTTTCATGCGAAGGATCGCGATTTGTACGAAGGTTTTTGTTTGCCTGTACTTGGGTAGATTAAGCTTTCTTTGCTTATCTTTCCCTTCGGCTCTTGTCTGGAGTCTCTGTATCATCCTTTGTGATACATCGATCCAAACTTAGACTACACCAAATACTCAATTGGTGTAACCTTCGGATTCTCTAGGCTTTTGCCTGATATTGTTTTTGAGCTCGAAGCTTCGTTTCTTGAGCCTTGGCTCTTCTACGCCTCCTAGGAAATTGCTCTGGAATTTTTCGAGGGTAAAAAGGTAATTATAAAACTGTGTTACAGTCTTGGAGGGTGCCTCGTTAAAAAACCTCACACCCTTCGCAGGGCTACCCTCGTGAGGAAAAAGAGTGCACCCCCCGCAAGTTTTGCACTTTTACATACAGGCATCGCGCGTGCTACCGAAGAGATGCTCTTGGTAGACACGGCTCATGTATTTTTGATATGTCATGGACGAGTTTTTGAGTCCGAAGATCTTGAACTCCGGGATCTTTTGCTTCCTTCGGACGAAGTGGACATTCTTCCTCCCAGGGGTTTCGCCATCTTCGATACTTCTGGCTTGGAGTTGGTCTCCGAGGACGCTGATTACAGAGATGGGGCCAGGAATCTTCATGCACAGATAGCCCTGATGTATGGCTGCCTCAAACTTGTTAATGGACCCCCTTCCGAAGATTGCATTGTAGGGATAAACAATGTCAACGACATCAAAGGTCACATCTTCAGTTCTTGCGTTATCTCCTTCGCCGAAAGTAACTGGTAGGTTAATTTTTCCCAATGCTTGGATAACCTTTCCAGTGAAGCCGACCAATGGAATTCCTGCGGGTTGCAGTGTTTCATTTTCTAACTTCATTTTTCTGTATGTAGAGGCGAAGAGGATGTCAGCCGAGCTTCCTCCATCGACAAGTATCCTGAGTACATCGAATCCTTTTATGTTTGCCTTGATGACTAGTGGGTCTGAGTGGGGTTGGTCAAGGTCTCTTGCGTCTTCTTTTCCGAAGGTGATGTGGACATGGGACCACTTGGTTTTCACAAACGGAGTCCTTGACGTCACATTGTGTACCCTTCGAATGTGTTCTTTTCTTGCCCTTCTTGAGTCTAGCTGCTGGGTCGATCCTCCGGAGATAGCGTTAATTGTTTGTCTTTGAGACGTGTAGCTAGGTTCTGCGCTTCTTCCATTGTTTTGATGGTTTATTTCGGGGGGCGGTGGCAGTGCTGCCAGGCTTTGAGGTTGAGAGTAGGCATACTGCTGTGCCTGATACGAAGCTTCTCTTGGATAGTTGACGACATGATTGACAGAGTGCGAAGGGTATGTTGACATTGGGTTCCCTTGAGACCAGTTTTCACGATAGTTGCTCGTGTGTCTGATGGCCCTCTTCGCCTCTCTTTCCGCAGTCCATTCTTGTTTGAATTGTTGCAGGTTTCGGCACTGCTTTGTTGTATGGCCTTTTCCTTCGCCATGCAGCTTGCAGTATGGAGCACGAGAGCCGCTTCTCTGATTGTTTTCTTTTTTGTCTTCGCCGTCTCTATCTTGGTTGCTTCGCTCTTTCCCCCTTTCATCGTCTTTGTTTCTCTTTTCATCGCCCCTTTCTTCTCTGTTTTCGAGGTTGTGCACCCTTCGAATGTTATGATCTTTTGAATTGTCTCTGCTATCGTCGTGCCTTCTGCTTCGACTTGCTTCCTTTTCTTCTTTATACTTCTTCTCGTCTTTGACCAGCTGGGATTGCTTCTTTTCGTCTTCTTTCTTCCTTCGAAATTCATCGTCTGATCTCGCATATTTCTCGAAGGTGTCTAATAGTGCGAAGATGGTTTTGGGTCTCTTCCTTGTTAATGCAGAATGGAAGGGGCCAGCCCTCAAGCCCTCCGTTAGTGCATCAATAACTGTCGAAGTCCCTACATCTTTCGCTCTTGATTTGATTTCTATGAACCTCTGCATGTACTCCCTCAAGCCTTCGTCTTGTTTCTGCTTGCATGAAAATAGCCTTCCCTGATGAATTTCGGATGCCTGGAAGCCTTGGAAGTTGTTTATGAACTCTCTTCTCAACTCGGACCAAGAATTAATCGATCCTGGTTCGAGAGTGGAAAACCATGTCTTCGCTACTCCTTCGACAGCCATGACTAGAGCTTTGGCGTATGTTGAGTTTGTTCCTCCGCCCGATTCTACTGCGGCTTCGAAGGACATGAGGAACTCTCTTGGGCATGTTTTTTCTTGGTACGCCTTTACCTTCGGCATTTTGAAGTTGACCGGCCAAGGTTCGCTCTGTAGCTCTTCGCTCAGAGGAGAGTTTTCATTGTAGATGACGCATGGCTGGCTGTCCTTTCCGGAGCTGCTTACTTCGTACACCATTTTGTGCTCGGTTTGCTTGCGAGGCTTGTGATGTGCGTCTTGTTCTTGCTTCCCCAGGTTTTCCATTTCTTCATTGTATTTGTTTAACTTGATGTCCATTTCGTTGATCTCTTGTTGGGCTTGCACTATTTTCTCGAGCATATCTTTCTTCAGCTTCGCTGTCTTTTCAATGATGGCCAGCTTCTTTTCTCTTTCGACTCTTTCTTGCTCTATTATCCGAAGCCTTTCGGTTATGTTGCGTGTTTCGTCATCCTCCTGTTGAAAGCTTACTGCTTGAGATGTCTCAGCATTGTTTAGTTGCATTGCTTTTAGAGCTTCTTCTTTTCTTGCCGCCTCTTCGGCTCTTGCTATTTCTTCCGCTTTTGCAGCTTTGTCTCGCTCTTCTTGCTCTCTTGCTGTTCTGAGTTCTGCTTCCTTCGCTAGCCTTTCGCTTTCGGCTTCGGCTTCTGCGCGTTGTGTTTCGCTGATGTTTGTTCTTGCCTTTGCCTTGGCCATATTGAACGTGGTCGTGGGTTCAAACCGCGTGTCGGCGCCAAATGTTAGGGGATCGAAGGTCTTGGTGGGACAGATCGAAGCCCTCCAACGGGTGATAGAAGTGTTTTGGTTCTGGCGAAGCCTTTGGAGGTTGTCGATGCCTTCGAGTCACCTCGCGAAGCCCTCTTCGCTTGTCGTCGTTGTCTTCTGGTTGGAGCGAAGCCCTCTATTGTGGTCCGCGAGGCCGGACGAAGAGGTTCTCGTTCAGGTTCCCTGCAGTTCAGTTGCGCGAAGCTCTCCTTCTCCCGCGATGCCGGGCGAAGGGGTCAAGCGATTAGAGAGTTCAGAACACGGTGCGAATGATTCTTCCTTTGGCTCGTGGCCCGAAAAACCGATGTCATTCCAGGATCATCTCCCTCCATATTTATACGGGGGAGAATGATCATATTTACATTCATGCCATTGGCTGTATAAGCACGGCTGTTAGTTTGATTGTCTTCTCCGTTTTGTCTTCGCCATTGGCTGTTGGTCTTCGCGTGGGTCGGGTAGGGGCTTCGGTGCAGTCCCCAACACCAGCTACTCCCCATGCTCATCATGCTCGCTTTATTCATAAGCACCTGGAAAGATGAAAGGGGTGAGATAAACTCAGCAAGCAACGGCTATGAATATACACATATCTCACACATGGTTGTTTATTAGTTTTAAAACAAGTGAATAATGAGCAGCCAACATGAGAAGCAATAAACAACCAAAGGTACACTTTCAATTAAACGATAAGATATGAATCGACCATCCATAATTCTCCAAATACAAGATATCACAATCTCCATGATAATTCAACATCCTCCGACGATTAACAAGAATGTATGCATGCCATGATGCAACTTCAGTGAGAGTTTTATGTTGGACGATGCCAACCTCTCATGCAACTCCATGTACCGGTACTAGTCATGCACGATGGCAATGACAGGCCTTTAAACTTCAGATGAATTAATGCATATGCATGTATGTATGAACGACAAATATGCGTGATACCGCTGATTCCAACCAGTTCAAGACATAGATCTTCATCAAGTATTATTAACGACATAGATAAAACTGATCCAAGTGTCAAGAATATGAGTTTGACAATCATTCTCCATGCATCAAATAAGCAATCATCAATCACCAATGGTTCAGCGAGAAGTAAAGCAATTTGATAGTATTTCTGTTGTGTTTGCCATTTTATTCAGAAAAGATGCAAAACATGCATATAGACATAGCAATGGCCACATCCCCTACGTTACTTGCCTCTTAACCGAAGACGATGAAGAGAACTCACCAAATCAAGGATTAGAAGTGCTACCACCTGATTCAACAGTAGTAACGGCATATTTAAAATCACATCATCATATAAGAACTGAAAGTAAAGCGTTCCTATGGTCGTTTGCAAAGAAAACCCAAAACAGTCCCTTAACGGCGAAAACTGTCTCCACAGAACAGTCGGCTTAATATTTTCATAACTATTTTTATATAACAGACAAAAGGATAAATGAGCACACTACGATCATTTACAGAAAATTATCTACAATATTTCTATTGAACTCAAAATTTAATTCTGACCGTAAGAGGGCATAAACTGACGAACAAAGCAGGCATTCAGGTTTCTCGCTACTATGCGAACAGCTGATATTCAGAATATCGTATCTCCAGCTTTACTGAACCAAATGAGGCGTTTAAACACTCTATGGAAAGGTATTTAAACCCTCTACAACTTTCATGTTGACAATAGTTTCAGATTCAGCCTGTAGGGGCCTCCCAAAAAAAGATTAGACAGATGCTGCACTGACTGCGCGAATCTGCAACCTGATCTCGCGGCGCTCTTGATCCTGATCCAAACTACAGTCTACCAATTAGAATTCCCGTAAAAGATCAAAGGCCTGTACGTTCAATTACCTAAGGGAGGCCAGGAACCCTCTTCTCCAACCTGCCTTGCCCGAGACCCAATTTTCTCTGCCTCTCTCCTGTCGTAGCAGACTGTAGCAAGAGGAAGATTAGGGAAAAGGGCAAAATGAAAACCCGTTTTACCTAATGGCAAGGAGAACTGAACAAAAGGTCGAGCCTCCCCATGGATTCTGACCTGCAGAGGTAGGGGCGCCGCCTCCTGTTTCTCTTCTCGATGAAGGATCGATGGAAACCGCAAGGGGAGGAGAAGGGTTACGGTACGATTCAGTTTCCTCCTCTTCAACGAAACGGACTCGTTAAGGCCTTGCTTAACTCCCCCAAATAGCCCACTAAACAGGCCCAACGTGGATTAGGCTAAAAGGTTTAATTGTTTTATTTTATTTTTGTATGGGATGTTACATTCTCCCCTCCTTAAAAGAATTCGTCCCCGAATTCTACCGCTTTACGCAAAGAACAAAACTTGCTGTGTGAAAAGAAATGTTTCTTCACATACCGCTTTCAAAAAGTTGAGGATGCTTCCGACGCATGAGCTCCTCAAGCTCCCAAGTACCTTCTCGCTCAGTTTGATTTGACCAAAGCACTTTTACATACTTGATCACCTTCCTTCTCAAAACACGTTCTGAGGTTTCCAATATACGAACAGGATGAGACTCAATAGTGAGATCTTGCTCAATAGTGATAGGATCCAAATCAATCTTGTGCTCTGGATCGTGAAGATACTTCCTCAACATCGAGACATGGAAAACATTGTGTACCCCCTTCATGGACTCCGGTAAATCCAATCGATAGGCTAATTTACCGATGCGTGCAATCACCAAGAAAGGACCAATGTACCTTGGGCTAAGCTTCCCTTTTGTGCCAAACCTCACAATTCCTTTGGTCGGTGAAACCCTCAAGAGGACATGATCTCCAACCTCAAACTCTAACTCACGCCTCCTCACATCTGCGTAGCTCTTCTGCCGACTCTGAGCAGCCAACAAGTTATGTCGTACTTCGGCAACTTTATCCACAGTTTGTTGAACCCAATCCGGTCCTAACAATGCCTTCTCTCCCACTGAATCCCAACATAGAGGCGATCTGCACCTCCTGCCATAAAGTGCCTCATATGATGCCATCTTAATGCTAGCATGGAAGCTATTATTATAAGCAAACTCAGCTAAAGCCAAGTGATCCTCCCAACTGCCTTTCCATGAAAGCACACAAGAACGCAACATATCTTCCAAGGTCTGAATTGTTCGTTCAGATTGTCCATCTGTCTGTGGGTGAAATGCGGTACTAAGATTCCTGTCTGTCTTAAAAGCATTCTGCACACTCGCCCAAAACTTAGATACAAATTTGGCATCCCGATCTGAAACAATGGTCTTTGGGACACCATGTAACCGCACAATCTGTGAGACATAAAGAGGACCCAAATCATAAGCTGAGTAAGTACTCTTCATAGGAATGAAATGTGCTGACTTTGTGAGTCTATCAACCACAACCCATATAGCATCCATGCCTCGTGGTGAACGAGGTAGGCCAACCACAAAATCCATAGTGATATGCTCCCACTTCCACTCTGGAATTGGCAATGGTTGCAATTTACCTGCGAGCCTCTTATGCTCAGCTTTGACCTGCTGACATACTCCACATGATGCAACATACTTAGCTATATCCACCTTCATTCTCTTCCACCAGAAATTCTGCTTCAAATTCCGATACATCTTTGTCTCACCAGGATGAATGGTGTAGGGAGTGCGATGTGCTTCCTTTAGAATATCCATTTTAACATCAGCCTTTTGAGGAACACAAAGGCGTCCTCGAAAGCGTATTGCTCCTTGCTCGTCAATGCTGAATTCCTTTGGTTTACCCTCCATGATGCGTTTCCTAACACCCTGAAGAAGACGATCATGTTGTTGTGCCTCCTTCACTCTCTGTGGTATAGCAGACTCAATTATCAACTGGGTCTCTGCCTGTGCTGTACCGGCATAGCAATAGGAAATGCTCATCTTATCAAACTCTGCAATCAAAGGATTTAGTGTCTTAGGAACACCGGTCCTACTGAGTGCATCTGCCACCACATTAGCTTTGCCTGGATGATACTGAATAGTGAGATCATAATCCTTGATCAACTCAAGCCATCTCCTCTGCCTCAAATTCAGATCCCTCTGAGTAAAGATATATTTGAGGCTTTTATGATCAGTAAAGATATCACAAGACTCTCCATAGAGATGATGCCTCCAAATTTTCAAAGCAAAAACCACAGCTGCCAACTCCAAATCATGAGTAGGATAGTTTTGCTCATGAGTCTTCAGTTGCCTCGAAGCATAAGCAACCACTCGGCCCTCTTGCATCAAAACACAACCAAATCCAATGCGTGAAGCGTCAGTATAGATAGTGAATCGTTTGCCACTCTCAGGCAATGTGAGAATAGGTGCATTCACTAGCTTTTCCTTCAATGTGCGAAAGCTATGCTCACACTCGTCAGTCCAAGTAAAAGGAACTCTCTTCTGAGTGAGTCGTGTCATTGGCTTGGCAATAATAGAGAAATCCATCACAAAACGACGATAATACCCCGCAAAGGCCAAGAAAACTCTGGATCTCGGTCACATTGGTTGGTCTTAGCCACTTTACTACTGACTCCACATTCTTCGGGTCAACAGTAATGCCATCTTGATTAATAACATGACCAAGAAAAGCGACTTCGCACAACCAGAAAGCACACTTCTTCAACTTGGCATAGAATTTATTCTTCCAAAGAGCCTCCAATACCAATCTCAGATGAATTTCATGCTCGTCCTCAGTCTTAGAGTATACTAAGATGTCATCAATGAACACCACCACAAAAACATCCAAGTATTCATGTAGCATCCTGTTCATAGCACCCATAAAAGCAGCAGGGGCATTTGTTAGTCCAAAAGACATAACAATATACTCATAATGCCCGTACATTGTGCTAAAAGCAGTTTTCTCAATATCTTCTTCTCTTATCCTCAATTGATGATAACCGGAATTCAGGTCAATCTTAGAAAATATCTTTGCACCCTTCAACTGGTCAAATAAAATCTCAATATACGGCAGCGGGTACTTATTCTTGATGGTTACTTGATTAAGACCCCGATAATCAACACAAAGTCGTTTTGTACCATCCTTCTTCTCAACAAAAAGGACCGGCGAAGCCCATGGGGACTTACTCGGCCGAATAAAACCCTTAGCCAAGAGATCATCAAGTTGCTTCTTCAACTCCACTTGCTCAACTGCGGCCATTTTGTACGGGCTCTTAGAAATAGGCCTCGTACCAGGAATAAGTTCTATGCGGAAATCAGCTTCTCTCTCAGGAGGCAATCCTGGAAGCTCTGCAGGGAAAACATCAGGGAACGAGCACACAACACGAATATCTTTAATACGCGAGATAATGTCTTGCCCCTCAACAAGAGACCAAAGGGCACCGGACTTCACCATCCACCTTTTAGGGAAAAGGTTGCAAAGAAGAGAGAGTGTATATGGCAAAGCACTCCCCTGAAAGGTAATCTCCTCTCCTGATGGAGCCAACAAGGTAATAGTCTTCCAGAAGCAAGATATGACTGCATGATATTGATAAAGCCAATCCATGCCAAGAATGACATCAAAAGAATCCAAGGAAATCATCACCAAATTGATATAGAAATCCTCCTCACCGATAGTGATAGCACAACCAGGGCATACATTGGAGCTACAAATAATACCATTGGGCGAACTGACTACTACCGACTCCCCAATCCTTTGCACAGATAAATTTGCTCTTCTAGCAAAATCTAGAGAAACGAACGAAAAGCTAGCGCCAGAATCAAATAAGACATGAGCATCATGAGAATCCATGGGTAAGATACCTGTCACCACGTCATTGCGACCTCTCGTCTCAGCAGTAGGCAAAGCATATATTCCAGGACGTGACTGAGAAGAAGAAACTCCTGGAACCTGAGAAGAAGTCCCCACTCCTGACTGTGTCGGCACTACAGGCAACTGAGTAGTCGGCTGTGGCAAGTAGTAAGCTCTGGTAGTAGGAGGAGCTGGAAGATATTGTATCTGAGGAGCAACAGGAGCCTGTAGGTACTGTGGAGTAGGAGCAGCCAACATATGTGCTGAACCCCTAGCAGAAGAAGATGCTGAAGCAGTGGACACTTTCTCCCAAGTAACTTTACCATTAGGATTCTTGCGGCACACTGGATCTTTATGGCCAGAGTGACCACAAACAGAACAAGTTCCCTTCCAAGAGCACTCACGCTGCATATGAGGATCACCACACTTGAAGCACACCAAGCCAAATCCTGGCTTAACCACAGCCTTCCAACTAGTAGCCCCTGAAGAGCGTGTCTGAGAAGATCCACCTTGATATGGATGATGGCGTTGCTGACCCTTGTTCTTATGAGTAGGACCACTAGAATGGCCCTTCTTCTGATCCTTCTGCTGATCTGTTCCAGATGCCTTGCGGATATCATCAGTGTAATCCTGCTGCAACTCAACTCCAGAAGCCTGCTCCACCATACTGCGGAAATCGGTGACTCTAAAAGCACCAAGAACATGGCGGATAAAAGGCCTCAAACCCTGTCTAAAACGCCTAGCCTTCTCAGCATCATCTTGAGCCACATGAGGTACAAAGCGAACAATCTGATTAAATCCCTCCTCATATTCAGCCACTGTCTTCTTTCCTTGTGTATAATTATTCAGCTCAATCTGCATCTTATCTAAGAAGGTATCTGAGTAGAACCTCCTCTCAAACTCCCTCTGAAAATCAAGCCAAGAAGGATAACCATGTGCAGCAGTTCTAGCAGATAACACTCCGCGCCACACAAACTGAGCTTGACCCTTCATCAGTTGAGTGACATAGCGAACTCTATCTGCAGGTAGCACCTCAAAAGCATCAAGCTGCATCTCAATATAGGATAGCCAATCTGCAGCCTGAACTGGAGTACCCGATCCATCAAAGGTCTCCAGTTTTATGCCAACCCACCCTTGAAGAGTCACACCACTAGCAGCTCCACCAGCAGCTGTCCCAATACCACCACCACCAACTGCAGCAGCTCCAGCTTGTCTTCCCTGTCTCAAAGCCCTTAGCTCAGTATTTATCTCCCTTAACGTTGCCAACAAATTCACTTGATCACCAGCCGCTGGCTGATGGGACTCAACGTCCTCCGCATCGTCCTGATTGGCGCCACGACCTTTGGTCGTACGGGCACGAGTAGTGCCACGACCTCTAGTCGTAGCCGAGCGACCACGACCCCTCGTCTTAGGTGGCATCTCTACAACATTAACAATTCAATAAGCCTCATATTTATATCATAGAAGGCTACCATATATCACAACTGAAAAGACATATAGGACAAGCACCATGCAACAAACAATAGATGACTCTATTATACAGCAGCGGAAAAAAATAGCAAGTTAGACATATAAAGAAACAAAAGCGCATGCAATGCAATGCATATCCCATACCCATTCCTATATGTGCAAAGTGTGTCAATTTAATATTATTTCTAAGGATCTAAAACCTGCTCTGATTACCAACTGTAACACCCTACTAAAAAACAAAGCATATAACATATAAGAAAAGCTCAAAGGACAAAATGCAACCTCCAGTAGCACACTATTAAACATCACTCTGCTTGCAAGATTTAACAAAGTGATAAAGCTCTAAGGGTTCAAAGCATTATTGCAAACTCAAAGTCTTAAACAAAAGAAAACTAAAGATCCAAGACCCAAACATGTGTGCACGTGTAAACCAGCTACTCCCCATGCCCATCATGCTCGCTTTATTCATAAGCACCTGGAAAGATGAAAGGGGTGAGATAAACTCAGCAAGCAACGGCTATGAATATACACATATCTCACACATGGTTGTTTATTAGTTTTAAAACAAGTGAATAATGAGCAGCCAACATGAGAAGCAATAAACAACCAAAGGTACACTTTCAATTAAACGATAAGATATGAATCGACCATCCATAATTCTCCAAATACAAGATATCACAATCTCCATGATAATTCAACATCCTCCGACGATTAACAAGAATGTATGCATGCCATGATGCAACTTCAGTGAGAGTTTTATGTTGGACGATGCCAACCTCTCATGCAACTCCATGTACCGGTACTAGTCATGCACGATGGCAATGACAGGCCTTTAAACTTCAGATGAATTAATGCATATGCATGTATGTATGAACGACAAGTATGCGTGATACCGCTGATTCCAACCAGTTCAAGACATAGATCTTCATCAAGTATTATTAACGACATAGATAAAACTGATCCAAGTGTCAAGAATATGAGTTTGACAATCATTCTCCATGCATCAAATAAGCAATCATCAATCACCAATGGTTCAGCGAGAAGTAAAGCAATTTGATAGTATTTCTGTTGTGTTTGCCATTTTATTCAGAAAAGATGCAAAACATGCATGTAGACATAGCAATGGCCACATCCCCTACGTTACTTGCCTCTTAACCGAAGACGATGAAGAGAACTCGCCAAATCAAGGATTAGAAGTGCTACCACCTGATTCAACAGTAGTAACGGCATATTTAAAATCACATCATCATATAAGAACTGAAAGTAAAGCGTTCCTATGGTCGTTTGCAAAGAAAACCCAAAACAGTCCCTTAACGGCGAAAACTGTCTCCACAGAACAGTCGGCTTAATATTTTCATAACTATTTTTATATAACAGATAAAAGGATAAATGAGCACACTACGATCATGTACAGAAAATTATCTACAATATTTCTATTGAACTCAAAATTTAATTCTGACCGTAAGAGGGCATAAACTGACGAACAAAGCAGGCATTCAGGTTTCTCGCTACTATGCGAACAGCGGATATTCAGAAAATCGTATCTCCAGCTTTACTGAACCAAATGAGGCGTTTAAACACTCTATGGAAAGGTATTTAAACCCTCTACAACTTTCATGTTGATAATAGTTTCAGATTCAGCCTGTAGGAGCCTCGCAAAAAACGATTAGACAGATGCTGCACTGACTGCGCGAATCTGCAACCTGATCTCGCGGCGCTCTTGATCCTGATCCAAACTACAGTCTACCAATTAGAATTCCCGTAAAAGATCAAAGGCCTGTACGTTCAATTACCTAAGGGAGGCCAGGAACCCTCTTCTCCAACCTGCCTTGCCCAAGACCCAATTTTCTCTGCCTCTCCTGTCGTAGCAGACTGTAGCAAGAGGAAGATTAGGGAAAAGGGCAAAATGAAAACCCGTTTTACCTAATGGCAAGGAGAACTGAACAAAAGGTCGAGCCTCCCCATGGATTCTGACCTGCAGAGGTAGGGGCGCCGCCTCCTGTTTCTCTTCTCGATGAAGGATCGATGGAAACCGCAAGGGGAGGAGAAGGGTTACGGTACGATTCCGTTTCCTCCTCTTCAACGAAACAGACTCGTTAAGGCCTTGCTTAACTCCCCCAAATAGCCCACTAAACAGGCCCAACGTGGATTAGGCTAAAAGGTTTAATTGTTTTATTTTATTTTTGTATGGGATGTTACAGTCAAGCTTTTCTTTGACCTTGTAACTCTAGTAGTTTGCTGTTGTGCAAGGACTCTCTTAGCAGGCCGAGGCTTTTTAGTAGTTGTCTTTGTACTTTTCTTGGAAGCCATAGAATCCTGCAATGGTCAAATCCATACATCAATCAACAAAGCATACATGTTCATGGTTGTACTCGGATTAGCAAAGAAACATGTTAATCTATGAAAAGATGGAGGAATTATCACCTTATCTGTGTTTTCATCAGACAAATCAGCTTCACCGGTCTCGTCTTGTTCAGGGTCGTACGCAGAATCAGAGCCTTCACCATTTCTATCCTTTGGCTTATTCCTATTTGAAATAATGGCAGCTTGTGTTGTAAGGATGGAAGATGGTATAGGATCAAGACCAAGCTGTCGCAACCTTGCATTGTTCTGCATGCACTGTTTCAGCCTCACTGCTTCGTATGGATGTAATGCCGGTTCTGGGATGTGCCAAAAAAAAAAAAACAAGATATTACTATTCTGCAGTAGGAGATAGATTTGCAACAGAGACTAGCAAGAGTCACGAACTCCTATGCACATGGACTAGCAAGAGATATAGATTTGCAACACAGAGACTACTTCAGTTGAACAAGCACGTGTAAGAGCAGGATATATACAAGAACAGAGCACATGTACAAGTAGCTGTAGGCAAGCAGGATGAAATAAATCCATGAATTTCAGCACGACATACACAAGCAGACTATTTCAGTGGCATCAGCACATGGACGAGCAGGTATAAGCAAGCAGGATGAAGTAAATCCAAATATTTTTAGAGCAAAACAGAAAAGGAATACGGTTTGCACTTGAACGCCCACATTTGAGAGCGAAGGAATATACCTTGCTGTTGTCGTCCATCCTTGGTCGGCATGGTCAGAAGTTGAGGACCGCAGCAAGAGGTTGCCGCACGGTGGTGCCAGAGAGAGAGGAGCAGCCGCACGGTGGTCGATGACGTCGCTGCTGTTGCTGCTCGTCGGCGGCGGTGGAGAGGGAAGGAGCCGTGGACGAAGGCGCCGTCGACGGCGGAGAGGGACGGCGGCGGCACAGGTGGACGGCGGAGAGGGAAGGGGAGTTGGGGAGGGCGACGCGGAGAGGAATTCAGATCCGGCACCAGTGCGTTTCGAGGAAAATTTGGTGGCTCGGTGCCCACAGATATATGCTGCCGGTGCAGAAATTACATAGCTATCCTCGGTGGATTGGCTGGTCCACATGGGGTTGGTTCTTAATTCTGGGGAACCTGGTTGGCTACTGTGGTCAATTCGCAGGCAGGATGGGGAACAGGAATGGCGGGCGGGGCCAAAAAAATGACTTGCGGGCGGGACGGGGAACAGGAATGGCGCGGGCGGGGCGAAAACTGGGACGGGAGCACGCGCTTTATTTTCGCTGGCTGCATACATTTGGATGCTTGGAGAATCTTTAGATTGCTTACACACTATATTGGATATTTCTTACACTGTAAAATAGTAAAAAAAAGGCACTAAATTTCTTTGATGACCGAAAACAATTATTGGTCTTTTTGTATTATAAGCAACAATTATAGCACGTTACAAATTCTTTTATGTGCCAACTACTTCCTATCATTACTTTTTATGTATCACTATTTTACCATTAATTCAATATGTGAACAGTGTAATAATAATGTTGGAATAGTTATAGCAACAGTGAAGTATTTTCATTTAAGTAATGCAGTCATCACATGAAAGTAATACACTCGATCCGTATACATGAATGATAGCACAGATTCAATTACTTATTACTTCGACACCGTCTTAATCATGGGCGAAGCTTCATTTGCGTTGCCAAGTGCACTGGCACAAGGGTGATAAGTAAAATTCAATGGTAAAGCACCAATATTTCACCTAATTAGCACCATCCAAACACAATAGTTTAACTAGACAAGTAAAGACATACCTTTTATCTTTTCATAATTAACAAGGTGATACATATATGTAGGGATGAAAACGTTCGGAAATGATCGGGAAATATCCTAAATCAGTTTCGCTCGTATATTTTTCTTCGAGAACCGGAGTTGGAAACGATAATGTCGGAAATGGTAACGGCATCGGAGATAACGTTAACATCGAAAACGAAATCATTTGAATGGAAACATGTCGCTATCGATCGGATAACGATAGTTCACATTGGAAACACCGACACATTGAAACTTCTAATGTAATTATGTATGTCTTAAAATCTTAGTATCCCATGCAACAATATAAATAATAACAATATGTTTTGACCATTAAACTTTATGTGTGGCAACCACACAAGTATGCAAGAAAAATAAGATAGCAATACGACAGAGAAACAGTCTTTCTACGTCACAATCCTTCATGAAGTGCAATTTCACGTTGTTGAGTGTCTACCTTTCGTATCATTATTGATAGTAATAAGGTGATCACCGATTAACCGGACAAGTAAGATATACCTCATATGTATTCATAACTAACAAGGTGATACCGTAACAGCCCCTTTTATTTTTTGAATTTCCAAGAAAGTATTTGCAGCACCTTGTGATTGTTTTTGCCGAGGCATTCCAAAAATTTACTGAACTTTTGAACTGACATGCTGGTGTTTCTCGCAAAACAGAGGAGCTTATTTCTACTGCAAACACACATACCTGCTTGTTGCTCTGTTTTCGCAAACAGTGTTTGAAAAGTAGTAGTTTCATTGTTATAATATGCGAGCTGCACATCAGAACAGAGCAGGTTCACCGTGGATAAGCCAACCATCAGTGAAGCAACTACCAGAAGCACTCCGATCAAGAAGGCTATACTAGTTCCACTACTCGATATATCTTTCAAAGAAAAACAGAGAAAAACAATCATGATGTGAATAAAACATACAATCATTTCAGAATACATCTCTAATCAGCTGAAATAAAAACACTGTTTTTCAGACAGAATGCAGCATTTTGCATACTAACATGGTTCATTTTAGTCACAATACAACACTGTCATCTCAATTCAGATATTACAGCAGAATAAAAAAAAATGCCCATTGGAAATAGCTACTCATCATCACTATCGACCTCTGGTTCAATTTCATTGTCACTGCAATACACTGTAAGTGTGTCATCTGCTTCATCTTCAGTGTCGCTTCCGGACACGTCTTTGTCAGTTTCTTTCATCAAAAGGGCAATTTCAGCAGCTTCGAACACAGTGGGTTGTTCATTCTCTCTATTTAATGGCTGCTGACATGTGAGGTCTGAAACTGCCATTCGCATACCCTCCGGTTCGCAACATTCGTCATCTTGATATGCAGGAGCATTATACAGAGCACCATCAGTTTCTCTAACATTGAACAGATGCCTATGATCAAATGTTTGGACAATTCGCCACTTGTTTCCATTCTGTGTGTCTGGAATATAGAAGACCTTTCTAGCTTGAGTCGCCAAAATTAAAGAATCCTTCTTGTACCATAGACTTCCAATATTGATGCTTTTAAAATATTTATCATCTTTCAGTGCAGTACTCTTTCCATCCAATTTGTACCAATCACATTTAAACAGAACAACTGATCTATCATCACCGTTGTAGTCTAGCTGAATGATCTCTTTAATTCTTCCATAAAAATCAATGACACTATTGTTATGTGTACCTAGGGACATAACCCCACTGTTCTGTGTCCTCCTATTGCTATCACGGTCGACGGTGTTAAAACGAACCCCATTCACTATGCAAGATGAGTATTTCTTGACTCTGAAATCAGGACCACATGCTAATGAAAAGAGATCATCATCTACCTCTTCTTCGTTAGCTGTCCGCAACATCACCTGCCACAACATATATATCAGAATATGTACTAAATAATGTCAAAGCAATAAGTACAAAAACATGTGAATGAAAACTGACATGATTCCTGAACCAGTTCTGAAATCCTTGTCGAAGTGTTTTTTCAGTTATAGGCACTTGTGCTCTCTCTAATTCATCTTTGAACAATCTAAAATAAAAACCATGTCAATACTCAAAATATTAAAAATGCTAATCTTTGATAATAAGTATAGAAGTGACAACGTACTTGACATATTTCTCAACCTGGCTACAGTTGTTCAGCACATACCACACCATTTGATCAAAGCCATTTTCATCATATAGAAGTTCTGATGAGGAAGTAAAATTAACACCATGGCCAAAAACGTCAACACCATAGGCTTCTTCATTTGAAAATCCTTGATTTCTTGGCTGCCGATTGAATCTTGTTTCAACATCATCTATGTACTTAGAGCAAAATGTCAAGCATTCGTCAGCAACATATGCCTCAGCAATCGAATCTTCTGGCCGTGCTCTATTCCGCACATAACGCTTCAAAGTACACAACCTCCTTTCAATTGGATACATCCACCCATATTGTACAGGGCCTCGAAGCAATGCCTCATCGGGTAAATGTATAGCAAGGTGCACCATCACATCAAAGAAAGCCGGTGGGAAAATTTTCTCAAGCTTCATCAAAATTAAAGGGATTTCATTCTTCATTTCAGCCAACACATCCTTGTTAAGAGTTTGGCAGCACAGTTCCCTGAAGAACTTCCCTAAATCAGCTATGGCTTCATAAATATCCTTGTCCACTAATCCTCTAATGCCAGCTGCCAAAAGCCTTTGCAAAATAATGTGACAATCATGTGTTTTTAGACCTTGTACCTTGGTTCCATCATCACTTAAACACCTTGTGATGTTAGAGGCATAACCATCTGGAAACTTTACATTCCTTAAAAAGTTAATAAAGGCAACCTTTTGTTCCTTCGACAAGGTATATCGAGCATGAGGCATCTCACATTTATCTCCTTCCTCTCTTAGTTGCAGCTCATGTTTAATTCCCAAATCTTTTAGATCAAGCCTAGATTTAGCTGTGTCCTTTGTCTTGCCAATTATGTTGAGAATTGTATAAAGTAGGTTCTCCAATATATTTTTCTCAATGTGCATGACATCAAGATTATGCCTCAGCTTAAGATATTCCCAGTATTCAAGGTCCCACAAACTAACCCTCCGCTTCCAAATCTTTTTTTCATTGTCCATGTCTGAACGCTTCCTTTTCATGCTCCCTTGTTGATTCCCAGGTCTGACATGTCTAATCTTCTCCAATTCTGCTAGCAGCTCCTCTTTAGAAAATTTACCAGGTGGATCATCGCTATCATGTAGGCCAGCATACTCATTGTTCCTCCGCAAACGATGTCCCCTTGGAAGGAAACGATAGTGCCCGATATACCCAATTTTGCTCCTCAAGGCATATGACAAAGGGTTCTTGTCACAATGAATGCATGCAAAATATCCTCTGGTGGTACGCCCAGAAAGTGTGCTCAAAGTCGGGTAATCATGAATGCACCACAATACCGCAGCACGAAGATTAAACATTTTTCCATCAAGAGCATCATAAGTTCGCACCCCCTTCCAAAGCTCAAGTAAATCTTCTACAAGAGGCTCGAGGAAAACATCAAAGTCCTTACCGGGTGCTGATGGACCAGGAATCAATAATGCCATCATGAAATTCGACTCTTCCATGCATGCCCATGGTGGAAGGTTGTATGGCACAACAAAAACAGGCCACATGCTATATTTGGTGTTCATATTGCCAAAAGGATTGAACCCATCAGTAGCAAGGCCAAGTCTAATGTTTCTGGCATCTGCTGCAAATTTGGGATATTGTTCATCAAAAGCTTGCCACGCTGCACCATCAGCAGGATGGCTCATTTCCTTTTCACGGGGCTCTCGCTTCTTTTTGTGCCATTGTGCTTGTTCTGATGCTTCTTTGGAAACAAACAACCTTTGCAGCCTAGGTGCCAGTGGAAAATGCCGCAAAACTTTCTGTGGAATCTTCTTTCTATCCGGGTCCTTCCATCTTGACACGCCACAAATTGGACAATTGTCAAGCTTAGCATATTGCTTTCTAAAAAGAACACAATTGTTTGAGCACACATGTATCGAGTCATACCCAAGGCCTAAAACCTTTAGAAGATTCTTTGCATCATTATATGATTTTGGGATTGTATTGCAATCTGGGAATGCATCAGCCAACATCTTCAACATTGCAGAAAATGCAGTATTACTAATCTTGTAAAATGACTTCATATGGAGTAGCTTTACCACAAAGGAGAATTTTGAAAATTTTGTATAGCCAGGATAGAACTGACGCTTCGCCTCTTTCATCAGATTCGCGAAAAATGAGTCATCCACATGAGAGTTTGCATCGATGTTGCCATCTTCATTTTCACCATCCAGATTAGTAACCACTTCTGCTGTGTGTAGGTCTTCTAAAATGCCCTCAAACCGATCAACCCCACTATTGACATCCTCAGTCTCACCAATTCCATTTATGTAACTATCCTCATGCACATGAACAGAATTTTCAATAATAGCTGCATCAAATTCCTCTCCATGATGTATCCACCGAGTGTAAGTAGTTTCCATTCCATTCATCAATATGTGCTTCTCCACAATGGACTGATGTTGGTACTCCTGATTAAGGCATCGGCTACATGGGCATAGTATTTTCTCATTTTCACTGAATTTTCCTTTAACATAGTTCATAAATTCTTTGACACCTTTAATGTATTCACGAGTAAATAGTGTACCATGCACCCAAGTTCTATCCATCTGTTCAAGCATCGCACAAAAACAAATCAACAACTCTGCACATCCTGTTTCTAAATCGATGTTAAAGAACTAGAAAAAGACATCTATACCTCTGCAGGCCGGTGTTGAGAGATGCGGAAGAAGGGCTGCCTTCAGGACGTGGGTGACCAGAGATTCACGAGGAGGAGGTGCAGTCAGCAGTGTAGGCCACTTCCAATTCACGAGGAAGAGGCTGCTCAATCGGCAATGGCAGCCGGAGGCGGCACTGCTTGATGGCGACCTGCAATGGCGCGGTAATGTCAGGTGCTGGCGATGCCGGATGGAGAGCATAGAGGCAGGCTCCTAGCAAATAGATTGACCTCCCCTCACCTGGTGCATACGCGGCACGGCAAGAGTCACCGTCGGCGACCCCAGCGCCGCCGGGCCATTGGGGAGTGGTGGTCGATTTCCGCCCAAGTCTGTACTCTGTAGATCTCGTCTGTCATTTCAGAACACCAGCATGCGCCATATTACTACTAATACAAAACGTTCCCAGTGCCAACACGTTCGGTCAAGTAGCGCAGTGGTAAGTCTCAAGCAGTCGTTGAGGCAGGTCACTGGTTCGAATCCTGCCTGCGGCTATAGATTATTTTTTTGAGCTGATAGCGCCTCGGCAGGCACCTGACAATGGGTCCCACATGGCAGGGAAGGTGGTTCCAATGACATGTGGACCCTGGACCACTAGAAATTACAAATAGGTTCACAGTCCCGATTCACGGATGCATGACCTTTTTTTTATTATTATTCAACCATGACGAAATTTAATTGTCATGAAGGAGGCAGCAAATCTATGACGGTTGGTGTCTCCATTTCATGACGGCTTGTAACTGATCGTCACCAAAAACGTCACTAAGTTCTTGGCGGATTTCTGCCCCGTGACGATCTGTGACGAACACATAGAAATCATCACAAAATGAGCTTGTTTGTGACGGTCGACTTAAACGTCACCCTGAGTTTGTCATGGATTAACGAAATTGTTGTAGTGAGGGCAAGGGGTCGTCGATCGAGGTCGACTACAACCCGGAGGACGGGCCCGAAGCGTACAGCAACCCCACCGTCCATACTCGTCTCAGTCAGTACACCGAGATGGTTAGGGAGAAGCACGGGCCAGAGTGGGACCCGAGCACCGAGGACCTTGACGGAGAGATCATCATGAAGGTGGGTGGAGGTAAGAAGCATGGCCGGTACTGGATTGGAGACAACACACTGGACACGGCCTCTACTCCCACCCTCTCTGAGATCCGAGCGAGGAGCTCATCCTCAGTCCCGCCCATACGCCCACGGCCAAGCGCTGCACAGATTCAGTTTGACCAAGCCCAGGTTATTTCTGTTCTATTCGTCGTTTCGTTGAATTTGACATATGTTTGCTTTGCATTGTAACATTGGGATGACATATTGTAGGCCCAGCTACGGGAGGAGATGGAGGCGAAGCTGCAGGCATAGGAGGCGAAGTACCAGGCACAGCTGCAGGAACAGCAGGCGAGGTACGATGCGAGGCTGCAGGAACAGCACGCAAGGATGCAGGAGGACCTGCAGCGGCAAATGCAGATGATGTTTCACCAGTGGCACAGTGGTGGGATGCAACCGTCGCCACTACCTCTTCCTCCTCCTGTCGGCACTTCGAGTCTGAGTCAGGGCACTCCGGTGAGTCTATCTAAATTCTTGCAGTTTCATTTCTCACTTTCAAGTATAATATCGAATGTTTCAGCTTGTAAGCTTCTATCTGAAATCTTGTGTTAATCATGTAATATCTTCTTCTTGCAGAATATATCCGCTGGATCCAACAATCAGCTGGTTTCCCCTCCCAATGCTTGGTCACCGTTCCATCCTTATCCTCGCCCTCCTCCGATGTAGCTTGTAGTTGTATTTGTACTTCAATTGCATGAACCAACTAGTTGTGTACGTCAAGTTGAACCATTTCATGAACTTGTGCTTTTAGACGTCAAGTTAAACCATTTCTATGTGTATATGGAGACAAATATGTGTTTGTGAGTATTTCTATGTGTTTGTGGTCATTTCTATGTGTTTGTGATGATATATATGTGTTTGTGATGATGGTGAGCATATATGTATGATTTGGTGTGATTTTGGTCCAGGTTGCAGTGATTTTAAACATTTTATTGCATTCTGTCGAATTTTTTTGCCGAGTGCCTCAGGTTTTTGCCGAGTGCCAAACCTGAGACACTCGGCAAATGTGCCATTGTTTGCCGAGTGCACCACCCTGGCACTCGGCAAACTGACCATTGTTTGCCGAGTGCCAGGGCCAAGGCACTCGGCAAACAGCTGGTGTTAGCTGTTTGCCGAGTGCCAGGCAGTTGGCACTCGGCAAATTTTTTTTGTTTGCCGAGTACCAGACGTTGGGGCACTCGGCAAACCCTCTTGACGGACGTTTTTCGCCGTCACGTTACTTTATTTTGCCGAGTGCATTTTCGACACTCGGCAAACTCTTTGCCGAGTGCCCGACAAAAAACACTCGGCAAACTCGCCTTTGCCAAGAGCTGTTTGCCGTCCGGTCTTTGCCGAGTGTATTACGGGCTTTGCCGAGTGCCTCTGGCACTCGGCAAATAAGGGGTTTCCTGTAGTGATAGCTCTTAAAAACTAAAAACCGATACACAAGTTCAGACTCCCGGTGAATACGATATCGGTTAATATTTCTCAACTTTCAACAAGAAATCATCACAAGATGTTTTTAAATCATCAGCTCAATTGTGGTCACATCAGCAAGCTATATTAGAAGCTAAATTGTGTAATAGAGATTAGCATCATAGGA
The DNA here is from genome assembly GCA_007726485.1 of Eragrostis curvula. Taxonomy (NCBI): domain Eukaryota; kingdom Viridiplantae; phylum Streptophyta; class Magnoliopsida; order Poales; family Poaceae; genus Eragrostis; species Eragrostis curvula. The sequence continues at coordinate 22,801,161 of CM017440.1, read as the reverse complement.
AAGAAATAACTTTGGATCATTATAATCGAATAAATAGTGTAAGAGCTGCTCGGAGCTCCGCTGTTAGGTGCCTGATTTGGATTGAGTAGCTGGGGGAGGAGGGCGTCGCTCGTAACGGAATGTGATGCGGGCGGCAGCGGAACGGAGCACGGGGCATGGAGCGCAGACGGAGATGAAGGTAGTGCTTTTTTATGTTTGAGGGACTAGAGATGCTGAGGTGTTCTCCACTGCAAGCATAACTGCTTTGCATTTTTTATGGCATTTAGGGGACAAGACGATCAGGTTAGACAGTTGTTGAAATAAATTTAAATTGCTCTCAAATCATTTTATTGGCTATTGGAAAAAATATAGATTTAGGTACCAATTCAAACCCATTAGAGCAGTTAATATCGGTGAGAAACTGATATTAAGATTTGGAAAGCCTATAAAAATTTGTACTGCTCCGTCCCATAATAGTTGTCGCTGTTGACTTTCGTTCATCACGTTTGACTATTTGTCTTATTCAAAATTTTTGTATAAATGCTAAAACAAATACGTTATGATTAGACTATCATCAATGATAAAACATGTTGTGCAAAAATAAATAACATTTGCATAAAAACTTTGGATAAGACAAATGGTCCAACTTGATACCTAAAAGTCAAAAGCGACAACTAATTTGTGACAGAGGTAGTAAGTGAATATGAAAATGCCATCACCAAATTGACAGAATTATAACTCAAAGTGTTGTACTTGCATTTCAAATCAGTGGTTTTCATTATTTGCATGTTATCAAAAAATGTGATAACAAAAGATCCTTACACGACTCAATTTCTCCAGCATGGCGGTACATTTTTCCCCATTTCAAGCAGTGTTGCATCACCATTTTCTTCTATTTCTAAAATCTTATGCAAAAAAGGATAAGCTTGCATAAGGTTAAGGCCCTGTTCGTTTCTTTTAGCGCTAAATTTTAGAGACCTCTAAATAAAGAGAATGTAGTACTAAATAAAGTCTAATGATAAAACTTTTTTACAGATGGGTACATCTTTACGAGACGAATCTAACGAGCCTAAGTAAGCTATGTAATGCTACAGTAATGCTACAGTAATGCTGCAGTAACCATCGTCTAACCGCGGATTGCTTACCCTCATTAGATTCGTCTCGCGAATTAGACCAGGGGTTCTGCAGTTAGTTTTGTAATTAAACTTTATTTAATACTCTTAAATGATAAGATTCTTTTTTTTAGACCCCTCTAAATTTTAGACCTCCATGAAACGAACACCCCCTAAATAAATGGTATAGATAAAAATAGAAGTGCAACATAATTACACCAGTGAACATTTGGACAGGCTTATCCAGATACTTAGGCAGCCATTTCCGAAGACTTTTGAAGCAACTCACGCATGATGTATACAGCAAAGAGAAGCAAGATCGTCCCTTCTTATGAAATTTAATTTGATGGGAAACACCTGCTCCACGTTGACTGAAATGTCCTTGTATTGTTGTATCGTGCGCACGTTGCATTAGGATGCTGGGAAATAAAATCAGCGTCGAAAAATAATTAGTCTAGGGACCCCGTCTTCTGATATGTGGGCCCTAATTGCCCTTTATTATGCGCCTTATGGCATTTTACACGTTCAAAAAAAATTTTAGTGACGAAAATGATTTGACTGTGGGCCCGTAGAGCCTGACACATGGTCCCCATCTTGCTGACCAGGATAACACGTAGGCCAGAAACGCCCCCGGGGCGGGGTTTATGACGAAAGTTGTGGGTCCCACGTTGACTGACATGTAGGCCCTCGTAGTGTTGCATCGTGCGCACTTGCCATTACCATGCTGGGAAATAAAATCAGGGTCGAAAAATACTTGGTTTTGGAACCCCGTCTTCTGATACGTGGGCCCTAACTGCCCTTTGCTGTGCGCCTTGTGACATTTTACGCGGTCAAATAAAATTTTAGTGACAAAAATGGTTTGACTATGGGCCCGCAAAGCCTGACACATGGGCTCCCTCTTGCTGATATGGATGCCACGTAGGCCAGAAACGGCCGTGGGGTTGGGTTTATGACGAAAGTTGTGGGTGGCCATACTCGGAACGGGATTTTAGTGACGAATCGGCCACCCAGAACCTGCCTAGAACAGTAAACCCGCGACACCGGACAATACTGTTCATCGATTTATACGTATTTTTGTCGCAAATGAGGCTTCTTAGTGACGGACCGCGAAAAACGTCATAAAGTTGGTCGAAAATGGAAAAAAAAACCCCTAAAATAGTGACGGATCTACAGTAAAATCGTCACCAATCAGCAAATCTGTACTAGTGTCATTTGCTTTCTTACCACGCACAAATATTCATAGAGAAGTCTCCAATAAAGCTAAGTTTCACTTGTTTCTCGTGATCCACGAGTAGATACCGTTTGCTTCTCAGCTAGAAATGCAGGGAACCATAACGCTCCAGTTGGATAGCTGGTGGGAATATTTAGATACGAAAAACATTGAAACATTATCTCTGAAACACAATTGAATATATAGGGCTTCTGAAACAGATTAACTACTATAGTGCATTTGTGAAACATTCCTAAAATTGAACGAACTTTGACCGGATGCAGATAGACTATACTACGTACATCGTCGTCCATCCGCCAATTATTGTCGTTCTCGACAAGAGATATGAACAAAAAGAACTATGCTGCCATGTCCGAATGTCATGAATTTAAATACGGAGGGAGTATGAGTTAAAATGTTTACATTAAAGGCCGCGATATATAGGCAATACCCTCAAAAATGAAAAGGATGGGCAGTTGCTCAAGATGACGGTAAGGTAAAATAAGGGATCTCGAGCGCCTACTAAAAATAGGAGAAAAACAAACAAAATTCTGCATTTTTTAACCAAAACAATAACATGAGATGTCACTTTTCAATCAAGAAAACAATAATGCGATGCAGAGAGAGTAGCTTATGTTAAGGGAGAAAAGGTTACAATAACAGTACAGAACATTAGAAGTATATGGGCTATATAAACCTATCACACACACCTTAAATCCGCATATATATATATATATATATATATATATATATATATATATGAAGAGAGACAATATTGCTGTTGGCAAGTGAAGAACGAATAAAACACAATGAAAACATCTAGGAAGGGAGGCACTAGAGCTGTTGGCAAGTGAAGAACAACGATCTCTTTTGTAATTAACCAACTATGGATAGTGCTTGCGCTGCCAGATCATTTTCACTTAAGTTGGTGCTTTTGGATCACAGCCATTCGGTTGTTTCATCACTTTTCATAAGTACTATCAATAAATAAATCTTAACTATTTTGTTTCTAAATTCCTGAGTAACTCATTCATGTATTGGTGCATTAGTTTTCTAAGGCTCATCTTTCGGAAACCTGACAAAGACATAGTATTGTACTTATGAAAATATCCATATAGTAAAAAAGAGAGTAAATTTCATAAAACCCTAAGTTTTATGGCTCTTGCCTCACAAAACCACACATATTTTGGCTTGTGTCACTTAACCCCGTGTTTTATGGTCATATCATTTCACAAAGCCCCATCTCTTTCAAAAATACGACCAGTAAACTATATCTTTGTACCAGCATGATGTAATTTTTATAATCGATTTGATTAACGAAACTATTTAATTGGATGCACAACGATGTAGTCTCCAAAAATTAAGTTACAATCCATAGGTAAGATCATAATATTTTGATATGGGTGGGGTTTTATGAGACAATTGGACCAGAATACCCGGGGTTAAGTGAAACGAGCCAAAATGACCGGGGTTTTGTGCAACAAGAACCACAAAACCCGGGGGTTTACGAAATTTACTCAAAAAAAAAATTGCAATGTTGCTTTGCAACTTCAATTGGGGTCCTGATTTAAATTTGTTAGAAATAATCTTCATCACGGATCCGACAATCCGTTACCCTAATCCAAATCCAAGAGAGAGAGAGGGAGAGAGAGGAGTAGAGAGGATGGAGTAGATCGTTCCTTTCCACGATTCCTCATAAGATAGACACATGAACACAAGTATGTATGTGGATCTTTCGGTATCTTTCTCATTCTCATCATCAATCATGAATACACTAGATACGTATATATAGAGAGATAGGTGTGACCTTGTGAGGGTAGGAAGCTGAAGGCGTAAAGCCCACTTAACTTTTAGTATTCTTAACAAAAATCACAGGCCTCCAAATTTTCGGGATGGCTCCTCACATACATGGTCCGGTGCTAACAGCAGGGCAATCTTTTGTTGCTTCTTCTGCATGCTTCATCATGCTCCTTGCGTCTCCAAACTCTGTCGCAGAACTTGCCTAAACCTGTATGATACTCGAGTCTATAGACACATGTTGCAATGATTGATCTGAAACCAATTTCTAAGAGCGTCCCCAAAGATAGAGGCGGCATTGACTCTCCACATCATCTAAGAGTCTTCTAAGAGGCAGCATAAGAGTTCATAGCAACTCTAATGTAATGACTGGTCCCGCATGTCATTGCCTAAATAAATGTTAGGGGACTGCCTCTTGAAGAAGAGTTAGCAGCCTTCTCTTTCTTCTTCTTTTTCAATAAACAGTTCTAAGAGTTAGCTAAGAAGTAACCATGGGCGATGCTCTAAAGCATTGCTGATCTGCTTTCGACGGGCTTCAACTTCGATGGAAAAGGACCTGCCGCGTAATTCCAAGCGTCGCTTAACCGATCAGTATGCATCAACGTCGCGGTGATGTACAATAGATTCTAGAGATGGGTTCGCGCTACTGCGGTAAACTGGACCGGTTTTTGCAAAAAAAGCAGTCCTGTCCGGCTTACCCACTAGCCCGGTTTTCAATTTCAAATTTTAAAAGATAAATTAAAAATTTGAAACAAAAATATGTAAAAAAATCTAGATCCAATTTGCAGATCAATGGTGGAAATGGAACACAAAAATTTGATCGTTTGATGGGTCAAAAAATTTGAGGAAGTTTTCTTGGTTGAAAAAGGAATTAAAACAATGACGACCAACAACATTCCTTGAATTTTTTGACCAAGCAAACGATCAAATTTTCGTGTTCCGTTTCCACCATTATTGATCTTCAAATTGCAACTTTTTTCCATTTTCCCTCTCTAAACTGGTTTTTCGAATTTTTGTCCGGTTTACCCGTTAACCGCTCTTGTTTACCGTTAATTTCACCATTTTTTAGTTCAAAATATGTCATTTGAATTTTGGTCATGTTTCCTACTGGTTTTTCTGGTTTTCTGGTAAACCGGCCATCTCGGTGGCAGCTGGTTTTACCGAGAAATTCAGGATTGCAAACCTTGTTCCAGAGTACAAATTTCTAAGAGCCCCAAGGTGCAGATTGGTAGTACCAAGTCAGTTAATTTTCATAGCACTTAATCTGCTCAGTGGTTGACTAGTGAAACACATAAATCAACCTGTAACATGTAGTAGAGCATAAATTAAACCGGCAACACCGGTCACCAAATCCTGCATTTGCGATCGTAGTGGCGAAACAAGCTGTCCTCACAAAGGGTCGCGATGAAAAACAAGTCATCAGCAAACCGCGACTTGAGCGAGTACACCGTCTCCAAGCTCCGGCTCCGGGTGTCGTAGTACCCCAGCGCCTTGCCGGTGTCTAGCAAGACCCGGCCGTCTCCAGGATCGACAGCAATGGGGATCACCGGCTCCGTGGTCTGCAGAGAGAACTCCGGCCATTGGTCCAGCTCGATCACGTGTTCCCTCGTCCACCCGTCCACACTCTTCTTGCTCCATACGACCATCGTCTCCGTGGCCGCAGACAAGACCACGGCGCACAGGTTCCCAGCAAGCTCCGTGAGGATCATCCTGTCGCCGTTGTCTGCTATGTCCGACAAAGCATGCGGCGGTGCCGACACGACCTCGAAGGTCTCTGCGCGCACGTCGAACGCCACGAGAGCAGGGTAGTGCGCGGTGCCACCAGCAGCAAGCGTCTGCTCGCTTAGCCAGTACATCTTGCCGCCGACGTGCACCGGCGGCATGTCGGGCGCAAGTCTCTCAGCGGCCACACGCTGCACTCCACGGTGGGCTCCTCGGAGGACAGGCGGACCATAACGTGTGTTGGGAAGATAGCTGCGATCCGAGTCAAGGGACGAACCACCACCAGAAGCAAGACACACGCGAAGGGAGATGGCCATCAGCAAAGGCGGAATGGAGGAAGCCGGCAACCAGCGAAGGCGGAACGGAAAAAGCAGACAGCACAGGAGCCCAAAGTTACCAAGCTAAGAGCCATGCTAAGGTAGCCGATGGCATACATGTAAATATAATCATCTCACCCCCTATAAATATGAAGGGAGATGATCCTGTAAGGGGATCTGGTTTTCGGGCCTCGAGCCAAGGACGGAATCATTTGCACCTTATCCAATTCTCTCAGCACGCCAAACCCCTTCGCCCAGCATCGCGGGCGAAGGAGGGCTTTGCATGATTAATTACAGGGAACCTGAACGAGATAACCTTCGTCCGACATCGTGGGCCGAGAGGGAGGGCTTCGCATCAACCAACAGACGACGACATCGACCAAGGAGGGCTTCGCGAGGTGCTTCGAGGGCTCACTCCTCCTCCGAAGGCTTCAGGCGAGCGAGAATACATCAAGACTCTGTTGGAGGGCTTCGTCACGTCTCACAAAGACCTTCGATCCCCCAACATTTGGCGCCGTCCGTGGATCGAACCCACGATGAAAAGAAAGCAAGACCAACACCAAGCAAAAGAGGCGAAGGATGATAACATCGAAGGCTACTCGCAAACAGAGAGATCAAAGCAAAAAACAAGGGAGACGTAATAAGCTACAAAAACGAAGAGAGCTATGGAAAAGAAGGAAGAAGAGGAACAGAACAAGACACACAAGGCGAAAAGCAAATCATTCATTAAGTACGAATTTACAGAAGTACAAATCGAAGCCGAAGACTGCTCAGAAACATTCGAAGCAAGTAGCAGCACAAAGAAGAATACAAAGATACAAAGACCTACTTCTTCAATTTACTACGAGTTCGACTAGCCACCCCAACGGGCTGCGAAGGCCTAATTTGACGATCTTCGGAGCCTTCGTCATCGCTAATAATAATCACCCCCAGAGGAACGATAGCAAGAGGAACAGGTTCTACAGGAGCTTCGACCAACGAACGATTATCGGCAACCCTATCAAGCTCCGCGAAGTGATCTACAAGCTCTTTCGGAAGAACATCTCCACGCTTAAATCCTCCACGAGCAAGAGCATTCAGCACGCCTCGAGGAAGCCGATCCCACAAAGCCTCCATGAAGAAAAGAAGATTGAAGAATTTGACAAAGAAGACGGAGACACCTCGTGTATATATACACCAAAGAAGAACATTCTAGACGTCTACAAAAATATTTACCTTTTTATAATATAAAAAGAATGGAGCCTTGTCGCATTACAAGACAAGAGGATAGCAACCTGCTCTAAAAGCAGACGTTTCGGATTCGCGTACAAAAGGCAGAAAAAATTCACCTTCGAAAGAAAGTCATCGAAGCCGAATTTCTAGCATACAAAAAACGGAGCCTTGTCGCAATACAAGACAAGATGATAGCAATTCGCTCTCGAAAACAGAAATTCGCCAAAAAAGGCAGAGAAAATATTTTGCCTTCGCAATGAAACTGCGAAGCGATTTCAATGGCATAAGAGCCGAAACGGTAATTTTTCGTCAAAAGCAAAATTACCATTCAAAGGCTAAGAGAAAGCCGACAAAAAACAGTCTTCGCCTAGAAGAGCGAAGCCAACATTGAAAAAAGGGCTCAAAAAGCCATCATAAAAAACTCATAAAGAAATTCGCAAAAGCAGCGAAGGCATCATCCACCAAAAAGGCTAAATAAGCCAAAAAGGTAATCACGATGAACAAAAGTGCACCTTCGCAAACAGCGAAGACAGGCAGAGAAAAAAGAGATGCTCAGGCATACTTCATCAAAAATAGACGAAGGCCGGCGAGGTTACAAAACAACCTACAGCGTCAAGTTATCGTCAAGCAATGAATATTGTGACAGAACTAGCCGACGAAGGACGGAATCAAAAATGATCAAAATTATGACAAGGCGCGCATGCACAAAGCTACGAAAATTCGAAGGCTCAATACAGAGCTCGAAGTCATCGCAGAACATGAAATACATAAATAAGATATTTGATGCAATAAAGCTTTAAGGTTTCGATAAAGCAAGTATTACATCAAAAGAGTATCCAAAATAGATACAGAAGCGAAGGTCATCCAAAGAGACTATCTACAACAGCTAATCGACGGAGTTCAAGAAGAATCTTCGGGAAAGTCAGGGACAAGACTCTTAACCCTGTTCCACCAAAACTCATTGATCAAGCCAACACACTTGCCTTCGACAGCTCCAAAATCATGAGAAAGATCCGAGGGTTTCATTGAAAAATCAGGACGCCCAACCAAACCAACAGCATCGCTGCCTTCGCAGGAAAAGCTATGAAGGAGATCTCGAATCATAAGTACCACATCATCATAAGAAAAGCTCCTGCATATCTCGGCAAGACCAGCCAAGTTCAAGCGAAGCCACTCATTCATAACCTCCAAAGAGACATCCGCCGGTACCTCGTCATATTTCGCACCAAGTGCTTGAAACAACTCTTTGACAAGATCACAAAGGGCAAGAGATTTAGCGAAGGAATTATCAACAGAAACGATCTTCAACTGAGACGCCTTCGACAGACGAGACGAAAGATGCTCATTAAATAACTTCTCCTTCTCCAGCGAAGCTTTCTTTTCTCGAATCCTTTCTTCAAGGATAGACAAATCAGAGACAAGGCTAGATTTATGGCCTCGAAGAACCTCAACTTCAGCTAGCAAGTCGGACGCGGCAGCAGAAGAAACCTTCAGGGAATCATCCTTCGCAGAAAGATAGGCCTCGAGAGATGATGCGAGTAGCAAATCACCAGAAGAATTTTGGAGCTCACGAGCACAAGCTTGAGTAAGAATAATAGACTGCAAAAAGAAAGAAGCGAAGCTATCAGAAAAACGAAACACGAAGTACAAAAAAAAAGAAAAAGAGACACTAACTTTGACTTGATAAGCAACCAAGGAACGGAAGAGGACGTCACCCGAAAGGTTCGACAGGCCAAGCTCAACCTTCGGAAACCGGACCTCACAGGCAGCAGATTCAAGAGGACCCGAAGCCTCAATGTCGTCATTACTGGACGATAGCATGGCCTCAACATCCAGTTCAAGAGACCCAGAGCTCGAAGCACCTAAAAATAAAATAAAATAAAAGACAAAAGAAGAAGCGAAGGATCGTGAGAATAATAATAAAGAAAATAAAAGAAAGAAGAAAGCAAAGCAGCCCTCTGAAAACGAATACCAGGATTTGAAGATTGCGAAGGTGGTACAGCAACGTCAATCGAAGGCAAAGCAGTGCCCAAAGAAGAAATTATATCCTAGCTTGGAGTTGAAACCTCTGAAAGCTTCCGTTTGCCAAGCAAACCAAGAAACGAAGACTTCCTCGGAGGACAAAAAGTGCCCTTTGAACCCTCAGGGAGCAGCTGGCAAGAATTGACTAACTCAGACCTTTCTACGATTCCATCCGTACGGATAACATCCGAAGCAACAGTTGGAGACCTTCGTAAAACCTCCGAAGGTATTAATGAGGAACCTCTACAAACAGTATCGGGCACAACAGGAGGCGCAGCTGAATTCGAAGGATCGTCAGGAGACGGTTCTTCAAAAATAAGAGAATAAGTCGGCGTAAGAAGAGAACCTGGTGGAGGAGAAGGAATTTCAGCATTCCTAAGAACGAACTCAACCTCGGGAGTAACAACAACCAGCGAAGGATCCATCTCAACGGTCAAAGAGCCTGCAACACTGAAATATGGAAAAATATCTCCTTCACACGAATTGTCCTCAGGAAAAGGACGGTTGTGGAGACACAATTCGAAGCTCAGATAAAATCGATTTATCCGAACACCAATGCCCCTTCGAGTACTTTCAACCCACTCCTTCTGAGAGAACTTCCCAAGAAAAGAAATAACTCGGTCTTGAGGCGACCAGAGATTGAAGCCTGCAAAAAGAACAAATTATAAGCAAAAGGAATATTAAAAAAGGAAAAGGCAGAGGAAGCAATCAAAGGCAACAAAGCACAAGGAAGAGTCATACAGGGTCCTGGTATCAAAGAAAAAACTGGCATACTTAAGCCAAATTTATTTCTACCAAAAGAAGAAGGCCTCCAACCATGACGAGCGAGAGGAAGAACACCAGCAGCGAAGCATTCCTCCAGAATATCACGAAGAGTCATCCTCTGACTAACCCTTCGGAAGGCATCGACACATCGAGGAATGAAGCTATTCTGCGGAGGCTCGAAGTTATTGGTAATCCGTATACCAGCGGCTTTCCCAGTATAAAAATCTATAGCAGAGTATTTATAGTAGAACCAATCTTTCACCCATTCATCAAAAAGAGGAGGATCGAAGCTACCAAGAGGCGTCAGAAACCCCTCCCTAGCCTCAAATTCAACAACTCCGAAGCGAGGGATGAGATGGTTCTCATGATCATAAGTAGGAATGTGCCGGGCTTGGTATACACGATAAAAAGCATGAGGCTCAGGATTTAACCCTTCGCTGATACAAGCCCAAGCGAAGGCTGACATGGTTGCAACAGCAACATGATGAAGCTGGAGATGGTATAAAGAAAGAACGCGAAGGACAAAGCTCGAAGGTGGAAAAGATAGACCGGCATCCAGAAATGACAAAAAAACAACAAACTCATCGCTTCGAGGTCTTAGGCGGACTTCCGGAACTTGCTTCGGACCATACAGAGGAAGACGGATCGAATCTATATCAACAAGACCAGATTCCGAGTAGCACTTCGAAAAAATACCCTTATAACGGGAGGCGGAGATAGACCTTGTGAAATAATAACCAGCTCGAAGAGAATGGAAACCCCTAGGAAACGCTGCCGACTTCTGCCTAGCCATCGAAGGAAGAAAAGAAGTACCTTCGAAAGAAGAGATGCCAACAAAGCAGCCATGGCGGTAAAAAGATACAGACGGGAAAAGGTGAAAGCGACGTATATTTAAGGACCCGCCGAAAGCTGGGGACATTGGGGTGAAAAACCGCACAACCAAGGGTTTAAGCAAGAAAGTGAAATACATTAAAATATACATAACAAGAAATAAAATAAGGAAAAAATCGCAGCTGACAAGATAACTGCCGCAGGGAAACGCCTTCGCTCACTTCCTTTCAACAGTTGAGGGCTAATGTTGGGAAGATAGCTGCGATCCGAGTCAAGGGACGAACCACCACCAGAAGCAAGACACACGCGAAGGGAGATGGCCATCAGCAAAGGCGGAATGAAGGAAGCCGGCAACCAGCGAAGGCGGAACGGAAAAAACAGACAGCACAGGAGCCCGAAGTTACCAAGCTAAGAGCCATGCTAAGGTAGCCGATGGCATGCATGTAAATATAATCATCTCACCCCCTATAAATATGGAGGGAGATGATCCTGTAAGGGGATCTGGTTTTCGGGCCTCGAGCCAAGGACGGAATCATTTGCACCGCATCCAATTCTCTCAGCACGCCTCGCGGGCGAAGGAGGGCTTCGCATGATTAACTACAGGGAACCTGAACGAGATAACCTTCGTCCGACATCGTGGGCCGAGAGGGAGGGCTTCGCATCAACCAACATACGACAACATCGACCAAGGAGGGCTTCGCGAGGTGCTTCGAGGGCTCACTCCTCCTCCGAACGCTTCAGGCGAGCGAGAATACATCAAGACTCTGTTGGAGGGCTTCGGCACGTCTCACGAAGACCTTCAATCCCCCAACAACGTGCTCCTTCTTGGACTCGTCGTACCCCAGGCCGGCGCAACCGTGTCGACCGTCGTCGTCGTCGTGCGTGAAGGTCCTCACGGCTTGCGTCACGGGGTTGATCAGGACATGGTACTTGCCGGAGTGGTGGTTGAGGAGGACAAGCACTACACCATGACACACTTTTGGCGACAGTGAAGTGTAGGGAAAGGTAGCTAATCACTGACTAATTATCTGTAGGCAAAGGTGTCTTTGATTCTGTCTCAGCTTATCTGTCGGCAATGGTTGTATAGGCCTACTAGTTAACTGTCGGCGTTACTCTATCTACAGAAAAATTGTCGGGGTATCTTTCCACTTCAAAGTGTCTGTGGGCACATCCTCTTTGAAGTGTCGGCGTTGGTTATGGGCCACTCGAAAAACACTCTGCCGAGCCCAGCCCACCTCACTGCCGACCCCTAACCATTCATATTTCAGAACGCCCCTTCCCCTTCCCCAGCAGCCGCCGCCTCATTCCGCTTCCAAGCCACACCACTGCACGCCGCCGATGACCGCCGCAGCCCACCATGCGCAGGAAGGGGCGGATCCATATATGTTGTTGTGGGTGCGGCCGCACCCAGAACTTAAGATAATTTCAGTGTAATCACTCATTTATTCACCACAAAGGCACCCACAAAGATTAGGAACATGCACCCACAAAGGCATCCTATGAGAACCAGATTCGTGTGAGAACTATGAGAACTTCAATCTGGGCCACATGATCTTGATCCAAGGGGAGCGTATAGGGAGAGGTGGGAGGGGAAATTTGCAAAAGTATTATTAAGTGGGCGGTGATTTTGCAAATCCACCCTCCCACCTGAATTCATACGCCCCATTGGATTAAAATCATGTGGTCCAGATTGAAGTTCTCATAGTTCTCACACGAACCTGATTCTCATAGGATACGTTGCCAAAAAACAAAGAGGAAACAGCTTAAACTACAATTTTGCACCCCCTTTAAGCAAGCTCTAGCTCCGCCCCTGGCAGGAGCAGCAAGAGCATAGCAGTGCCACGTACGGGCCACGGCTGCTACACGCAGAGCAGGAGGAGCGGTGCGCCGCCTTCATCCCCGAGCCCACTCGGCTGCTCGTGCGGCCACCGCACCCCCGCAGCCTCCACGGTGCCCGGCGCCGGCCGACGCGCTGGTCTCGCTCAGCACCCACATCCTGGGCGGCAGTGTCCAGATCCGGATCTGGATCCAGCGGCAGAGCGGGCAATGCAGCAGCTACTGCGGTTCCTCTCCTGCAGGCGGCAACAGCTGGCCGTAGGTCCTCTCCGTCAAGGGGCAACCGGCGCCTGCGGGTCCTCTTCAGCAGTCGCCAAACTGCTGGAGCCTAGCGGCTCCTCTCGGGAGGCAGCAATATCCTCTTTTGCAGGGCGCAGCCAGCAGGGCTCAAGGTAATTCCTTTGCGGAAGAGACTTCTTCGTACTCACTGGATCTAGTGTTTCTTGTTATTTCCTCCTCAGGCCAGCACCTGCCGTCCTATGACCCCTGCCCTGCCGTGATGTGTTCTCACAGCTCTCCCTTTACTCAAGAGTTCAGGCCATATACATATCTTTCTTACTTTAATCTGGGCTGTAATTTATTCATTTATTTTGCAGATCCTCACATAACTGATTAATGGCACAGCGTGAGTGGAGAACGTGGACTGAAGGATTTAACATTTTGAGCTCTTGTGTGGATATTGTTCTTTGGATATCCTTTGGTTGCAAGTAAGGATGCTTGTTAGATCCTTGCATTTGCTAATTGCTAATGAGTAATGACAGACAGATTGAACTTTTTCTTTTCAGTCTTCATGGTGCTTGATTGCTAATTGCTTGTTAGATCCTTGCATTTGTCAATGTGATGATAGATTGTCGATTTCTCTATGCTTTCTCTGATTCCTGACTAGATTAGTTAATACGGTTCTTTCTAGCCATGGTTTCTCTGCATGTTCCTTGATTGAAGATACAAATAGCCTAGCAGACAAACACGTGATTCCATTTCCAGTTGAACCAAACAAATTATATTTAGATGTGCCCAGCATCCATTCCATTTTATTTATCTTTGTATTTTCATTAAGTGTGATTTAGCAGACAAGTGTATTATTAGTGATCTTGCAACAATTGTAGGCAAGTTCAATCCATCATGTAGTGTCAGTCCAATCGCATTCTTGAATCAACCCACATGGTAGCACTAGCAGGTTGCGCCTATTTCCTGTCGTTGCAATATACGGCTATCAGTTTCTTGAGTATATATGGCTATCAGTTTACATGTACTTGAGATTGCAGCTTCTTTCTTAACCAGCCAAAGCGAATGTAGGTCAATTTAATTTTCTTGCCACAAAGCATAATTTCCTGCTAAATGGAGTTAAATGTGATATTTTGTTTAGGCAAAATGGTAGGATCAATGCCCTTCAATAGTTGGATGTCATGGTGCCCTCTACTTTTACCTTCAGTAGTTGGATGTTATCATCATGTTATTATAGTGCCCAACTACTAGTTTACACTTGAATTTTTGAGCTACTTTTATCTGTACTTGACTTGATCTGCGCCTGCATATAACATTTAGGTAGGCAATAGTTACACATAATTATTATGCAATGTGATCCCAATAATTAATTTGATGACATCTTCAGGCATACAGAGAACTCCAATGAGTGGTTGAGAAGTGATCTACAAAAGTGTATGGGAACCTGAACCTGTGGAATCCTTTGGAGAAGAATATCATAAGACCTATCAGAAAGTATGATATATTTCCAACATAGGACGGCCACGGTTGAAAGATGGTAAGAAGTCATCGGGAAAGTTTCAGGTCCTAGAACAGGGCCACCCTAACTACAAGGTACTCAATTTTACAGACATGTGAACAAATGTCGATAAAACATAGTATGTGCTCTTGTTGCCATCCAACTGTTCTAAAACATTTGTTGTTATCTTGTTAGGCACTTAACTACAGAATGTTTCAAGTATTTTGGAGTGGAACACTTTTGTGAAGAGATTGTTATGTGGCTGCAGGTATAACTGATAATTCTGCTCCTCAAAATCAGAATAGTTGCATTTACTCAAACTGTTTGGTTCATCTTTCTGTGGCTGAGAATAGCCGCATATGCACTGGTGTTTCACTGTTTGACTAAATTCCATTTGCGGCTCTTAAATTTTAGACTTATCAAATGTCATCATTCTACAAAAATGCAACAGATCATTCATCTTATGTTTGTAACTTGTTCATATTTTTCTTGTTCCCTGTCAGGTACTTGTTTTCGCTACGAGCAATGCGCTACAAGCATTCTGGGCTTGCAACCTTTTGTGCTTTAGTATTTATAGTTAGTCCACAAGCTCATGTAATGACCACCTGCATTTATAAATTATCGAATTACGAATGTATATTTGTGCTTCTGACTCTTGATAACATGAATAAATGGGAGATTTGGAACCCTTGTGAAATCTTCAATTTATCTATGAATAATGGTTGTATGAGGACCTGTGTGACATCCATCAAGTGATTGTTTCTAGACTGACTATTCAGCTTGTAAAGTTTGCCTTGTTTTTGGATGCACCTGTTTTGCTCCATCTGAATGAATATCAATATTATATTTAAATGTATTTATTTCCAGGAGCTTTCCCGACAGTTACATTGTCACAGATGGCCATATAGCAGTACATGGCCCTGCTGTCCTTTAGCAGCAGAATAAATGTCGGCAAAAGGTGGTAACTGTCGGCAAAAGTTAATTGTCGGCATAGGTGGTAACTGTCGGCGTAGGTAACAGAATTTTCTACACACTAACTGTCGGCGTAGATTACAACTGTCGGGAAAACCTTTCCCGACTGCTTCTATCGCGACTGTTTTTTAATTGTCGGCAAAGGTGCCTTTTGCCGACAGTAGAGGGTGTTGCCAAAGGTTGGTTATGGTGTAGTGAAGGCCGCGACATGGCCTGCGGCACACGACCCTGGCCGTGGACATTGGTGGCGTGATCCGGCGGCCAGCCTCTCCAGCGTCATCAGCCCAGCACGAGTCCAGTGAGACAAACAGCGAGGCCAAGGGGTCGACGGGAGCTGCCGCGCTGCAGAACGGGTGCACGAACACGACGGCGGTGGGGCTTGTCTGCCGGGAAGCGGCGGTCGTGTTGTGCCATCTCGCGAAGCGGTCGCTCTCGATCATGGCGCGCCAGCTCATGGGGAGCCGGCGCAGCGCCAGCGCGTGCGGCGGCGAGAAGAGGGCGTCCTCGAACGGCCGCCCGACGGAGACGAGGCACTTCTCGTACGGCGCGAGCGTCTGGACGGCTCTCCCATCATCACGAGGGCGTGGCACGAGCTCCTCGAGGGTCCCTGTGGCGAGGCAGTACGCAGCCGCGTGACGCGCGCCGGAGACAAAGACGATGCGCCTGCCGCCGTCGACGACGGCGATCGGAGTGACCATATAGTTCTCGCAAAAGTCGTCGTACCTGACCCTGTCTGCTTTAGGCCGATCGCTAAATGACCATGACACCGTACAGATATCTCGCTCACTCTCACGACAGGAATCCAGGAAATTTGTAGTGTCACTCCTTAGTGATGCCAAAGGCCAGCAGGGCATCCCTCTAGTATGGCCGCCAGCAGTTCGCGCTAACGTTACCAGCAGCTGAAACATGGTGCTGCTGCTGTGCATGTGGGTGACGAGCTGAGAGGCTACACAGGAGTGGCTTTGGTGCTGCTCCAAGCATGGCGGTGATGAGCCTCGTGCACTCGAGTAGACATGCACTCGAGTAGGACATGCACTCGAAGAGGATGGACTCCTGGTAAATGAGGCCAGGATCACCGCACGTCACGTGGCAGCTGAAACACGGCAGGTTGCATGGTGGACCGCCACTTACTGGCTCGTCCCATCACTGCCACGTGTTATTCGTCGCTGTTGCGTATTGTCCGCAACCACGCGCATTCTTCGTCGCCAGCGAAGGTGAAGCGTTTCCGCTTTTCGCAGGATCGAGTCGGTACGCGCTGGTGAATAAACGCAACAGTACAACATATAAAAAGCACAAATTAAGTCTTTAAGTTATTACATTAGTCCAATTAAAACGTAGAGTCGCACAGCGGAAGTTTCACGATACAAGTTCAAAGGAATTAAAGATACAGGAAGCGCACGCGTTCACGATACATAAGAATCCGCATCCAAAGCCGTGAAGATGCGAACTCAAGAGGAGATCACTCCTCGGTCTCCCAGTGGGCTGTCCAACCAAAGGAAAGCTGGCCATCCCACTGTCCACCTCCACCCGTAGAGTCAGGGATAAAGGTGCTACATGCAATAAAACGTAAAGAGCCAAACCCTGAGCAACTAATACTCAGCAAGACTTACCCGTCAAAAGGCTAACTACAGCTGACTCCTAATATGCAAAGGCTACAAGGGTAGGCTGACGCATAAGCATAAAACCGCACTAATTACTTGATCCTTATTCCAAGTTTTATTTTTCAAGTTAATTACTTATGCAGTAAAGCAGTGAGCAGATAGCTAAAACATATATAAGTAACAATACATCAGATCATCAATATAGCAGTAATGAGATACAATAAATATAAGTACTAGTCATCATCATAAATCATTTCACACTACGAGGTGACTCAGTGAGCAAGGTTGCTCTTGACCGAGAGCGGCGGCATCGATGTACATCCTGTAGGAGAAAACCTGACCATACGCCGCACACGCGTAAAGTCGCATGTGGCAACTGTTTGCAATGATCCCCCTGAAGCTAGGCTGGGTCCAACCCCTCCCGAGAAAGGCCTTCCCGCACGATCCCCGTCCCAGACGTACGCCCCGATTGGAAAGCATCATTTCTCTCCCGAATACCATGATAGAAAGGACAGGCTTCCGCCGCACACCAGGGCAACCTAAGCTACTAAATTTACTAGGCCCATAAAAACACTAGCATATGATCAGTACGTTCGAACTTGCTCAACCGGGCCAACAACGAACGGTCCTCAATCGACACAGACGGGGCTACCACCGTGAAGGCCCAGCCTTCTCCAACCATCCTATACAAACAATTCCCCGTCCGGTCTCAACAATCCTAAATCCATCTAGTACAATCCAGGGTGATTCCTATCATGCGAGTGGGACCTACCACTCGACTTCTATCGTTCGCTAGTCCCTAAGCATAGCAAGTTCTAACGTAACCTAGACTACATCTATAAAAATAGGACACAAGGTAGGATATGGAAGGGTAGTCCTAGTGCAGTTCTAAGGTTTCACAGCAATTCCTAATAAACCTAATGCACAATCAAATACTAGCCCCAATCAAGTGCAAAAATAAAATCCTAAATAGGGAGGCATGCACCGGGGCTTGCCTGGCTCAGGAGCGTAGCTAACAGGGTCAGTGGGGTCAGTGTTCTGCTGCGGTTGCTCCTCCTGCACCTCCTGGGCCTGCTCCTCCGGCAGCTGGAAGTCGAGCGGCTCCGGAGTCGTCTCTGTCACTACACGTCATGACAAGGAACAATGCAAGGTTAGATGCAAGAATATGATGCAATTAATGATTTAATTACTTGATAGGACAGTCATTTACACTGTAAGCGCAAATGATTAACTTTGCGACTTAATTTCGTCTGGAGTATTTCCTTCATTGTCTTTTTTAATTAAGCTAACCATTTAATCAACCTAAGTTGATTTAATAAATAATTTAGTTTCGAAATTAATTTATGTCCAGTGGCATTTTTCTGGTGAAAGTCACCACTGGAAGTGATTTATGGTGAAGTTTGATGATTTATTGCTTTACAGATTAATTATAATAATTTGTACAATGCAGATAAGATTTAAATCATAAGAAAATGATTAGACATCATATGACAGTTGAAAAATGCTCAATATGTGTGTTATCAGATCCTTTACAAGCATGCAGGAGTTCATGATTTATAGAGTAACAGGGAATTAATTATAAATTAAACAAGATCTGCATAGAAGTATTTTTACAGGAAACAGAGAACAAGTTTTGTGTGATTTGGCATTTTGGCCAGATAGATCTGAGCATGAGGAACCCAACAAAATTTGTTTCATATTTTGCAGAGTCTCATACGATTTATTATGCATTTTACAATCATCTAGCAATTTCTGGCAATTCACAGATATTCGGAAAAAGGATAAAAATGGGCGGACCAATCAGATCTGGGCCACAAACTGGGCCGCAGAGTCTGGGCCGCACCGGATCTGGACAGAACCACACGGGATCCGGCCAATGGCACGCGTGAACACATGCTGGGTTACAGGTTCGGCCGCACCCGATCTTGTGTGGCCACACGGGATCCAGTCCGTGTGGTCCGCGGTGCTGCGGCCGGGCTTGTCGCCGGAGCATGGCGGCGCACTCACCGGAGTAAGCTCCGGTGATGCTAGCGGCTAACGGAGGGTACTGGCGGGGGCGGCGCGAGACAGGGAGCTCACCTCGAGCAACGGGAGCGGGCGAAGATGGACGGAGACCGGTCGACAACAAGGGGAGGCGGGTGAGGGAACTCCGGCGTCGTCGCGTGGTCGCTGCGGTCGACGAGAGGCTCCACGGTTTGGCCCTACAGCTTCACCGCAACTCGGGGAAGCTCGTCGACCAACACGTCGTCGTGGAGACGGCCCGGAGGAGGGGTTTCACCGGAGAGGGAGGTGGCGGTGAGGTTGACCGGCGGCGGGGAAACTCCGAATCCTGCGAGACGGCTGCGCCAAGCAAGGAAAGGTGAGGCTCGAGTGGTGCGCGACCCATCTGGGAAGCTCCAGCTGCACTGAATCGAGCTCGGACTCACCGGGGTTGCCGGAATCTGTGGCGAGGTCAGGGAGCTCAACCTCCGACCATGGCGGCAATGTCGTCAACCCCGCGAACCGCACACGCCTGCGAGGGAAATGGGAGTGGGGGAAAACTTCAGCTCATCCTCGCGCTGCTTCACCCGCGGTGGCCTGCACTGAAACGCACGGACACGGCGGAGCAGCGAGCTCGAGCTTGAGCGCGGCAATGGCGGCTAGGGTTGCGACGCGGGAAAAGCTCGGGAGAGTGGAGAGGAGGAGTGGGTTCTGCGGCGTTCCGACCGGGGAGGGAACAAAAGGGGATGTCGGAGCGGGAGCGGGCCCGGGCGCCGCACGGCGAGGCCGTACGCCGGCGTCCACGCGGCGCGCGACGTCGGGGGAGGAGAGATGGTGAGGCTGACGAGTGGGCCCTGTCGGAATCTTTTCTTTTTCCCGGAATTATTCAAACCAGAATTTCCCCCAAAGTTTGGCACATCAATTGGAGTAGCAATTGAACTCCAACAATCGGAAATTTGGTACCGTTGGAAAGCTCTTGAAAAGTTCTACCATCTGGCCAACATGCACATCTGGAATCCAAAGGAATTTCAAATGGCAGCTAGTCAAAGTTGGTTACTTTCTAAGCTTTGGGGATTTATTTGGGGAACCAGATGAATTTCAAAAATCATCAAACATTCTCCAAAATTATGATATCAGAAGGGCTATCTACTGGTATTTTCGGTTGCTCAAGTTGTTATGGAAAATTTTGAGTTCTTTCAGAAGCTTGGATTCGGCAATTGTTTGGATTGTTGAATTCGAATTCAAATTTTGATTTCTTTTTTGTTTCAGTTCAGTTGGGATGTGGGTGCTGCCTGGTTCCAGTGACACGGGGTGTCACAGAAGGCAGCCGGGCTCCGTCGTTTGGACGTTCACAGCCTGGCTGCCTGCGCATCGATAACTGTTCACTGCCTGTGTGCAGGTGTGGGCGCCTATAAGAAACTGGAACTGAACATTGCTGAGTACATCCCAAATGAGAACTACATGATGGATACGTAACATGCGCATTATACAATATCAACTCATATTTATTATTGAAGATTTAATGAAACATAATATATAAGGATAAAAATTATACAATAGTCGACATGATCATTGTACATATGCTTCTTCTTTTCTGAACTAGCAGCATCACCGTTACTTGGTTTGGAGTAGTACACACATTAGTCTTTTTTGCCCCAAGTCACAACCACAAACACATATATTTTGTCATATACTCTGTCAAAGTGGCGGAAGTAGGAAATTCTCCATGTTTTCTTGAACAACATAGCACAGAAGACAATCCACAAGCCAACTGTGAAACCTGATCCAAGTCCAAAGTAAAAGAACATATGCTCAGAAAACTTGGCTCTTGTATTTTGAGTGCTAGTCTCTGGTGCATTATTGCCTGAACAATTCCTTCGAAGGGGTGGACCACAGAGACCGTTGTTGCCATCATACATAGAGGGATTTTCTATGTAGAGGGTATCAAGCTGACGCCCTGATGGGATTGTTCCAGTAAGATTGTTGTATGACAAGTCCAACTTTTCTAAATATGATAACTCAGACAAGCTCGAAGGGATTTGACCAGAAATATTGTTCCATGACAGGTCGAGAGATACCACTGATTCCATGTGACCAACATTCACTGGTATATTTCCACTCAACAGATTCCATGATAAATTCAAATTCATCAGTCTGTTAAGAGAAGTGACCTCATTTGGAATCCCCCCCGTTAAATGATTGTGGGACAAATCGATGGCAACCACCTCAAAAATTTCAAATCCATAGTTTAACTCTTGTTGCTTCATCACCACAGGAATAACTTCTTCAAATTCTCCCACTCGTTTTTTGTACCATCTGAACATGTTAACCCCTCGTTTCTTCCAATGGTTTTTGGTCATTGCTGTTAAATTTGATAGCATCCATGGTATATCTCCCGACAAACTGTTACTAGCTAAATTCAAATGTCGAAGTCGCCTAAGATTTGTGATGCTGACAGGAATGTCCCCATAGAACATGTTGTGACTCAGCTGCAGAAATTGCATGTTCATTAAGTTACCGATCCATATCGGCAACGTTCCATAGAAATTGTTCCAGGCAAGATCCAAAAAAGCCAAACTAGAGCATCTTTGGAAGGATGGTGGTAACTTCCCCAAAAACCTGTTGTTATTGAGGAGTAGGAAAACAATGTTTGGCATCGGAAAACAACTGGGAAGTTTTCCCTCCATAGAATTGTTGGATAAATCTAAGACAAGCATGTTTTGCAACCCACAAATGGAACGAGGAATGTGACCAGATATCTGATTTGAGAATAATGTTAGGACTTTGATATTTGGAGCTCTGAAGTCTAGTGGCAAAGGCCCTGACAGTAAGTTCTTGGAGATATCTAACACAACTAGGCTTCTCGGTAGAGGGGGCATCTGGCCAGTCAGTTGGTTCGAATGGAGAATTAGTGTTTCTAAACTAGTAAGGTTCCCTATGCCTAAGGGGATAACACCACTAAGACGGTTGAAAGAAAGGTCCAGGTATGACAAAGAGGTGAACTTATTTTCGGACATGGGTTGTATCGATTCAATAAGATTGTTTGAAAGATCAAGGTACCACAAATTAGTATGATTTCCTATTCCTGGAGGTATGGTTTCAGTTAGATCATTATTTGAAAGGTCAAGCTTATACAAACTAGGCAAATTATTCCATAACACAGGGTGTATGGGTCCTGTAAGGAGGTTTTTGGAAAGGTTAAGGTAGGCCAAGCAAGTATTATTCCCTATCTCTGGAGGTATAGCTCCAGTAAAATGGTTGTTTGAAAGGTCAATCCACAGTAAGCTTTTACAATTCTCAGATCCAGTACCAGGTACATGTATTCCTGTTGGTATAGCTCCAGTAAGATTGTTGTGTGAAAGGTAAATAGACCTCAAACTAGTACAATTCCCTATTCCTTGTGGTATAGCTCCAGTAAGATTGTTGTATGAAAGGTAAACTGCCCTCAAACTAGTACAAGTCCCTATTTCTTGTGGTATAGCTCCACTGATACTATTGTTATAAAGGTTAAGTGTATCTAAGCCTGTCAGATGATTCAGCCTGTCTGGTAGAATTCCGGTTATATTGTTTCCTCCCAAGCTCAAGGACTGCAGTTTGTTGGATGGGCACCGTGGTAAATTCTCCACCAACTCTGTTATGTTCCCCGATGCGAGGCTTTCGTCAAGCCATAGGATTTCTAAAGCACATAGATCTTTCAAATCCACTAGCATCATCGCTGTGTTACCATTAAAAGAAAAATCCAGCAATTTAAGGCCTGTCATACGTCCTAGTTCAGTAGGAAATGGCCCATAGAGATTTGAACCAGAAAGGTTGAGCTCTTTCATATTTGTTAAGTTCCAAAACCAACAAGATGCGACTGGATGATGAAAATTATTGAAAGATAGATCAAGCTTGTCAAGGTTTGTGAGGTTCAGATGCATGAGCGACTGGTTTGCACTTGGGAGCAAGCAGTCCACAAGACGGAGGGTGTCCAAAGAAGGAAGTGTGTTTATGACATGGGGCCAACCAACTGCTGCGCTTAGGTTTACAACGCTCATGTGAAGATATTCCAACAAATGAAGATGGCTTAACCACGAGATATCTGTTGAGTACAGATCCATAAAACTGAGGTCTAGGTGCTGCAAGTTTGAAAGGTTACCAAGCTGAGGAGGCACAATACCAGAAAAGGATGACGTGGAGAGGCCCAGAAACTCCAAGTTGGTCAGATTTCCAATTGAAGAGGGTAATATACCAGTGAAAGGCATACCCGATAGACCAAGATGCCTCAGGTTCGTCATGGAACAAATGAACTCTGGGGAATATGACAGGTTAGACAAGTACCAAAAGCTCCAGCTGAGGTCAAGGTACTCCAAGTATGACAGGTTACCAAGGAAAGAAGATACTCCACCAGAGAAATTCATATTAGAAAGATCTAGATGCCTCAGGTTCTTCATAGAACCCAAGAACTCTGGGACACTATCGTTACGCCACGTTAGAAAGTTCGAGCTGAGGTCAAGGTACTCCAAATGTTCAAGAGAAAGCAAGGAAGGACTTATCTGCCCAACCAAATATTGCGGATCCTCCTCATATCCCAAGGAGCCTCGGAGATCAAGCTTCATTACATGGCCACTTCGGTTGCTGCACGTGACGCCTCTCCACTGGCAGCAATCTTGGCCTCGCCTCCACGAGGCAAGCATGTTGTATGTATCATTGGTGATGCCTTCCTTGAAGGCGAGCAGGGCATTCCTCTCTCGCGGTATGCAGCTATTAGCAGTATTATCATCAGTTGGTTTTGGTTGCTGCTGAGCTCTCGCTAAGATGAGGAAGAAGCTGCAGATGACGAGGAACAAGAGCTTGGTGGATGTGTGACGCATGGCTGTAATGAGCAATGAGTGATTCTCTCTACTACTATCTGTTTGTGAGCAGGTAACTGGTACTGTGTTCCCTTAAAAAGAGGCACAGTGAACGGTAGAAAGTTATTTTCAGTATGATGGTGGCTAGCTGTATGTGATGGTATTGTAGTAAACGGTAGGGAAGTCGTTGCTGGTTAAATTCAGTGACAGGGTGTGTGCGTGTGGAAGCCGTCAGCCGATCGAATTTTTCCAACGTTGATACAGATTGCTATAATCAACTACATTGCAGTTCTACCAAGCGTTGACGGACGAGCTTACACGGTGGACCAGAGCTATCGAACGTAGGCCTTACGTGCTCCGGGGGATTCACCGAAGATGGAATGCGGACTAATGGACGAGCGCTCACTGCACTCATTCCCCCGGTCGGTCGTCGTCGAATTGCCAACCACGGTCCACGGCGGGCAGAGTAAGGAGTGACAGACAGTGCACATCTGCGTCAAGTTTTAGAGAGCAGGCAGGCTGTTGCCTGTTGGTACGTAGTACAAGATGTAACCGCCACGTTCACAGGATTCAGATAACGTATACTAGATGTGACGGGTGTGTGCGTACGGGGGGAAGAAATTCCCGGCCAAGCCGTGTGCCATTAGTCATGCTTGTCGCTCTCATCTTCAAAAAAGCCGAAATATTGTCCGCGGTAGCGATCGCACTCCCTGGCCATGATGGCGCACCATGCGGCACGCGCTTCCCCGTGGAGTCGTCGTCGTGGCGACATCATTTGACGAGCCATACGCGGACACCGAACAGCCAGTTTGCCCTGTTTCCGTCTCCCAGCCTCCCAGGCCAGGCCACGCTAGGTGAGCGAACAAAGGAATGCAAACTATCAAAACTTAATTGCCTCTGAGCTAGATTAATTACTCCGTCCCAAACATTCTTCTGCGTGCTTGAACTCTGCCACGCAATCGATCCTCCTTACTAAAGAAGCAGAAAAAAGTTTTACTGCAGTAGTGTTTCTGAATTCTGATTGCTTACCTGCGAGTGGAGCGGCGGTACCTGTTCAGGCCTCCCATCGCCGAGCGGCTTGCCTCGAGTGGCTCGACCGGCAGCCGGCAAGGTTGTTGGTCATCTTCGTCTCGTTAGGCTCCGGCGGCTCACTGTCGACGTCATCCGAGCAGATGCGGGAGCTCATGCTCCTCGGGTTGGAGAGATCAGCGAGCAATCCTTCCTGTCTGTGGCTGATGGCGGAGCCCGAGCCATGAGGGCGCCCTAAACACACGACAACGTACTACGTACTACGACACCAAGACCCTGAACACACGACAACGTACTACGTACTAACACCAAGACCCAAGAGCAAGAAGGATCCCTTCGCGTACCTTCCCCAAGGCTTCGTCGATCGGCTCACAAACGACAACATTTCTTAACAGTTGTTTTTTTTTTTTTTTTGGGTATTCATGAAGGAAACAATAATGTGTACAAAGAACAACTCTTAAAGAACTTTGCTCTGCAGACCTCATGTTACCTTGCAAGAACTAATGCTTGATCGTCTGACGGTTCTGAACTAGGTAGCACAAGCTCTTCCAATAGGAACTCAGATAAGTTAAAACACTCTAGTTACAAGAATAAGATCCATGCTTGATCAGTAGAATAAATCAAATCCATTGCAATACGAATAACAAGTTACCAAAGACCCACCGCAGGTGAAACCCACTGTTACCATAGTTTGTAGTTCAGTAACAAAAAATTCTCAAAAACAGCTAGCATAGCACTTATATCTAGCGCGGCGATGCGATAATAATGAAGTATGGTCCAAATAGAAGTACAGAACTTTCAACAAGATCCATGAGTTGGCACCATGTGCCTCAAAATGGTTCATGGCCCATGCAAGTTCATGAAAACCAGCAACTACGGTGAAAACATTACTGACTCCAACTCTAGAGCATGAGTCCATAGGATGTCATGCTAGATACACCAAAATGACTTTAACAAGACATGTATTAAGTCAGAGCCTTCCGCTGCAGCTCAGTCAAGATGCTGTAAAACTCACATTCTGCATCGCCACATGCTTCCTCTATGCTCCTGTCGGCAGCTTTGAGCTTTGAGAGTTCTGCATCTTCATGTTCCTTCTCCATTGCAATTTCTTTCCCTTTACGACGAAGTTCTTCCATAGCTTTCTCATTTTCATCAAGCAGTGAATTAATTTGGGACAAGGAAGTCATCTTCTTCAACATCTGTGCATTTAGGTCCTCTTTCTCTTTGAGGTGCTTTTCATACACAGATTTGATTTTTAACAATTGAGTCAGGGAAGACTGCAAAGATTGAACACTGAATCCATGTTCCTCGAGAACACCATGCGCCTCTTTATTACGTTCAAATGATGCCATGCTGTCTCCTATGCTTGCTTACTTTATCTTTTTCACTAAAGTGGGAAAACTGCAGGTCATCAGGCCTAAAGCCATTCCTTCGCGCAGTTCAAGTGGATGCGCTTGAAGTGGAAGAAAATGTGGTCGCTTTGGTAGCTCCTTAAATACTTCCATTACGCTCATAATCAGCATTTTGGCATGAAGTCAAGTGTGAAAGTGTGCAGTTGCCGGCAACTGAACAGCTCTCTAGTAGAGTGTTGCTGAGGGTGCACTCTGATCTCTCTTCCATTTTCCCCCCATCCTGTTGTACATGTTCAACAGATGGCACATATATCTCCATGTGATGGTTGCTTTTAGGCACTTGGGTAACAGCTCTATCTGTCAGCATATCTGCATTTCTGTTTGATTCACAGGAGCCAATGACTGTAGCAGTTGACTCTTCTTCCAACAGACTGTCATGTACGTCAATACCTGCCAGTAGAAATCAGGTCATTACAAGTCTGCAACGTTGAAGTATACTTCAATTATTTGGTTCTATGAACATTTACACCATTCTTCAAGTTGTCACGGTTCATACCTTTTATGTTGTATTCTAGTAAGAGTTCCTGACTTATTACTTTATCTGTGTTCAATGTATCTTCCAATGTTTTGTGAGGCTGCTGCTGAGTTTGAGACTCTGTTACCTTCGCCTATATGTAAAAAAAAATGACAAGAGTGAGAAGCAGGCAACTAATATGAAATATCAGTTCAAAGAAGATTGTTCTTACTGCTAAAGAAGAGAGTTCCACCAGCCTTGCTGATTTCGCATCTGTGGAGCTTCGTGGACTAGTTGGTCCTTCGAAACATTTCTTTTTAGATGCTGCAGATTATATGACACACGTTTAATTTTTATAAACCAACTCATTAATGAATAAATATTAGACGAACTACTTACATCTCCTAGCATAAACCTCCATAGTTGAACAACTATTAATCTGCGTTAACACCTTCACACATTGAGAAACAGATCCAGAAAGTTCACACGAATATAAATATAGAACTCAGAAATATGTTTAGAACCAAACAGTCACACAAATAAATACATCAGAATCCTCTACCTGTTTACTCGGCATCAAAATTGACTGGCATTTCGGAGACACACTCAAAGCACCACTAATTTCCATGTTAGAGATACTGTTCTTTTCCTTTAACTGAATTTGCACCTGCAGAATATTGAGACAAAAAGGCACTGTGAATGACCCGAATGCAATTTTACTTCAATTCAAAACCTAATGAAGGGGACTTACATTATCAGGCACATCATTCTTTCCCTGCAGTGCTTGCATAGGATGTGTTTCAACCCTTTTGTTTTGAGAATGCACTATGTTGCATAGGATTTCATGATTACTATCTGTCTCACCAACATTTGAGACTGATCCTTTTGAAGGTGCTGTATGTCCTGGCAAGCATGAAGAAGTCAGTTCAGTGGCACTAAACAAGTACTCACTATCTTGCGTTAACCCCACATAAGAAGCATTCTTACCTGATAACTGAGAAGAAGAATGGAGAGAGTCATTGCTTGCTGGTGGAGTGTCCATCTCGCAGACCAAGGCATGTTCAGAAACTTCAGTTAATATGGCTGCCTGTTCCTGATGCGGCAGTCCTTTCCTTGACTTTTTGATGCTAGGTAATTCAGGATGATGGCAATGTTCATCATCGCTGGGAGTCACCTTAACATCTGAGATTGGACGCTTTCTAGATGCAGAATGCGGCCTCAATTTAGTGTGTCGCTGTAAAAGTTATGAAGTATATCAGAATGAATCATTCAAGCCAAAGAATAGGATGCAATATTAAAATATTGTAGGATATATACAATTTAGATAGTCAGTAGAAATCAACATTATAAATATTAACACCTCCATACCTGCATCAATTTAAAAGATATATCAACAAAACCAGTTGCAGTCTTATGGCAAAAATAATAAAACAACAAGGATTAGTTAAACGCTATTATATGCTTGAGCGAAAACTCAAGTTTATTTCTAATGGAAATTAAGTATTAGTTAAAGCCTATAGGCAATGTTTCGTCCAAAGTGGAGTACTTATGTAGTGGCAACATGTCGAATCGATTAAAACAACTAGGATAAAGAGAGCAGAAAATATTCATTGCATGTAGCCAACAGCAAGATACAATGTCTTCAGTTTTTATCTCTAGTAAACTAGATTTTTTAACAAGCCTTAAAATTGGCATATATCCCTTTGTCCCCATTCCTATTCACTGATCATGCCCTGACACTTTGCCACACATATTAGACGCCAAAGGTGACAGGTTTGTTGATTTCACTCAATTTGGTCAAGCAATTCCCCTTCTGTACATATTCCCCTCAAATTTGCTTGGATATTGTGCCCCAAGAGCTGCTTCCTAGGAGCAAGAAGGAGGAATATTGTTGATAAATAGTCAATTTGGTCAAGCAATTCCCCTTCTGTACATATTCCCCTCAAATTTGCTCGAATATTGTGCCCCAAGAGCCCCTTCTGTACATGCCGGCATTAGCGGTGTGATCAAACTAAGAAGAGAAATCAGCTCCTAGGAAGCAGCTCCTCCTGCTTGCTCCTAGGAGTATTGTTGATAGATAGAAACAAGTGTCGACTTGTTAGATAGATTCGGGAGCAATTAGTATTGACTGGCTAGATACATGGTTCGGTAAGCTAGGCGGCAAAATGGCTAGCTAGC
Source organism: Eragrostis curvula (assembly GCA_007726485.1). Lineage (NCBI taxonomy): Eukaryota > Viridiplantae > Streptophyta > Magnoliopsida > Poales > Poaceae > Eragrostis > Eragrostis curvula. The sequence goes on along the minus strand of CM017440.1, from coordinate 22,772,177 downwards.
TAAACATAAAACCAACTATGTTTTATGGACATTAGAATCCAAAAGTTGTCTTTACAATTAAATCCCTGTTGATTATTGACTCGTGTTCTCTGGTATGAACAATTTGTCACTCCAAACAAAACCATGGCTCCTCTCCTATCACAGTACTATGCACGGATTGGCTACTCTCAGTATGCAACAGTACATGTAAAAGCATCTAGCCTACAACACTGAATGTACTGCAAGATAGCTTCTAATGGTATCCTTTTCGTCTAAGAAATAATATAAGTAGTGCTCATTTACTCAAGGTGAGATACATGCTGCAAGCCGAAAACAACAAAAACGAAACTAGAAGACCCCACAATTAAAGCATCGATCAGTGCTCACATAACATTGGTCATTGAGCAACAATTTAGAAAAACACATGCCCAACTCTCAAGGATGATCGGGCACAACAGGCTGCAAGATTGATGAATCAGAGGAAAGAAACAAATCAAATCATTTCAAATTACTAAACTGCAAGGATCAGAGGAAAAGATTAAGATTTTGAAGAACTAATATCCTCCCTTCCCATCAGATTCAATGTGATTCATGCCCGGCCTAATTAAAGTAGTAACTCTTCAAGTTCTTAGTATTTAAAATCCCAAAAGACCACACAAACAGCAAACACTCTGAAACGAATTTACTGGCAAGCACAACAATGAAATGGAAAAAATGGATTTACCTTAGAAACACTCGCATTTTTCCAAGCATTGCCATCCCACTTGTAGTGTGGCTTCAGCAACTCCAACACTTTTATCACCATCTCCCGCGCCTCGCCATCAAGGGTGACCTCATACTCACCCTCCGCAACCACCTTGTGCACCACTCCCAGCGACCAAGACCCGTCGCAGTACGCCTCGACCGCGGCACCGGGCTTGAAACGGAACTCGCTGCTCGGGGGAGGACGGTCCACGGCAGGCCTGATGAACTTCCAATGCAGGTACTCTGTTTTTGTTGCCTCATCACCCTGGTCGTCGATGTACTCCACAATGTAGCTCAGTGGGTCGACCACCTTCACCACCGTCGCGGGGAACCAGGAGCAGCCGCCGCTCAGATCGTGCGCCCGTTCCACCTCGACCTTCTCGTCGACCTTGTACTCCCTGACAGGGCACTCGGGCTGTACGGCGATCACGATCTGGGAGGGGACCCACTTGCCGCCGATGTAGTCGCGCCGGGGGCGGACGAAGCTCGGGTCGAACTGGATGACCTCCCTTGAGATCGGGAACGCAACGGTGACGGAGCGAGTGGGTGGGCCGGCGGCGGGGCCCACGACGATGCCGGGCCACCAGCCCCCGTTGTCCAAGGCCTCGACGATGCCGTGGGGTTGGAAGCGGCGCCGGCGGCCTCGAGAACGCGGGGGCCGGGGGCGGATGTCGGAGACGTCGAAGGGCTCGACGAGGGGCCCGCCGCCGTTGTCTTCGACGAGGCCGGAGTAGAGCACCATGCAGCGCAGCACGGAACAGCGGCTGGCGGCAGGGATGAACTCGCGTACGGTGCCCTCGTACCAGGTGCCATGGTAGCCGTCGGCGTCGACGCGGACTTCGACCTTGCCGCCGGGGAGTAGGAAGGGCGGCGGCGGCGGAGGAGGAGGGGAGGACGGGGCGCGCGCAGGGGGATGCCTCCTTTTGTTTCCCTCATCAGTGTTTTCAGCATCATTGTTTCCTCCTACGCTTCCCATTTTTGTTTTTCTGAAAAAGAAACAATAAGATTAATTAGCTATCTGTACTGAAATGGAAATACGAACATAAAGCATGCAACTATTAACTTTAACATACCAGCAAGACAAAAGAAAAAAAGAAAGAACAAAAACTCACTTATAGATTTTTCCCCCATGTTTTATTCCACTTATAATAAATAATAATACTATATATGTCTGTTCTAGCACAAGGAACATGTCCAACGACAACACTTGCAGCCATACCTGGGTTTAAATCAGGCACAGGCACAACTACTTCATTAACATGATCAAGGATTTGATTCTCAGCATCATCACTTTTATACAAATTGGTCTAAATCCTGCATAAATCTGTATATCTGAATGAATCTTGTATAAAAAATTGCATAACTTGAAGTGGGCTGTAAAAGCTTGAGTGTCTCCTATGTATTTTATTATTTGAACAAACATTCTTGTATATAGTTATATGAAATCCCATGAGATGCATGCTGGTTTTTCTTTTTTTTTTCTAAAAGTTCCATACCCTTATAAATCTTGCATACAGATACAAACTATATTGCAGGAAAACATGTATAAATGTGGCATGAGAACTGGTTCATAGCTGAATAAATTTTGCATAGATCTGTCCTATGCTATCAAGATTAAAATTTGTAGTATGACCATTCATGGCAAACACCGTTATATTAAAAAAAAAATATCCATAATTCACCTTTATATACACATCACAAAAGGTTCAAGATTTATCCAGCCGCAATATCTTTATATTCACAAGAAAATATCAAGATCGAGACAACAACTCACAGTGCTTAACGAGGGGCGTAGCAAGTTCAAGGTCTTAGGCGGCTTGTACCTCAGGCGAGGACGACGGCAGCTCGTTGCGTGGAGCAGGGTGTTGGGCGGGAGGGGGCGGCGTGGTGAGATTTGGAGGAGGAATTTTGGGAGCGGAAAGAAGGCGGCGCGGTGAGGTTCGGAGGAATTTGGAGAGGGGAAAGAATGCGGTGCGCGGTTGGGTTATATATTGGGAGGGACAAGGCGGGGCAACGGCTAAATAGTTTAGGGTTTGGCGCGGTTGGAATTTCGCTGAGAGCCCCTAGATCCGACGGTGCGATGCAGTGTGCGACATTTACCGACCCATGCTCAGATGCTTTGGAAGAAATAACTAACGGCCGATGGTCAATCAATATACAAGGAATTACCGGCCCACTATTGGTTGTCCACTTTTAGCAACCGATAATGGGTAGCTAATATAGGTCGGCAAAAATGGACCGTGGTGTAGTGATATGAGGCGGTAGGAAGCATATGGATATATGTACAATCAACTATTCGAAGGCCTATTTAATTAGTGTGAAAGCATTTTGTTTCAGTTGTTTGTGAGCCATATCAATACAAATACTTTTCTGTCAACTTGTGTGTACTATGCTATTTGTGATCTGTTAGTTGGTGAATGATATTACTATTTTGTTGAGTATAATAAAAATTTATAGTAATGAATCATATTCAATTGCTACAGCTAAAGCGTTACGAATTTTGTGCAAATATCTGCGTACGTGTATAGTGTAAGATACTTCGGTTGCAAATGCCAAGTCTGGACGCGTACATACTTGTGCATCAGGTTTCCAACAGCCGATGCATATGGAACGTTCTCCATTCTTTTTCTGTATAAATCATTCTTAGAGCACTGACCTTTATGAAGCTTATCGCCCTTTTGAAACGGGACAGGTGATGTATTACACTTATACATCTTATACCTCTTAAGCATTTTCTCAATATATATGCTTTCTGAGATAACCCTAGTACTCCTTTGGCTCTATCTCGGTGTATCTCAATGCCAAGTACATACGAGGCTTTACCTAGATCCTTCATGTCAAAATGAGATGACAAGAAGTTCTTAGTTTCATGTAACATGTTCTTATCGTTGCAGGCTAACGGTATGTCATTAACATACAACACAAGGGTTATTAACTTTTCACCCTTGGATTTGATATAGATACAGCTACCCACATCATTCTCCTTTAACCCGAATCTCTTAATGACTTCATCAAACATAAAGTCCCACATTTTGGCCGCTTGCTTAAGGCCATAAATGGATTTTCTTAATCTGCATCCCATATGTTCCTTACCCTTAATTGCAAAACCTTTCGGCCGAACCATATAAAGAGTCTCGTCTAAGTTTCCATTAAGGAACGCAGTCTTAACATCCATCTGATATAGCTCCATATCAAAATGAGCTACAAGTGCCACGATTATTCTAAGAGAGTCTTTGGAAGACATAGGAGAGAAAGTCTCATTGTAATCGATCCCTTCTTTCTGCGTAAACCTTTTAGCAACAAGCCTTGCTTTGAACCTTTTGACCTTCCCTTTAAAATCACGTTTGGTCTTATAGACCCACTTACCGCCCACTGGTTTGACTCCATCGAGAATATCTACTAAGTCCCATACCTGATTAGAACTCATAGACTTTAGTTCCTCTTCCATGGCTTCAATCCATTTAGTGGAATTCTCACTTTGAACTGCCTCCTTAAATGTGGCAGGATCATTGAACTTTCCGATATCATACAAATCTTCACTTAAGTATGTCTCGTAAATATCAAAAATTACCGGTCTCCTTCACCTGCTTGATCTTCTTACCAGTTCATTCAAAACAGGTTCAGGGACAGGTTGAGGCTCTACTAATGGCACATCTTGCACTTGTGCCTCTGCTGCTGGCACCTGGTTCCCAACGTCTGGTGCCGGAACCTCAACTTCTGGCACTTGCACCTCTGGCGCCTGAACTTCTGGCGCCTGAGTTAGAGTAGGTGCCACTATGCTGATTATTTGAGGAATAACTGGTGGTACGAACTGAAACAGCTGTGTAGGTGATTGAAAATCCAGATCGGGAAGCTCAACCCGCAGTTCTTCTAAACTTATATCCCTTTTCAGGAAACTACCACCAATTTCTGAGTTTTTAAGAAACACCGCCTGTCTGGTTTCAACGAATTTAGTGAAGTGACCAGGACAGTAGAAACGGTATCCCTTTAACTTATCTGGGTATTCTATGAAGTGACAGCTCATTGTCTTAGAGTCTAATTTCTTTTGCTGAGGATCAAATAGCTTAGCCTCAGCGGGGCAGCCCCATATTCTTAAATAATTAAGTGATGGTTTCCTCCCATTCCACAGCTCGAAAGGTGTTTTGGGAACTGACTTAGATGGAACCCGATTAAGTATATGAGCAGTTGTCTTTAATGCTTCCATCCACAGCTTGACAGGTAAATTAGAATGACAGATCATGCTTCTTACCATGTCCATTAATGTGTGATTACGCCACTCTGCCACTCCATTTTGTTGTGGTTCTCCTGGCATGGAGTATTTCGCTCTAATGCCATTTTCTTCTATGTACTTAGCGAATGGTCCCTTAATCTAACCATATTGAGCATGTCTCCTGTAATATTCTCCACCCCTATCTGATCTTACAATCTTAATGGAGGTGTTGTGCTGTTTCTCAACTTCCGGTCTATATATCTTAAATATTTCTAGCACATCTTAACGCTTTCTTATGGGATAGATATGTCCATAGCGGGAATAATCATCTATAAATGTGATAAAAGAATCATAGCCATCTATCATGTCCATAAGTTAAGTAGGATAGATCAACAATAGCTAAAGCAAACAGGATCCTAGTCAACCTTAGATCACTTCTAGCAGAACTAACCTGATGCGGAAGAACTTAGGTTCAGTTAATTACCAGCAGCAACGGCGTCCATTGGTGCTGGTGTAGAGGTGACGTGTAGGGCTTGATCAGGGACGTAGCGAACCTTTTCCTTGATGGTCTTCTGGTGATTACCCTCAGGGGCGATAGCGGCAAGCCGGCACTGCCCTGTAGGGCGTCGGACTCTGGCTTCCAGGTCTTCCAACGCCTGAATGATCAGTGGGTGGAAATTAGGGTTCGGGTAAACTTTGTGAGGCGTGACGGCTCCCCTTATATGATGCGCTGTATACCCAGGGCCGAGCCCGTGGTGGGCTTAGGGTTGCCTTCCGATCATGACAACGTGGGCTTAATTAGGTTAGCCCAAACCTAGTCGGATTAGGTAGGCACAGCCTCCCCCTCTCTCTCGGTTCGGTTGTTGACCGAGGTCAACATAAAACCAACAGGAGGGAGTAGTTGTTTGTAGGTAGAGTGCCACTGTTACTATTTGAAACGTTGTTCAAGAATTGGAGGAGATGTGATTTATACTGATCTTAGGTAGTGATTGGATGAGTGGACGAACCCATTCTGCACCGGATCATTCTGAATCTGCATCATCCTCGTGTTTGGTTGGTTGGACGGAACCAAGTCGTTCAGTATAGACTCATCCTCATCCCGCACAAGGCTCCCGCAATTTGCTCACCACCTGTGAGCTCTCTTTCCCTTTCTCTTCTTCCTAGCTCAGCTCTCTAGCGACGGCGGCGCCACTACCAGCCCGCGATCATGTCGCCGGCAGTGCGATGTCTTCCCAAGCGCTCATCCTCCCTCGCCTATGCGCCTGCTTGAAGGCCCAGCATGCCCCTCTGTGCTCCGAGCATGCGACTGAGGGTGGCCGATGTAGAAATCTTGCAGCGGCTTGGGCATCATCTCCAGCACTTGCTGCCACAGTCGATTTGTGCAGTACGAAGTAGTATGAAGTAGAGAGACGGAGGTTGGTGGATTGCAGCGCTTTGTGCATGCGTAGAAGTGAGAAGGATAAGGATGGGGAATGGTGTGTGCGGCTGGGTGAACTCATGGGCCATTGGGTCCCACGTGTCAGATGCAAAGAGACTTTTTTTTTTAGTTTTACACTAAACAAGAAAGTGAAGCAATATGATTTTACTATTTTTAAATAGTTATATTCAGATTCACATTATGCAGGTAAAGTTACCATATGAGATAAAAGTTACCACATCATACACCATTCATGCAATGAAACATTGCTCGAACCATCCTGTACAATTTTGTACAATCAATCAAACAAAAGCATGTACCAACTCATACAGGCAACTTATACAATCAATCAAACACCTTGGTTGTATCATCTCATTCAGGACCATTTCATACAGCTGAACCGTCTCATGCAGAATCAAACTGGTTCAAGCAACCAAACACTACCTATAGCTTCCACCGAGCGCTGCTGCTACATACGTACGCCGCAGTCTACAGATGTGCATTCTACTCATCATGTGCTTGGATGCACGTTTCCCGAACACAAGGATTCGATGACTGCTTGATCATTGACCAGAGAAACGTCTAAGGGAAAATCCACTGTCAGTACAATCATTTGGACAACCACAGTTATATTGCCGCAGCTGAAAAACAATGTTCAGGTCACTGATATTCATAGAGTCTCCAGATAGTACAAATCAGTAGCTCTACAACTCCATCAATGATTAGGAAATCACTTAAACAATATATGATAATATGCCATTACAAATTACAAACTTTGTCTTAAAATTTGTATGTGTTTGTACATTTCCTCACAATGCACTTAATTTGTAGTGTTCCTTCTAGCTATCCTGCCCCATGTAACGACCATATGCACATATATCTCGTCATACATCTTGTCAGCTAAACGGAAATAAGGTATTGTCCATGATTTGTTAAATAGCAGAGCACAGAAAACAACCCAAAGACCAGCCAAAAGCCCCGACCCAAGTCCATAGTAAAGGAACTTTATATTAGGTTCCTTCTCACGTCGTCTTTGATTGCCATGCTCGGGTTCATAGTTATTACCTGAACAATTCCTTTCAAGAGGAGGGCCACAAAGACCACTGTTACCATTGTACATGGATGGGTTCTCAGTGTAGAGGGTATCAAGTTGACGTCCTGAAGGAATTGTTCCGGTAAGATTGTTATATGATAAGTCCAAGTAACTTAAATAAGTTAAAGCTGACAAGCTTGGTGGGATTTCGCTGCAAATGTTATTCCTTGATAGGTCTAGTGATTCCATTGATTCCATATATCCAATTTTCTTGGGAATCTTTCCACTCAAGTGATTCCATGATAAATTCAAATTTGACAATCTATTGAGAGAAGTTATTTCATATGGAATTTCACCAGTTAAGTAGTTCAATGACAAGTCAATTCCAACCATGTCAGTTACCCCATACTGGCCATACTTGAGTACTTCATGCTTCATCACGAGGGATAATATTTCAAGTGGGTTACCATCTACAAGGCCGATATTTGAATCCATCCCAGGTCCCGGTGGATAATGTAGGGTCATTTCTACTAACTTTGACAAAGATAAAGGAATTGATCCTGATATATTGTTAGCTGCTAAATTCAAGTACTGAAGTCCTCTTAGATTTGTGATGGTCTCTGGAATATGTCCATGGAACATGTTATGACTTAGCTGCAGAAAACGCAAGTTCACCAAGTCTCCAATCCACCTTGGTAATGATCCATATAATTTGTTCCATGAAAGATCTAGGAAAACAAGTGACGAAAAGCTTTCCGTCCATGAAGGGAACGCCCCCGAAAAGCTATTGTTACTTAAGAGTAGGAAAAGTATGTTTTCCATTTGGGAACAATGGGGTATTTCTCCAATAAAATTGTTATTGGATAGATCTAGAAACTGCATGTTGTGTGACTTACAAATAGATCCAGGAACTTGACCTTTAATGTTATTGGATGATAAAATTAGAAATTCAAGATTTGGGGATCCAAATTCTAGCGGCAAATGCCCTGACAATAAGTTCATGGAGATGTCCAATGTCTTAAGGCTTCCCGGCAGCAATGGTATTTCGCCGCTAAGTCGGTTGGAACTGAGATAGAGGGTCTCCAAATAAGTAAAGTTTTTAACCTCTTCCGGTATAGCTCCATTAATACTGTTATTAGAGAGGTCAAGAAAATACAAGCTTCTTAGGTGCTGTATCGTACTTGGAAGCTTTCCAGTCATATTATTGCTTGCTGAACTCAACAAAATCAATTTATTTGAAGAACAATGTGGCAGCTTCTCTATTAACTCTGTTATGTTCCCAGAGGATAGACTCCCATCAATCGTAAGGGTTTCAAGTTCACAAAGACTTTTCATGTCTATGGTCATGGTGGCTGCATTCCCATTATTTTCGAACACTAAGTTTCTGAGGGACAACATTCCTCCTAAAACTTCAGGAAAAGGACCATAAAGATAGGTTGATGCAAGCCAAAGGTTTTTAATGCTTGTTACTTTCCAAAACCAGCAGGATGCAATTGGATGGCCAAAGTAGTTCCCTGAGAGATTGAGGTCCTCGAGTTTTGTAAGGTTCAAGTGCGTGATAGACTGGTTTGCAGTTGGTAGTGAGCAATTGACAAGAATGATGTACTCAAGAGTTGGAATCATGTTTGCCGCCAGAGGCAAATCAACTATTGTGCTGAGATTTACATTGCTCATGTCAATATACTCAAGAAATTGTAGAAGAGTTAACCATAAGACATCTCCAGTATATGCATTTTGCATCCAACCGAGGTCAAGATATTGCAAGTTCGAAAGGTTACCAAACTGGGGAGGCACACTACCGGAAAGGAACGTTGAAGAGAGGTCGAGGTATTCCAACTTGGTAAGGTTGCCGAGCAGAGGTGGCACTCTACCAATGAAAGGCATATAGGATAGATCAAGATGTTTCAAATTCTTCATAGAACCCAAGAATTCTGGAACACTACTGTTAGGCCCCTCGAGCATGTTCATGCTGAGGTCAAGGTACTCTAAATACTCGAGAGAAAGCAAGGAAGGACTTATCTTGCCGACCAAAGCTGGAGGAGAAGTCTCACTGTTGAGATCAAGCTTGATGACATTCCCAGTTTGGTTGCTACAGGTGACGCCTGTCCACCGGCAGCAATCTTGGCCTGGTTGCCACGAACCTAGAAGGTTGATAGTATCGTTGATGATGCCGTGCTTGAAGGCGAGCAGGGCGTCTCTCTCGTGTGAAAGGCAGCTTGTGCTAACATTAGTAGGTGGTGGCTGCAGCTGCTTCTCTGCTGCTGTGATGAAGATGGAGCTGTAGGCGGCCACGGTGAGGAGCACGACCTTGGCAACCAAGTGACGATGCAGCATGGTGTATATTGAGCAGTGATCCGCTATGCACTTATCGGCAGATGGCCGTTGCTTTGATCCCTTAAAAAGGTATGGTCGAATGGCACGGCAGGAATGAATAATTCCATAATGGAAATTTGTTTCTACGAGTACGACTAGTTTCAGTAAACAGCGTGGAATCTTTGACTTGGTCCATGTGAACTGAGAAGCAGCCTTGTGATTGCGTGGTCAGTGATTGCGTGGTCAGCCAGGTTATACCTTTCCATTTGGATTCTTACATAGCCGTACTTAGCCAGCATGTACTAGTCTGTTTGTCAAAAGATACGGTGACGGACACGAAAGTCTTCGATTAAACAAAGTCAGATACAGTGAAAGCTGGTTTTACACGCTGTACCTTTGCAGTCGAAGGCATGGCAGTACTCAGCCAACTGTCTGGTACTCCATTCTATCTTTGACCATCGATTTTAAAATATTTCTATAGTATAACAACATGTGAATTATATGTTATGAAAGTATTTCCTACAACGGATCTAAAAATATAAATCTTATATTAGTGTTAAATTATATAATTTTTAGGAATTGATGGTAAGAGATGAGATTTTTGACTTTCACCAAGTGACAAGTCTTTTTTTTTTTTTTGCGACAAACCAAGTGACAAGTCATGTGGAACAGGAGTCGTTTTTGTCTGTTTAACAAAGCTACAGTAATGGGCAGGAAAGTCATTGAGTACATAAAGTCATATACCGTGAAAGATGTGTGTGTGGATGTCCTGATAGTCTCTGGTCATCCCGGCGGCACTGCAACTGGAAATTATTCAGCATCGTGCGGTCATCGCTGCTGACCCAGTGTTGTCCGTGTTTCCGTCCATTGTAACGCACACTGATAACGAACGCGTCCAATGAGCCTACACGACCCAGTGGCGTGCTGATAAAACATTGAGGGACAGCCATCACACTTTCGTCCCCGCCGTTGCCGCTAGTGGTGTCATGGATCTTCTCCGGCGCCGACTGTTGCCACGCACTCCTCGCAGGACCCCATGTCTGCGAGCAGGAATGCTCGTTCCATGATGTTGCTGCACCCCATGCACGTATACACATGTCCCAGGTCGATTACTCTCCGGCCCCCGTCCGCACGTCTATACAGCTTCAGCCGCAGCCACACAAAGCGGCACAGCCAAGAATGGAGTGGTCTCGGCCGTCGCTATTGGTCTTTACTGTACACTTTCTAAACCTCAAGGGAAAACATATTGGCATCTTCCAATTAATGCGTAACACCTAAAAGCAAAGTAGTTACTGCACATATTTTATTTATTAAAATGTATGCATAACATCTCAATACATCAGTACAAATGTTTTTTGAATTTGCATTTAGAGGTAGTATGGTTATCTACTTATTGTTAGATGTAGATAAAAGAATATCCATGCATAAAGCAATATGATACGCTTTAGGAAAAAAAGGACAAGGAAGGAGTCAGTTGGTTGTTGGTTAATTAATTTCAAAAGTTTGAAAGGCACACAGTACTGTATGGCAAAAATGTGAATGTCTTCGGTGGTTTCAAATGTCTAAGCAGTCTCCAGTTCAATGAATAAATATAATTGTAAAGCGCTTCCATATGTTTTTCTCACTAAATATATTATTGAATCCATATGCACATACATGTGTTACTGCTTGCGAAAAAAATATGTTACAATAATAATGTAGCAACACATGTAAATGTGTTACTATGTCGAATAAAATGTGTTACAATACAATGTAGTAACACAAATAAAAAAATAAATAATTAGTGGTTGTTAGGATTCGAATCCTAAGACCTCACCATCTTTTAGTTGTTGACATTCCACAACTTGTAGTAACACATAACAGTAACATTTACTTGTATTACTATGAGTTCTGGGCTTGCTATGTTTAGACACATTGCTTTCTTTGTAACACTAAGCTTTTTTTTTTAGGTAATTTGTAACACTAAGCTTGAAACACTATTTTTGTGTTACTAGAATAATTATTTGTAACACATTTTTTTACAAATCTGGCATTCGTGTTACAAAGACGCTTAGTAACATAAATACTTGTGTTACTATGAAATATTTTTGTAACACATTTTCACTAGTACAAAATGACCCTGCAGTGACGCAGGGTCTAAAATAGCAGTGGCGCACATAATTTTTAGGGTCACTATAGCTTGCAGAAAGTACTGTAGCAATCAAAGATGGCGGACATATATGACATCAGCAACTTTTCCAATAGCAATGGCGGCTATGCTGACATAAGCGGCGTCCGTCACTTGAAAGAAGATAGAAGTGGCGAACATGGCTGACCTCATCAAAGCACCAACGGCGGACGGCCCGAATTCCAGGCCCATATATAAACAGCACTTTAGGTTTTCATTTCATCCTCCCGTGTATCCTCTCTTTTCCCCAAACACGCCGCCGCCCCCTCCCTTCTCTTCTCTTCTCCCCACCACCATCTCCACTCCGGCGGGACACGCTCGCGGAGGAGCAGGCACGGCGAGCCGCGCGCTGCCTCTCTCCCTCCCCCTCCCCACGCGTCTCCTCTTCCTCGCGCAGCGTGGCGCAGCGTCTCGGCGAGCACGGACGGGGGCAGCGCGATTCGGGCGGCCCTCTCCCTCCCATTCCACGGGTGGCGCCCCGTCCCTCTCCCTCCCCTTTCCCGTGCCACGGCGGCGGCTCCGGAGGTCGCAGGTGAGCACGGCGCGGTTGCAGATCTGGGGCGAGCATGGCTTGGCGGCGGCTCGGCGACCACGGCTCGACGAGCAAGGAGCGACGGCGCGGTGGCAGCTCGTCGATGCGACCACGGCGGGAGCGGCGAGGACACGCGGCAGTTGGCCTGCACGGCGCGGCCCCACTTCGTCTTCCTCAGATCTGGCGCCTCCTGTGCGACGAGCAGCAGCAAGAGCGCCTACTCGAGCCGCAGCAGGTACGCCCTATGCTTTCTGCCTCCGCCTCCACTCTTGCTTCGTTGAGGTGTTTGATGTCTTGCTCCGTTGAGGTTCAATCCGACCTTCTATAAGCTTACGATCCATCAGCCACTGAATTAGCTAGTGCTGCGGTTGAGGCTTTGAGCAGATTCGTGCTTGATTCATTTGGATTCATGCCAGTCATGTGCACTACATGTTTGATGGAATGCCGCAGTAGACTAGTGTCATCGCATTGGCACCAATTTTGCTGTTACCCTCTATAAAAATGGACTTCATTTTTCTCCCGTTTCGTAGAGATTGATTTACTGCTCTTATTTGTTATGTTGTCTGTATGTCTCACTATAGATGAATTATAATGCAGATCATAAGTGATCAGAAAAAGATGGAGCCAGCAGCAGAGCAAACCAGAGGAGATCGGGTTGCAAACATACAAGAAAATGTGATCTAATTCTAAGTCTCTAGTGCTGGATGTTTTTGGGTAGCAGTAGTAATGTGATTTGATTCTAAGTCTTGAACTGATGTTGCCAGCAGTATTCTTCAATTCATATGGAGTTTTTTTTTGAGAATCAATTCATATGGAGTTGGTTTCTGGTCCCTCTGTACAAACATGTGTGTGAACATCTTGTTTCACTTCCTGTCATCTAAGTCTCTACTGCTTCTAATTTGCATGGCTGTCTACTTTAGTGTTGCTACATAGCAACATCAAAGGGGATAGCAGGGCAGATTAGAGGTAATAGAGTCTTTTTTTTTAATTTGAAAAAACCATTGAAGTGGCGGGCATGCATGATGTTATCATGCCCGTCACTGTTCAGCGCACCTCCAATGGCGGACGCTGACGTCAGCGTGCCCGCTATTGAACTTGATGTTTGGTGGCGGTCACACACGTCCGTCACTGCTCTTGTATATTTCCAGTGGCGCACTGTTCATCCGCCACTGAAGGCTCATTTTGTCCGCCACTAAAGGGTCATATTGTACTAGTGTTTTACTTGTATTATAGATATATGTTACAAAATACATTTTTTGTAGTAGTGCAAGTAATCGTTGAGACATGGAGCCATCTCTCTCTCTCGCGGTCACGGTAGAGGCTTCAAGACCGAAGACCTCGTGGAGAAGGGACCGACGTAGTAGCGGTGACGAGTATTTGCTCAAAGCGTCAACTGATATATGGCTGTCTGACTCCTCGTCAATGCCAGGGCCAAGCAGTAAAAAATCTTCAAAAGCTTTAGATCATAAGTGCAGCTAACGCCTGGAACATTCTTTATCTGAAAAAGCACCCTGAATATTGCTACCGGATGCCTGAGTTTAGCTATTTAATTTGTTCGCACCATTTTGACAGAATACCTCCAAGCTTGTCATAAGCAAAAAGAAAACAAAAGCAAAGAAATTGTGCTATTTCTGCGTGGCTATATAAAAAAAACAGATCAATGTACTAGATAAAACATCTGCACACGTACAACTATATTGTTGAGACTCTTTCGCAAAATGTGATTATGTGTAAATAGAAGGAACTAGAATTCACAACACTATTGCAAGAAGCTAAACACTTATATATAACTCACCATGGATAGACAATAAGCCGAAAAATGTTTTCAAACAACTACGAAACTATTCTGAAACAGAGCTAGAACAGGAGACCTCGGTTTAAGTGAGCAGTTGTAGTGATTTTGTGCAGTTGATTAGTCATTACTAGCCCGTCAACCCATGCAATACTTGCACGGGCTAGCAATTTATCAGATACATTAATAGTAGAAGGTTATAAACATAAGAACTTATAGTTCATTATTTCAACTACCAGGATTTGAAAATCATATATTTTCCAGATTCTAATAAAAATACAGTTTGCAATTTCTCCCTTTTCTACTACATATATACATTCAATTCCACAATGATATGCATACAAACTTTGTAGACAGCAGTTCAAAAAAAAAACTTTGTAGACAGTGAACTGATTATGTAGCTTAAAGCGAATCTCTATGATTCTCTAGGATATATTATTTGTTCATTTTAGATAATTACTTCCCATAAATCAACCTAGAATCCCCTCTTCTGAACACAATTTTTGGTACAATTCATAGATTTTATTTGAGAATTAACTCTGTAAAGTTACACCAAACAGGCCCTAAATGCAATGTCTCATTTACCAAGCATCCAATTGGGGGTGCATTTTTTTTGTGGGAAAACATTAACAGCGGTATATTTTTCTTTCCTGGGCATTTCTAAGATTAACCTTTGTAAATAGTAAGACTTTGTAAATAGTAAGAGATCAATCTGTACCATATATTTGTCAATCAAGAGAAACAAACGATTAATTTAGAGTATTGTTGGAACTACAAAGTAGGGTGAAATAATAATTAATTTTAATAGTCATGCTATTTCGCTGTTATACCTTAATATTGGTATTTATTATTTTTTTAAAAAACATGGTAAGACATGCAGCCACAATATACAAAATGAAGAAGTTAACTTCAAGTAATTTTAGCTACCTTTGAATGGAGGACCTCAATCCTCATCTTGGATGTGTAATTATTTTAGATATGGAGCATGGTGTCTGGTCTCCTTGTGCCTCTTAGTCTTGGCTAGCTCTAATCTTTGTAGTCTAAAGGGAACGAAATTCTCTTGATTTTCTTCAAAGTATAGGACAATCGACAGCCTTTTGAATAAATGAATGCCAACACGTTAAAGCTGCAACCGGACCTACCTTTTATTTTGCAGATTCCTTCCATATGATCCTGAATGACAGCTAGTTATATGATACTAATTAATTAATGACAGATGTAAAAATTTAAGAAAAATAATTTGCGAAATTGTGTTGTTTGCCAACTTTGACATGTAGACATTGTAATATGAAACAATAGTTCCAGTCACATAAATTTAAATTAACTATCAAACATAATGCACATCTATAATTTTAGAGATTTAAAAGGACAGAACAACACTTGTATGCACACGGCATATGACTTTTTTTCTATAATGTAAATTAGAAGCATAGTAAACTAACTTAATGTTCAAGCACAAAAATACAATTTTTCTATTGTTAAAAATAACCCTAGATGCTGCATATCGGTATGTTGATATAGAATGCGCTTAGGCAATCATCTAGGTATATTACCTAAGCTTTTAGTTTGCTTGACTATGTTTGCAAAAATCCAAGCATGCTTGAAGATTCGGTAATTAGCAGTTAGCTCTTATTTTCTAATAGAACTTTCAATGTGAGCAGACAGTATGCCAGATTCGTAATCATAATTAATTGATTTTCTTAAAAAAAAAGAATTATTCTAGATTTAGAGAACCATCACTTGTATAATCTTAAGGGAGCCTTGAAGAATACCAATGCATTAGACACTCACCTTTTTCTCTCTTTTTAAAGTCTCTCGTGGGTGCATGAGTACCATTACACACCTTTTTCTCTCCATAGGAAGGATCTTGGAGACGAAAATGATATGCGTGCATGTACAGAAAAGTGCAGCTAAGATCAATTTAGCCATCGACTGACACCAGATCCCATCGGGGGCAAATCCAGGCTATGCGTGCAGTCAAAAAAAGTACACTCTTCCAGTTCCTTCGTCACCAGAAAACAGACGCATCAGAAAGCTATGGAAGTCGGAGTTGCTGAGTTCTTGTGCTTGGATACAAATAAAGTGCTCCAAATGGCTCGGCTTGCAGGTGCGGTAGGATGCATGCATCTCAGCATCTGTTGTTCCTTGCCTTCTTCCTCGGTCTCTGCTACTGTTGACAGTATCGAGCCAGTACTAAAACAATTGAACTGGAGATAAAGTCCAGATAAAATCACCTAAAAAGAACAGAATTACGAACTGAATTAATACTCAACTGGAGACGCCATGGATGACCGAGCACGGAGGCTAGTGGACAGAAATACGAACGACGAACCTGAGGCCGTCTTCCCGAGCGCATCCTCAAGCTCCATGGTGCGGCGGCAGGGCTGCCGTCTGCTTTGTTTCCTTCTGCCCAAGTCCGCGTTCTACGATACATGGACAACCTAGCCTGGAATACGTGGTTTGGGTAAAGACAATAGATCGATTCTTTTTAACCGTTTTTTGGGTGGAGGAAGCTACACATTTACGTGAGATGCTGGTGGATACACAGGAAGGATAGCATAATATCTCACGGTCACGGATTATTAAGCGTCTAAACTAATGGCTGGATGTTTTGCTTTTTCGTGGTAATTTCTAGAATTTTTCTCCGATTAACGTGAAGGCCTCAAAAGAAGCCTCAAATTAGTCAATATAAGATGAGATAAGATTGTCCACTTGTGGGGCAAGTTCACGATCCTTGTAATCATAAAAGTGAAGTGATGCCTTTAATTTCACATTCACCAGTGCTTACATTCTTTGGCGTCACATCCTCTTTCAGCAAAACTGGGATGTTAGGATACCAATAGAAAGCAATGATCGAGAGAACTGCAATTTCACGACGTAAATAACAGCACATCGTTACAAATGCAAACTTGAGGGTCTTACTGTAACACCCCAGATATTTAACTAATCTAGAAGTTACTCTAAAACAATTAAAATCTACAAGTATAGAAATTATTTGAAATTTCGGCAGAGTCTCTCCTGTAAGTTCTATCATCCGTGGACACACAAACATCACAAATAGACATATATCCATGAATAAGCAATAAACGACCTGCATCCCAAAGAATAACCATGAACCATTCACCACAACCATATGACAGTCTCAGCTACTCAATAATTACTCAGAAGACAAGTATACTAATTAAATTCTAATATGTATGCGTGTGTGTGCTCAAAAGAATGTTCTACTCCAATCCAATGCTTGCGTTGATCAATGGGTACTTAAAAACCAAATAAGCACAAGAGTGAGTAAAAACACTCAGCAAGAACAAATTAGAACTGGAAGAACAAATACAACAATGATAAACTAAGAAAATCCAGAATCAAGAAACCATCTCCTTGAAACAACATTGAAATAGTAGTTTCTATCTAAAACGGACGTCACTGGAAACTTCCTTTGCATTTACCGGTACAGCTGAACAAGTGGGGCCAGCACTTATTCGCAGGAACCTGAATATAAGAACCGGATAACACAACCGGTGTTCATACAAACCCCCGGCACTTGAATGATATGAAAGAGAACACATGATCCTTGAATATTCGACAAAAGAATAGAAATCTTGAAGCAACAAACATATAAAATCAAAGGCATCGAATGAAGCATATTCAAAGAGAATGTCATAAATCTAGCGGTCATATTCACATCATAAAGAAGTTCGTCATTGCATTTGCCTTAATCACCCTTGACGAGAACCCGGCGCTTTCCTGACAACGGAACCGTTCGAACCTGCGAAGCAAAAATTACACTTAAAACCTTTGCTAGCATCCAAACAATCATACATTACCCTTTCCCCTTGAATTATTTCAGAAAAGGTTAAAAACACGTTTTTGTACAATATTCCAGAATCTGGCGAAAACCTGACTTCCCCGCTGTTGAGTCCATAACTTTCAAATTTCCTATAGAGAATTTCCTACAACTTTCCTAATAACTTGGAGCAGCAAGCAAAGCTAGGGCAGGACAATGGAAAGGCGGCGGCGTTCTGTAGCTTAGGCAGAAGAAGGCGGCGGTGTCGATCAGAACAGGGGCGTCAGGAGGAGGAGGCGCTTGAAGGGAACGGGAACAGAGGATTTCGTTGTTTATCACATTAGGAAACCTAGTGCATCCAATGGTCCAGATTCTCTCTAACCATCATGAATTCATTCGAAGTCAGAATCTCGCATATGAGTAGTCAAACGGACTCGTTTTCACGAGCTCTACGAATCTATGGTCTCGGATCGTCCATACGAGCCACGGTTTAAAAACTCAAATTTTGGTCAACTCCGGAAGTCTTTTTGACTTACTATTTAACTTGTGCTAAAAAAAACTTGGGATATTACACTTACAGTTCTCACGGTCTTACAGTAAAACTTGTTTCTCAACAGTTTCTGCCTTAACAAAAAACTGGAACCGCATGGAAGCGAGCAGTACCCCAAGCTCCAACTTCCAACAACCTTATTCTATAGCATTTTTATTGGCCAACCCCAACGTATACTTCGCGCTTGGTATGTAGGGCAGGGGTTGACGGACTGACGGACAACAGCGACTTGACCGTGGACTAGAGCAGCTTATAACCATCGACACATGGCTCCATCAGCCCAAGCACACATCACACACCAGTGCGCTCATCATAGGACCACCTGGCGACCATCATGCGTCCCTCTGCAAGCCTGCTGCTCCTTGCTGTAGCAACCGCCTCTTTCTGCCTCGCCACAGATGCAAATTTCCTGCAACCCCGACATGCCGCCGGGGCCTGCATACCGCACGAGAGGGAAGCCCTGCTGGCCTTCAAGAGAGGCATCACCAGCGATCCAGCTGGGCTGCTAAACTCGTGGCAAGAAGGCGACCATGATTGCTGCCGGTGGAGAGGCGTCCGGTGCAGCAACCGGACGGGCCATGTGACCAAGCTTCGACTTGGCAACGAGAATGGTGAATACTTCGACAGAGAAGCATTGATTGGCCAGATAAGTCGTTCTCTGCTTGCACTGGAGCATCTGAAACACCTTAATCTAAGTAACAATAAACTTGAGGGGCCAAGTGGTCGAATTCCAAAGTTCTTAGGCTCTTTCAAAAACATGAGACATCTTGACCTCGCCGGCATTCCGTTTTCCGGCAGTGTGCCTCTTCATTTAGGCAACTTGTCAAACTTGCATTATCTCGACCTTTCGAACATGGGAGGTACGAAGTCAATAGATTTGTCATGGATAGCATCTCTCCGTTTTCTTCAGTATCTTAACCTTGACGCTGTAAATCTCAGTACTGTGGCTGATTGGCCTCACGTGCTGAACTTGATTCCTTCTCTGAGGGTCCTTATGTTAGGTTGATCTCTAACCCCGCAGGCCCAAAGGCCCGCGGCCCTTGATCGCGCCCTGATCGGGGGCGCCCAACCGAACCCATGGTTGGTGGGCCCCTGTTGCCAGCGCCACATAAATAGAGGTGGGGGCCGGCGGCTCACGGAACGAGGTTCACCGTGAGCACTGTTCCCCACCAACAAACCCTAACCGATCGCGAGGGGGGCGCTGAGGCAACGGGAAGTTCCACCGCCGCCACCACGTGGTCACCGTACGGCGCCGCCGTACCCGGGGCCGCTCCTCTGCCCCGACACCGACGGCCGTCACCGTCTCACCGTCGCCGCCCGTCATCGCCATGGCAACTTCCTCGGCTCCAGCTACACACGAAGGTACTGACACGATTCCCTTCCCAATCAGAACACCCTACTCATGTTTACATAGATCACAGGACCCGCTATTTCTACTGCTAGTGATTAACAGATCTTCACAATGGTATCAGAGCCAGATGTTGGTATTTCTTACGTCACAGATAAATCCGCAAGCGCACGGAATACCGTTGTAGCACTTCACCCGGGAGTATTCCAAGGTATCGTATTTGTTTTCCCCAAGGAACGGAGTTATTCTATCGCAGGGCAAGTTCTACCCAAGGACAACCAAGACAACCAGCAAACTAGGATCGAGAGGGTGATTATATCTAGTTATCCTAGAGGATAGACGAACTCAAGCTCTACTTGTCTACTTCGGGCGCCGGCTTAGGCCTGGTCTGCCAAGCCACTCCGACCTGTAGCTCTACTATGTACCCGAACGTGGAGGGTTCCTTTGGACGGACAGGGCTGTCACTTCCTGCCGCCTACCTCTACAAACCGTGGAGCACACAGCAAACAAAGGTAACCTCTAGCCTAGACACCACGTCTATGCCGTTGATTACTACTCTAACCTCGGCCCAAAGCTGAATTTAGAAGGCTAGAGCACCCCTTGCGGAGCGATGATCCCGTAAACAAGTATAACAGGAATTACGCCTAGTAAAGTAATAATGCTCGCTAGATAAACAATCACCACGTATAAATCACAAAGAGTGTTTACACGCCAAGGTAAAGAAATAGAACTAAACCTCCACCAAAGTGGAAGGAGTATTCCTTTCTCTCCCTTGCCCTCTCTCCTATTCTACTAGTGTACAAAAGGCTCTCAGCCTAAGGATTGGAGTGGAGCTCTATTGGAGAGTCTTGCGTCTTGTGGTGTGTGTTGAGAGGGAGGGGTGCCCCTTTATTTATAGCCTTGGAAGGTCGGCAACTTTGAGGCGGTTCCCGAGGTCGGTGACATTTAATGCAGGGGGAACCGACCTC
Organism: Eragrostis curvula; assembly: GCA_007726485.1. Lineage (NCBI taxonomy): Eukaryota > Viridiplantae > Streptophyta > Magnoliopsida > Poales > Poaceae > Eragrostis > Eragrostis curvula. The sequence goes on along the minus strand of CM017440.1, from coordinate 22,751,340 downwards.
CAGAAGTCGGTGATAAACCGCCATAGAAAGGTGGGCCAGGGGGGCCTCCCTGGCAGGTCGGCCGACCTGGCCAGAGGGGGTCGGCCGACCTGGCCTGGGCCCCTCTGGTCCTGGGCCTTCTCTGGCTCTTTCCTCTGGCTATGTGTGCGCCCAATCCACGTGCATTGGTTGGTCTTGAAGAATGATTCTGTGGTTTTGGGCTTTTGAACTAAGTTCTTCAGTCCGGGGAAAATCCGTCGATTGCAAAGTCCATGTTTAGTGCATGTTTTCCCCTGTTTTTGTATGGATTGCACCTGTATTTCATAATTCACCAAGACTAGTGGAGTTTGTTAGAAATAAACCCTATGTCTACGCTTGGTGATGGTGTTAGGTTCAAAGAGGTGCATAAAGTTGACGGTAAAAAAGGGTCGTAAGGACCGTCAACACCAGATTAGCTAGTGGATCTAGATCGGGTCATAGAGTTTTAGAAGGAGAAAGCATCGATTTGTTTTTCGTTTCAATCGCGTAACCCTAACCCTAACAGAGATGGATCGAGGGGGAGAGGTACCTACCTGGTTTCCCCATCGCCATCACAGACCGCCGCCGGCGGACAGATCACCGGAGCCGAAGCGAGACCGCTCGACGGCGGCGCGCTCACCCTCGGGCGAGCGCGCGCGCCGGCGAGGGGGCCCGCGACGGCTCCACCTCCGCGTCCGCACTCCGGGCTGCGAGGACACAGACACGGCAGCTCGCCGCCGTCCCGCGCCGTCTCGCGTGCAAGCGCGCGCCGCGCCGTCGCCGGCTCGTCGCCGCTCTCTCTCGCGTGGCCGGGGATGAGAAGAAGGGAAAGAACAGAATGGGCTAGGGTTTCACGAGCGCCCGATTTTTCCGCGGTTTTAAACCGCGCAGAACAGATGCCGGCCGTCCATCGCGACGGACGGCCAGGATGGAGGCGGGGGTGAGGCAACCCGTCGCCAGGCCGGGCCGGCCCAATAAGCAACACTTTCACGTGGGCTGCGCTATTTTCGGTTTTTCCTTTTTTCCAGAGTTTTTAGCGCAGCTGGGCCGGGCCGAAAGAGGCGCAGGGCGCGGTATGGGACGCGTTCCCGGGCCAGGCCGCATTCGTTTTTTCGCTTTTGCGGGCTGAAATACAAATTTTCAACAGAATATGTTTTGTATTAGTTTAAACTTTTCCAGAAGCGAATTTTGAATGAATTTGATAGATTTTTGTCTCTGTTTAAATTTGAACCAACGAGATAATTTTTCCAGAGACTAGATAATTATGTTTATGCTTCTGTTTAAGTTTTTACTACAGAGATTTAATGCTTCCGCTGCATAGATAATATAGATTTAATTTTGAATTGCCTTGTTTTTAAATTCGAACCAACGGGAGAATTTAAATTTCAAGTTATAGATTTATTTCAGATTCAGTTACAGTGTTGTTATTTTCTGACCAACGTTGATTATAGCAATATTGTGACTTTATAGAGGTTTTTCATGCATTATTTCTTTTTCTGCCCAACGGTGATGAAGATTTTAATGCAAAAAGTACTACATGTTATCATATTTAAATGTTCTCACTCGTTTTGGACTATTTTCAGGAGGGCTATCTATGATGATGACCATCAATGATATCCCAGTGCTTAAAGGAGATAATTATGGAGAATGGAACAAGAAGCTGGACCTCTTCTTCACTCTTGCTGGCCTTGACTGGGTGCTGTCTGCACCAGTTCCAGCAGTTCCTGAGCGGCCAGAAAGAGGAGAGAATGAGACAGATGCTGATTGGTCAGCTAGAGAGCTTGCCTACAAGGCAAGCAAAGACAGCTATGATGTTGAGTATGCTGCTTGGTTCCCTGCCAACAAGAAGTGTATGGCAGTGGTAAAGAACACTATAGAGGCCTCCATCATGGGATCAATTACAGATTGTCCTACTGTTGTTGAGTACCTTGAGAAGATAAAGAGTCAGTACACTGGCTCTTCAAAGACATATGCTACCCAGTTGATAAAACAGCTGGTCACAGAGAGGTACACAGGTGGTGGGATAAGAGAGCACATACATCGCATGGTCAGTATAAACAACAAGCTTAAACCAATGGGCCTTTCTTTGAAGGATGATCACATCGTCCATTTGGTTTTTGCTTCGTTGCCAAAGACCTTCGATACCTTTATTGTTGGGTACAACATGTCCCCAGAGAAATGGGACATAGAGAAGGCCATTGCAATGTGTGTGCAAGAAGAGGAAAGACTGCCCCCGTCTTCTGTCAACTTTGTGAAGACCAAGAACAAGAATGGGAATCCTTCCTCCTCCTCCTCTAAGGGAAAATGTCCTCAGCAGTTTCAGGCAAAAGGTCCTCAGCAGTTTCAGGCAAGAGGTCCTCAGCCTTTCCAGGGACAGTCCTCCCAGCAGCATAGACCCAAAGAAGGACAATTTACTGTGGGAAAAGACCAATGCATGCATTGCTTGGGCATGGGACACTACAAGAAAGATTGTCCCAAGTACTTAAAGATGATCATGGAAAAGAGAGGTGAGAACATTATTTTATTTGTAAATGAATCCCTGTATATAGATTATTCGAAATCTACTTGGTGGATTGACTCAGGAGCAACTATTCATGTTGCAAACTCTTTACAGGGATTCCGTTCGACGAGAGCCACTCAAAGAAGCGAAAGACAAATTAAAGTCGCCAACGGAGTCGAGGCAGATGTCGAAGCAGTTGGAGATATTCTCTTAGAGCTTAACACCGGCTTTGATTTATTTCTTAGAGATGTTTTTTATGTACCGACTTTGCAGAGAAACTTAATAAGTGTGTCTCGTCTAGATGATGATGGATTTGATTGTCATTTTGGTAATTCCAGATGTGTAATAGAGATTAATAATAGAGTTGCTACTATTGCTTTTAAGAGAAATGATCTTTATTTGTTATCGCTGCGTGAAAGTGTGAATTCCGTATGTGATGTGAATGCAACCATATCCTCATCAACAGATAATAATAGAAAGCGAAAGAGAAAAGATAACGAATCGTCGAAATTGTGGCATTGTCGCTTGGGCCACATTTCGAGGGGGAGAATAGAAAGACTCGTTAAAAATGACATTCTTCCCGCGCTAGAATTTTCATACTTAGAACAATGCATTGATTGCATAAAAGGAAAATATGTAAAGAAAATAAAGAAAGGAGCTGTTAGGAGCACGGGTGTTTTAGACATAATTCACACCGACATCTGTGGTCCATTTTCAGTAAAGAGTATAGATGGCTACGATTCATTCATAACCTTCACAGATGATTATTCCCGCTATGGATATATTTATCCTATCAAAGAAAGATCAGAAGCGCTAGATAAATTCAAGATATTTAAGGCTGAAGTCGAAAATCAGCAAAGTTTAAAGATAAAAATAGTCAGATCCGATCGTGGAGGGGAATACTACGGTCGGCATACCCCATATGGCCAAGTTCCAGGACCTTTTGCAAGGTTCCTACAGGAACACGATATAGTAGCCCAGTATTCAATGCCGGGCGAGCCTCAGCAAAATGGAGTGGCAGAAAGACGCAACCGTACCCTAATGGATATGGTGCGCAGTATGATCAGTTATTCGACACTGCCAGTGAGTTTGTGGATGGAGGCGTTAAAAACCGCCATTCATATTCTCAACAGAGTACCCAGTAAATCGGTGCCGAAAACACCGTATGAGTTGTGGACTGGAAGAGTACCCTCCTTAGCACACCTACGGGTCTGGGGGAGTCCTGCTGAGGCAAAAATATTCAACCCGAATATTGGGAAGCTAGATCCCAAAACAGAGACTTGCCATTTTATTGGCTATCCAGAAAAGTCAAAAGGATATCGATTCTACTGTCCAGATAGATATACAAAGTTTATAGAAACAAGACACGCTGCCTTCTTAGAAGAACAAATGGTTCGGGGGAGCGTGGCAGTTCGAGAGATTGATCTTGAGGAGAAGCGGGTGTATGCGCCCAATCCAGTGATTCAAGAACATTTCTTCTCACTGCCCGTTGTGGCTGCACCGACAGTGCAAGACACTGTGATGTCAGCCCCTGTGGTGGTTCCTCCTGTGGCAACAACGAATGAAAATGTGGAACCTGTCCCTCATGATCCTATAGAGCCCGTTGATGCAGAACAAGGGGAGCCGCTACAACCTCTAATAGAAAATGCTCCAGATGTAGAGGTACAACCTCCGATAGAAAATGAGCAAAATGTAGAGGCCCCTAGAAGGTCTCAAAGAGCAAGGAGGTCGGCTATTTCCAGTGATTATGAAGTATATAACACTGAGAGTTGTCAAGAATATCAAATGGAGGATGACCCTACCTCATTTGAAGAAGCCATGAGAAGCGAACATTCGTCTGAGTGGTTAGCAGCCATGGAAGATGAAATGAGATCGATGAGTATCAACGATGTTTGGGACTTAGTAGAAATTCCTGAAGGAGTCAAACCAGTAGGCTGTAAATGGGTCTACAAAACCAAATATGACTCACAAGGGAATATAAAAAAGTTCAAAGCGCGTCTTGTGGCAAAAGGCTATACGCAAAAAGAGGGAATTGATTATCATGAGACCTTTTCTCCAGTCTCATGTAAAGATTCCTTCAGAGTCATTATGGCCCTCGTGGCTCATTTTGATCTAGAATTGCATCAAATGGATGTAAAGACGGCGTTCCTAAATGGGGATGTAGATAAAGAATTTTTCATGGCACAACCAAAAGATTTTGTTGTGGAAGGAAAGGAAAAGATGGGATGCCGCCTAAAGAAATCGATTTATGGGTTAAAGCAAGCTTCAAGAATGTGGTTCTTGAAGTTCGACAGTACGATTAAAAGTTTCGGGTTTGAACAGAATGTGGAGGACGATTGCGTTTATGCAAAGTTCAAGAATGGAAAGTATATCTTCCTAATCCTGTATGTGTACGATATCCTGCTTGCAAGCAGTGACGTCAGTCTACTATTAGAAACAAAGAAATTCTTGTCCTCACAATTCGAAATGAAAGATCTTGGTGAAGCGAAATTCGTCTTAGGAATTGAAATTCACCGAGACAGATCCAAGGGGGTATTGGGACTATCACAAAAGACATACATAGAAAAGGTCCTGAAGAAATATAATATGCACAAATGCAGTGCTTCACCTGCTCCCATAGTCAAGGGTGACAGATATGGGGACTTTCAATGTCCAAAGAATCAATATGAAAAAGATCAAATGAAATCGGTACCATATGCTTCAGCTGTCGGAAGCTTACAGTATGCACAAGTGTGCACACGCCCTGACATTGCTTTTGTTACCGGGTTGCTTGGTAGATTCCAGAGTAATCCAGGACCAGAACATTGGAAGTTAGTAAAGAAAGTTCTGCGCTATTTGCAAGGAACAAAAGGCCTCATGTTGACATACAGAAGAACAGATTCTCTGCAAATCACGGCATATGCAGATGCTGATTTTGCAGGAGATAACAGAAAATCGACGTCGGGATATGTGTTCACTCTCGCGGGAGGAGCCATATCATGGAAAAGTTGCAAGCAAAGTATCACTGCAGCATCCACAATGCACGCAGAGTTTATTGCTTGTTTTGAGGCCGTAGGACAGGTGAATTGGCTAAAGAAACTTATACCCGGTTTAAGAGTGGTTGACGACATCTCAAGACCACAAAAGATGTACTGCGACAATGAACCCGCAGTCTCGTATGCACACAACAACAGGTCAAGTGCCGCTACCAAGCACATTGACATAAAGTATTATGTTGTGAAAGATAGAGTCCGAGATCAAACCATAAGTCTCGAGCACATACGTACAGAGAAGATGCTCGCGGATCCGCTAACGAAAGGCTTACCACCCAACGTGTTCAAGGAACACGTAGCCGGCATGGGGTTAAGGGACAGCCTATGATCTCTGGACTAAAGAGGCCCAAAAGAATAAAGAACTGTTTCAGAATGGAGGCGTGTATTGTAGCTGTTGATTCTATCGGCGACATATGACCGTGACGATGAGACATGCTCTATGCATTAATCTACGACGAGACAAGTGAAACAGAAAAGAAAAGATAAAAGATGAGGTCAAGGGGGAGATTGTTAGGTTGATCTCTAACCCCGCAGGCCCAAAGGCCCGCGGCCCTTGATCGCGCCCTGATCGGGGGCGCCCAACCGAACCCATGGTTGGTGGGCCCCTGTTGCCAGTGCCACATAAATAGAGGTGGGGGCCGGCGGCTCACGGAACGAGGTTCACCGTGAGCACTGTTCCCCACCAACAAACCCTAACCGATCGCGAGGGGGGCCCTGAGGCAACGGGAAGTTCCACCGCCGCCACCACGTGGTCACCGTACGGCGCCGCCGTACCCAGGGCCGCTCCTCTGCCCCGACACCGACGGCCGTCACCGTCTCACCGTCGCCGCCCGTCATCGCCATGGCAACTTCCTCGGCTCCAGCTACACACGAAGGTACTGACACGATTCCCTTCCCAATCAGAACACCCTACTCATGTTTACATAGATCACAGGACCCGCTATTTCTACTGCTAGTGATTAACAGATCTTCACACCTTAATCTTGGTTCTTGCTCTCTTAAAAGTGCAAACCAGTCCCTCCCAAACCTTAACCTTACAAATATTGAAGAACTCGATCTATCCGGGAACTATTTCAACCACCCAGTTGTGTCTTCCTGGTTTTGGAATCTAACACACCTTAAGCGCCTCCATGTTAGGTCGACTGGTTTGTATGGTCAGTTCCCCGATATACTACAAAATATGACGTCCCTCACAATCCTTGATTTTTCGGATACTCACGGCGATAGTCTCAAGTGTATTATGACTAAAAACTTGAGAAATCTTTGCAATTTGGAGGTCTTAAACCTACAATCTAATCTCTTATACGGAGATATAAAGGAGCTGTTTGAGAGACTGCCACACTGTTCGTCCAACAAATTACTAAAGTTATCCCTGGCAGACAATTATATCACACGAGCATTACCAAACCGAATGGGTCAATTAACCAGCCTGGAATTTCTTGATCTCAGTGAAAACAACATTACTGGACCTCTGCCGGCATTTATTGGCCAATTTACTAGTTTAAGGCTTCTTGAGCTCTCTTTTAACAAATTCACTGGAGCTATACCATCCGAGATCAGTCTGCTCTATAATTTGACATACCTGGACCTAAGCAACAATTATTTAGATGGTGTTCTCACAAAGGAACATTTTGCAAACTTATATAGCTTAAATAATCTTGACTTATCTTTTAATTCCTTGGATGGTGTGCTCACAGAGGAACACTTTGATAGCCTATATAGCTTAGACGACATTGACTTATCTTATAATTCTTTTGAGATAAACATAAGTTCGGAATGGCACCACTCGTTTAGATTAAGATATGCGAAGTTTGCAGCATGCAAAATGGGACCTCTGTTTCCATCCTGGCTGCAGTGGTTGGATGGCATTGTTTGGATTGACATTTCAAGCGCAGGTATAAATGATACGCTTCCAGAATGGTTTTCACGTGCCTTTTCAACTGCTGTTCATATGAACATCTCCAACAATCAGCTATACGGAGGTTTGCCGACAAATATGGTGACCATGTCACTGGAAGAAATTTATCTCAGCTCTAACAAGTTAACCGGCAGGATTCCACCGTTGCCTAGAAACCTAAGCGGCTTGGACATCTCAAAGAACTTGTTGTCAGAACCTTTGCCATCAAATTTTGGAGTTCCAAATCTAGCAGCGTTGTCCCTATTCTCCAATCACATCACTGGCTGGATTCCTATGTCTATTTGCAAGTGTACTTCGCTGGCAGCTTTAGACTTGGCCAACAACTTTTTTGAGGGGAGAATTCCTTCGTGCTTGTGGAAGACAAATATTACGATTTTACAATTAAGTAACAACAGTTTGTCAGGTGAATTCCCACATGTTCTGCAAAGCTGTACAAAACTGAAATTCCTAGATTTGTCAGGGAATAAATTCTATGGAGGGTTGCCAATATGGATTGGGGAACAAGGGGGATTACAATTTCTTCGGCTAAGTCACAACATGTTCTCTGGGAACATTCCAATAAGCATCACCAGTCTTGGATGCCTTCAATATTTGGATTTAGCAGGTAATGGTATATCCGGTTCTTTACCCCGACAAATGTCAAATTTAACAACAATGAGGCAACAGTATTGGGCACGCGACGTTCCTGTACTGCATTCCTGTTCCATCTCACCAAACGAATACCTGTTTCTTTATAGTGGCTATAAGGGTGTCAGTTTGTCTGCAATTATAAAGGGACAACAACTGAACTATGGACCTGACTATAAATTTATTTTCTTGAATTTAATAGGAATCGACTTATCTTCAAACAATTTATCCGGTGAAGTTCCAGAAGATATAGCTACCCTTGATGCACTGATGCATTTGAATCTCTCGTGGAACCAGGTGAGAGGAAAAATTCCAAACAAAATAGGGGCCTTGCGATCACTGGAGTCACTTGACCTCTCAAGGAACAAGCGTTCAGGAGAGATCCCAGCGAGCCTTCCAAATCTGACATTCTTAGAGTACTTGGACTTGTCATACAACAATCTTACAGGAAAAATACCATCAGGATCCCAGCTTGACACACTCTACACTTCTAAGCCAAGTATGTACGACGGCAACAATGGTCTCTGTGGAGCGCCTCTTAGAAAGAACTGTTCGAACCCTCATGCATCAGGACATGGTCACTCGGAAAGAACAGAAGATGGTCATGGCCATGAGACCTTTTGGATTGGACTTGGATTGGGATTCACAGCGGGTCTTTGGGTGGTTTTCTGTACCCTGTTATTCCACAAAGCGTGGAGGCTTGCTTACTTTGGTTTCTTCGACAAGCTGAACGACATGGTATATGTCTTTGTGGCTGTTACATGGGCACAATTGATGAGGAAGAAGGCTACTGCAAATTAAGTACACCATGAAGAAGCGAACTCTGTAAGGTCCTTTGCACGCGTGAATAAATGGATAAGCAGGCATGTAAATGTACTGTACAAGCACCTGTAGTTTTATCAGTTTTATAGCCGTAATAAGAGTGTCATATGATACGGTTGCTTAAAGGAATAGTATATTTTTTCCTACATGTACGGGTCCACGAGCGTCACCAAGCTTAACTCTTGATTAAAAAGAGATCTTTTACGGTGTTTGCAAATAACATGGCCCATCGGTTAGTTTAAATCTAACGCTACACAATTAAAGGTACCTACGAAAAAATACATATCTTATCTTATCTTATATTTACTAATTGGAGATTCCTTTTGAGGCCTCCATGTTAATCGAACGAAAATCCAAGAAATTCTCCCAAAAAAGCAAAACATCTAGCCGTCGGTTTAGATACTTACCAACCGTAGTCATTGGATTTTCAAGACTTGATCGACAATAAGAAATCGTGTGCACTCTGGATACATTCATTGGATGGAATCCTATCGATCGTGTGCGCTCTTGATACATTCATTGGATGGAACCGTATAATAACATTTGTATATCTGGAATACGACAAGGAATAATCTACGAAGCAGGAACCTCACGCGAGGCGGCTGCAGTCGGAGAATACCGGGCGGCGGCGACTTGAAGTATAACAACTACAAGCACGAAGGGACAGAGACGACAGCGGCGTTGGCATGACTCGCCGAGGAAGGAAGGGTTGATTTTCCTGAAGCTGTCGCATGTATCAGGACTGCAGGACTTTAGGTTGGATGGATCATGGATGGCTCGAGCTCCTCATGAAAAGTCGCTTCGGCATCTTTAGGTTGAATGCCTGCGGTGATGCGACCTGGTCCTCCGTCTTCATGTTCTGTGAATTCGAAGCCTGCGCCCATGGAGTTTGATCATATTGCAAAATGACGAACTGCTCGGCACCGGTCTAATATTCCAAGACATGGCGACTCTTGACGAGGTTCACACACCACGGCATCGTGGGCGCATCAACCAGAGCTTCCGTGGCTTTCCAGTTGGATGTTGCTAGCGACGAAAGTGAACCTGGCTTAGGTGAAGTCGCACAGGGATGCATATAGGTGTGAGACTTGAAGGATCGAATAGCATACTATGTTGTTTATCAGCTAATGGATCATCAAGCTTTTAAGCTTTATAAGCAACTATCAAATAATCATTTAGGCCTTATATATATTTGATGATTTGTTTTCAGGATTTTTTTCTTCTACGTTGTATAGGATCTAAACCTTTTGAACCAGTACATTGCCATTGGACGGGGGCTGGAGAACTTTTTTTGCTGAAGAAGGAAGACATACTAGCTTACTAAGGTCTAAGGTACAGTTTCACCTATATATAATTGCTGCCAACAGTACCTCAATTCAGATAATCAAAGGAACTTAATGTTGTGGGGATTCTACTGATTTTAGTTTAAAATTATTATGTTGTTCTACCAAAAAAGAATAGAGGTTCTATTGTGATTTCCCTTTTGTATCTGATACCAGATGAAAAACATGGAAATTAGAGGCGACAATTGCCGCAGTTCAAGTGATGTATTATGTTAGTCACCCCTGCTTGCTGCATTTCATGACAATAATATATCTGTAGCTTTGTCACCACAAAAAAAAAAAGAGTTAAAAGGGCATCTCAGTTCAAGGTATCCATTTGTATTTTTAGTTAATCCTTTAAAATCATAACAATACTAAAGGGGTAGCCGGGTAAGTTGAGGCCTCCATCAGAATAGAGCAAAAGCTGTAGTGACTTCGGGGCTATAATCATGTCTTTGATATCTAGCCGTGACCTTTTTCCATCAGCAGATTAGAACTCTGCTTGCATGCATGGACGCCGGACCCTATACGAGTGCTAATATTTCACGTACCACTGAATCCTTTTGCACCACGTGACTCACAAACACGTGATGTGTTCAATTTTTGCTAGACAAAAATTAGTGCCCTTCTGTAAAACGAGTAGACATGTACATGGATGCATGAACATGTTTCATATGCAAACAACACGAACGCACAGGCTACCAAATACCAATGCTGCATTTGCAGATGTTGTTGCTGATATATGACCATGTCTGGGACGCAAAACATTACATGGGACGGGATGCAGAATATAGACTTAGGCTAGAGTACAAATGTGAATATTAATAGCTTCTGAAGTGTTTAATTTAGTCACTAAAAACTAGAAGTGTGGACGGACGCATAGATGATTACTAAAAAGGAGTAGATGAAAAGCCTTCAATGTCCAAGTTTATTACCTAACTTCTATCTCCAATCTTCTTTTGTTCACGTTTTTTAGATCAAAGGAACAAAGATTGGAGGTGGTAGCATATAAAAACAAGCTGTGAGAGAAAGGGGTCATAAGGTAGAAAAGAGACGAGGATGATGACTACAAAGAAGAAGCAATTCCTATTTCGTTGTGTTTTTCAGATTGAAAACAAAAGTTGCCGAAGTTTCCAAAACTTCTATTTAATGATTTTGCAAAATATTGCTAGCCCGAGCATGTGCACGGGTTGATAGGCTAGTATATTTACTAATTGGAGGCTCCTTTTGGTGCATTCACATTAATCGAAAGAAAATCCTAGAAATTACTATAAAAAAGCAAAACATCCGACCATCAATTTATATACTTAACAAATCATAGCCACAAATCAAAAATCAAGTAAATCCCCACGTTTGGCAAGAGTCCCTAGAGGTTACGTTACCAAACTCAGCATGTCAGCATGGTTACGTCAGAAAAAATATTAATGGATATCTATTGTCCGTATCACATCAAGTCCAACTGATGAAAGTATACAAAATCAAAGCTGTTCAAAACCTTTAAAAGAAGCATGGTTACGTCAGAAAAAAATATTAATGGATATCTATTGTCCGTATCACATCAAGTCCAACTGATGAAAGTATGCAAAATCAAAGCTTTCCAAAACTTTTAAACGAGATAACAACACAGAAATCCTACGTGTACACAATTACGGCAAGAGTTCTTAACATGCATATCATTTTTCTGGCGTGGAGGTCCAGATAAAAGAACGATGCTGATTTCCATAAGGATCCATAGATTACCGTGTTCTGGATCTTATAGCACACCACCGGTTGTTGTCACGAATCAATGACGAGCAAGAAGTAACTAGCGCGGCTTCAGGCGGCAGGCTACAACCAGGTGACTATTAGCCTCATGTAAATTAGTTGACTTGGTGACCATGGACAAAAAGGTGCGATGATTGTTGATACAACACTACGGGATGAGTGTTCACTATGTAAGAAATGCTAATTGCAGACGCTTCTCAAGAGTTATTGCAGACACCAAAAAAACGCGTCTCCAAATTTACGTCTGTAATGTCATTTCGTTGGAGACGCTGAAATCCGCGTCTGCAATGGCTCCAACATTGGAGACGCGTTTTATCAAAACGTGTCTCCAATGATAAATTGAAAAAACAAAAAAAAATATAGATGATAAATTGAAAAAAAAAATATAGAATCTGTACATATAATCACAAATACAAGCTTTGTCCACTATATACAATACAATAGACATGCTTTATACATTATACATTTACACTACTTTTACAAATCATGCATTCTACAAATCTAATCGTTGTCTAGCATACATTCATACTAATTTTAAAGTCTGAAATACAAATTCTAATGCAACAAGCTTTCGCAGTTGACTGTAGCAACGTACAAGAACTGAGCTGCTCGAAGAACAAAAAATAGATGTAAGTTGGGAAGCTAAATAATTTCAGCAGACATGTCTATGTATACTGATTCAGTACTACAAGGTTGAATAGTAAATATATGGTTCTTCATTCTTTTTCAGATTTTCCGAGAGCAAATAGGAAGTCATAAGGTCATAATGTACAGTTCATGCATTTCACAGGCCTAATCTGTACAACACCTACCGCACATGCCACTTCACAAGTATACAGGTCAGAGAACAAAAAGACATGTAAGTTAAAAGCTAACTTAATTACACATGCAAGACAAGAGGTAAAATGCTAGAGGTAAAAGGCTACTGGAACAAAGGTAGCAGGAATTGACCAAAACATATGTTAAATGACTCCACGGTACTACTGAACAACTAAGTGAAGGAAACAAACAGGGAACAACAGGCAACAACTCCTGCTAATGAAGTCTCAATTACTATTAGGAGTACACTAAACAAGGTATAAAATGAGAGGATATGACTGCCAGGACCTTCCTTCGTTAGCAGCTTCACAAGGTATCACTTGCGGCATCAGCAGCCAAGGCTATGTACAGTTCTTGCTCTAGCAGCATGTGTTCCTAGGTTCTAGTGATCTGCTAGGTTCTAGAATTATAGAAGCATGCCTAGGTTCAGTAAAAATAAATAAAGCTGCAAGAAGATACCTTAGATTCTGAAATCCTTGCTTATAGCACAGCACGAGACATCACATACACAGATGTAGTTATCAGCTAATCAACACACATGCACATCTGCATGAAGAATTTACATTAGAAAAATAAAAATCTGAACACTGAAATATACATAACTAATATTCAGACACTTGCAGTCTTGCACAACCATATAGATATAGAGGTTCAGTGAAATCATATATGTCACAACAGATAGGAATGTTATCTGAATAATGTTGCAGGACTGGCTTAAATGGGCTCTGTAGAGCTTTCTCTAACTACATAAGCAACCCAAATGATTAAATGCATATGTGTGAGCACTTCAGAGGGGAAAACAAATACGCATCTGTCACCGGGGAGATCAAAACATAAATGGGCAAAATCGAGATTGGTGAGAGGTTTCTGACTACTCGCTGCTGAGTCACAAAGATAAAGCTCAAATCAACTTGCAAGCATCTAACTAGAAACCTAGATAACTAGTGCTACAGATAGACTGCTTACGGCAACCCAAATGGCTACAACACGAAAGTGCTACAGCAAGCATTAGGCACCATACAGGAACTGAACCTGAACACTTTTGATTGGGATGCTCGATGAACCTGAACAAGCTTCGGCAATTCTTCATATCACACGAACACAGAGCAATGCGGAGATGTGGTGGACTAATCCTTGTCAAGCTCATGCTCTCCTCGTACCACTGAATCTTAGCTGAAGTGTTCTGGAATTAATCCTCTACAAACTGCAAATAATGCACTTAATTAGTAGCTCTATTCTTGCAATTAACGCACGCCATAACAGCACGCCGCCACAAGCAAGCACGCAAGCAGGGCTGGCGCACACGGCCGGCAGCAGACAGAGCGCGTGGCCAGAAGCGATGCGTCACGCGCACGGCCTGCAACGGGTGGGGGCCTGGCCAGCAGCGGGCAGAAGAGTACGGCAAGGGCGAAGGCGGCGCACATGAAAGGGAGGAGGGCAGCAAGGGATACCTCGGGCTCGGGGGCAGGGCATCCCGGCGGTGGCGGAGTAGGAGGGCATCCCGACGGCGTCGGCCTCGGCGTCGGGGGAGGGCGTCCCGGCGGCGGCTTCCCAGATCTGGCGGACGAGGGGCTTGTGGGAGGTCGTCCTGCCGCCAGCTTGATTCCGCGGCAGCTAATTGCTCGATTTGTACCGCATAGCAAGGATCTCGTGGAGGAAGTGCGACCATGGCTGGGTGGGAAGTCGCTGAGTAGGAGCAGGAGTAGGTAGGTGGGGAAGACGAGAGGATAACGAGTGGACGAGAACGGCTTGAGATATTTCTGTAACCGGACTTGAGATATACAAGCCCCCGTGCCTTTATCGCATGGGCCCAAGGACAGACAACTGGAGACGCGGGCGGAGGAGACGAGACTTCAACTAACAACAGATTGAAGTCGCGCTTGGTAAAACCGCGTCTGCAATGTTGCTGCCCTGCTGCAGGACAAAATATGTTGCAGACTCTGTTTGTTAAAACACGTCTCCAATAGCTTAATGAAGACGCGTTTTAAACCCACGTATGCAATAAACGTGTCTTCTTTCTCAGTTTCTTACATAGTGGTTGATATGTGTGTCAAGCGTCTATAATGGAGTTTGAAAAAAAAGAAGCTATAAGGAATAAAGACGTCTAATTAGGTGTCCGGCTATGTTACTTATAGGAAATAAAAAAAGTGATTCGGCTATGTTCTTGGGAAAAATACGATTTTTGGCTCTATATATAGTGAAATGGTTGTAATTTCTGACGCATAGAGATTGTCCTTGAGACTGATCAAATGCAAACCTGTCATCAATGCAGACAATAATTTATTTATAACACTGCTACAGGTCCATCCAAATGGTTCGACCTGTGACCGACTCGAACAATCATGTGATGAAGAGGCGATTCATTAACCAAATCATGTGCTAATAAGCAGCTGTAGATAATGTACGGTCATACCAAAGTTGGACATGTGGGTTGGCTCTATGGCATTTTCCATTGTTTGATGTCAAATCGGTATTCAAGCAAGGTTGTTTGCACTAATAGCACGTTAGCACAGCTAAATTCTTATAATATTTTTGTTTTGTTCTAACCGTTGATCATTAATTTAACAGAATCTTAAGGCCAAAAATATGAATATCTGATGAGTCTTATAATGCCGTTGTTAACAGAATAAACTACTATTAGGGGTGTCATTCAAGTTTCTAGCCCGTGCAGGCGCACGGGTTGATAGACTAGTAAGTATTAATGGAGGTACTTAATTATAGAGGATAGAAAGGTAATTTCGTAAGTCGGTTAAAAAGCAATGAAGGACTTATCTGCCCAGCCAATGCTGTCCTGTTGAGATCAAGCTTGACGACATGGCCACTTTGGCTGCTACAGGTGACTCCTCTCTAGTGGCAGCAATCCTGTCCTGGCAACCATTATGCGAGGATCTTGATATTGTTGCTGGCGATGACGTGCTTGAAAGCGAGCAGCGCGTCCCTCTCATACGGTATGCATCTTCTTGCATGCGTGATGAGCAACAAGCTGCAGGTTGCGAGCAGCAAGAAGCTGCTTGGAACTGTGTATGCATGGTGGCAATAGAGCTGCTAGTGGCGATCAGTTATCTGCTTGTTTGCAGCGGGCCCATCACTAGTACAATTAAGGCCTGTAGTGACGTTAACTCAAAAAGTTTAGTGGCGGACACCTTCCATTCGTCACTACTAGCAATAGGAGTGACGGACAGTGCTGACGTCATCAGGAAAAATGCTACCAGTGACGGGCAATTCTGACGTCATCACAGTCCGCCATTGCTATTTTCCTACCAGTGGCCGGCTTGCTTACATCAGCCGCACTCAAGTGTCATCTCAGCCCATTATGACCCGTTCCCAGCCCAAACAAGTCCCGAGTATAAAACATGGCAACCCTTATCCATTCACCAAACAGCGCCACAGCCCTCTCCTCCTCTCCTTTTCCTTGACCGCGCTGCCCTCTTCTCTTCCTCTCCCTCCATCTCCGCCGCACCAAGCACCGCGCTTGTCTCTCCTCTCCTTCGCTCGGGCCGGCCCCCCTCCTCCTCCTCAACTCCAGCCGGAGCGCCTCCTCCTCAACCTCGGCCAGCCGCCTCTCCTCCCCCACGTCCCCCACCTCTCCCTCGACCGGATCTGGAGGAGGCTCCGCGCACGGCGGCGGATCTGGACTGTGTGCGGCGGCGGCTTCGGGGTGCGGGGCCGCCGAATTTAACGCGGGGGCCACGGCTCCATGGCGCGGTGGCGGCGCGAGCCCCCTTGCTCGGTGCCGGCACGGTCTGGAGCAGTCTACACGGCTCGACGGCAGCTTCGGGGCGTCACGAGCCCCCTTCCTTGGTGCCGGCACGGCGAGGTACCTGCTCCGGGCGCGGCGGCAGATCTGGAGCAGGCTCCGCGGCGTGACCGGGGCTTCGTGTGCGACCGGCGTGGATCCAGCGACGACTACTTCGAGCTCGTTCGGCGACGACGAGGCGTGGATCCGCGACGACTACTACTGCGAGCTCGACGGCGCGGCGGATCTGGGGTGGTGGCTCCAGGAGGGACGACCTCGTCGGCGGTGGACCCGGCCAGGACAACCTCGTCGACGGCCGTGGCGGCTAGGGTTTGGCCACCGTGGCGGTTGCCGTGGGCTCGGCGCGGGCCTGCAGTTGCCGTGGGCACGACGGGCCCGCGGTGGCTGTGGGCTTTTTTTTTATTTGTTTATTGCCGTTGTAGTGGCGGACGCACACGACCGCCATTGCTATCCACCATCTAGCAGTGGCGTTAACGTAGCGGCGGACGGGTCGTCCGCCCCTACAGGCCATTTTTGTCCGCCACCGTAGGGTGTTATTGTACTAGTGCATGATCTGTTGCAACTAAAAGGCACAGGATACAATGCTAGAATTATTAGTTGTTTTACGGGAGTTTCAGCATGTTCGCCTCGCTGCGAAGTAGCCGTTTTACTGTAGTTGCTGCTGAAGAAATAACTGCGAACACTGTAGTTGCTGCTGAAGAAATAACTGCGAACACTGTAGCTGCTGCAAAACAGGCTTGTGTCATGTGTGACAGATATAGTAAAGGTTACGAGATTAAAGAGTTCAATTTAATTCGGTGACAGATATCTGAGTAGGAGCCCAATACTCTGAACTCCAAGCCGCCGTCTGCCGTACGTCAGGGGGGAACTCCAAGTGTCACCTCGTCACCGCCATCCCATCCCGTCGTCTGGCCATCACCATCGTGCACACTGCTGTATCCAAGGGCGTTACCTTTGACCCACAAACGCATCCTGGCATAAAAGGTTCCAACGCCTGTAAGCAAAAAGTAAAACATCACGTTTTTTTTTTTTTGGGCAAACGAAGAACATCACTTTTCTAACAAGCGTGTGTTGTCTCAGGAAACGATGCTGATTTCTTTATGGAGTAAAATGTTCGCATAATCTCTAAATTTCATCCAAAGGTGTGATCTGGATCCTCTAAGTCTCAAATAGCATGTTTATGTCCAAAATTTTTTCGAGCCTGACCTCTGACTACTCTCAAATCTCAATGCTTCTGTTGTTTCGTTTTTACTGCTTCTTAAACTCAAGTACAAGTAGCTTATTTGCAATGTTCATAAAGATAGACCCTCCCCCCACCCCCTTCCTGGCGCGTCGGTCACAGCGAAGCAGTAGAAAATCTTCAAAAGCTTCAGATAGTAAGGGCACTTAAAACCTGGAACATTCTTTATCTAAAAAAGCACCAGAAAATTGCTACCAGATGGATTTAATTTGTTCGCGCCATTTTCACAGAATACAGCTTGTCACAAGAAAAAAAAGAAATATCACTATTTCTGTGTGCCTAAAAAAATAGATCAATGTACTAGATAAAACATATAGGCACGTTCACTCTCAAGGCCTAGAAATTCCCACGTTAATCCAAGAAAATAAGAAAAAAAATTACCCACCACTGACATGATGAAAAAATTAGTCATCAAACCCCCTATAAATATTTATAAAATATCTAAATTCGGAATAATAACAAATAGCCAAAAATACCCCTCACACCTATTTCTAAATTACCCACCGTGCCATTATGAGTTAAAAAATAGCTAAATTTAAATAATAAAAATAACCAAAATACCCTTCGCACCTATTTCTAAATTACCCTCCATGCCATTATAAGTCCAAAAAATAACTAAATTTGGATTATAAAAAACTAAAAATATCCTTATTTCTTATCTCTACACCATACCATTATAAGTGCATAATAGCTAAATTTTGGAATTGTAAAAATATCCAAAATACACTTATTCCTGTTTCTAAATACACCATTAAAAAATACACCGGCATATGTCAAGCTAGCATGGCATATTCTCTTATTTTTAGCATGACACACTCTGAACCAACCTCACTTCTAAAAATATAGATATTTTTGGCTTTACGTGGATTTTTTTTGGACCCAAAATAGAAAAAAAAAAGTATTTTGGAGTGACAAGATAATATTTATAACTAAAGTACCATTAGTTCATATTGTATTTATTATTTCATATTGCACCCATGATTCATCTGTTATTCAAACACACTTACACCATACTTACATGCTCACTATGAGTTCACATTTACCTTGCAAGCCAGTTGTCACAATATTGGTTTTTACGTGCTACTTATAACCTGAAAGCTTTATAGATGAACGCCATATGCTATACTCTTATTAGATTGGTTGGATATTAGAATTGGATCAAGCTCTAATTAGATTAAAAATTAAATACAATGAGTTAGCTAAGATACAATCACTACTATTTTATAAATAGAGAGTATGAAATAAATAATAAAAATAAAATTTTACAGTAATATTAAAAATATTTTTAATAGTATAATAAGTCTATCCGCGCAAATGCACGGGCAGCCATACTAGTTATATTGGTTTGACTCTTTATAAAAACTAGCAAGATGGCCCGCGCATATTGCGCGGCTAGACTTGTTACTTTAGTTCATGGTTTGTCAAGAACTTGTCAGGTTACATAATTTCATTAGCATTTTTTTGTGAGAATGCGATTTAATTGATTTTGGACTTATTTATTTATGTTCCAAGAACTCCAAAAAATTCTATCTTTTTCAACCCTTCAAGTTGAAACAACTATTTAAATATCACCATTAAAATATTTTTTGCTCTTTTATAAGGTTTATATGGCATATAAATATATAATTAGTCTTATAAATAACATATTCTCATAAATGACCATATACTGGAGAAAAGTGTTAATATAAGACAATATTTTAATTGGAGGGGCAGTATGTGAGAGTACATGCATACAAAATCATTATTTTGATACACTCCTGTTGATATTTATTAATGAGCTACCTATTTTTGACACCTTATTTGACTTGATTAGAGCCCAAGCAGCAAAATAATCAACGAGTGCCTTTTATTTTTTACGAAAACAAACGACCGCTTAGTCTATCGTGCGTGCATATATTCTTCTTGGCAGCATCATGTCTTTGTATGAACCCAGTTGGAATGGAATGGGTCAGGTGTGAAGTTCTCTCGTACCCGGTATCTAGATCAGTCACCATGCATGTCATCCATGCCCAACAGCTCCAGGCATCAGTAATCTCATACATCTCTCAAGTTATTGCTTCAATCTATCCTCTTGAGCTTGCTGTTGATGGTCGTTCCCTGCACCGGTTTTTGAGGAGCACCTTTGATCGGTGTCTTAAATGTTGTATTTGTTGTCCTTAGTACTTACATGCCGTTATCAAAAGTGGACGGTGCACTTGGTAGTATAGCTCCTTCTTGGTAACCTTGACATTCGTCTTTTAGCAGGCTGCTTTGAACGAACAAACACATCTGGACATTTGATCCAAGCATTTGCTTGCTTAGTTAGGAAAGGCGCATGCACGTCACTTCCTGTCTACCTCCAAAAGAATAGAGAATTTTTACTGTCCCCAATACTAACTGGTATTATTTAAAAATACTACGTAACTAGTATTGTAGAGGATAGTTTTGGAATTGTAGGTTATTTTAAATAATTTACGTTTTATGACCTAATGGTAATTGGGAAACAATAAAGGTGGCCCAATTTGGAACTGATCGAATCATCTGAACGCACGCCGCCCATCGGATTCATCTGAACGCAAGCTGCCCGTCGCCTTAGAATGTACGCAGCCAAACGCCATCGACCGCCGCCAGAGCCCTCCGCCGCCGTCGCTGTGGATTCCGTTCACGTATAGCTCGTCCAAGGCTACCACTAACCATCTCCTAGCGTATTGCATAAATGATCGATAGCTTTGTTAAGCAATAAAAGAAGATTACGTAATGAACACCAATTGACCACGATAGATTGCAATGCAATTAGACAAACACCAACTAACAAATGGCGGACTAGACGAAACTTATTGTACAAACTTCCAGGTATTTGGAGAAATCATTCGAAAGCAATTAATTAGGCGTGCTCGCGCGCATGCTCCGCCTTGCCGCGCATGCGAGGCTGTGCCGCTGAATCCTGATTCCTGAGATGGCGTCGGTTCTATGACGGCCGTGGAGTGGTGGTGGCCTGCGACGGCGGCTGCGAGGGAGAGCCTTACCGCTTTTGGCCTCATCGTAATAATAGTAATTACTAGTCTGCCATGAATACTAGCTAGTATTGACGGGTGAAAGTGAATCGATGTGAACCGTCAGATCATAATACTAGCTAGTATTTTCAAATAATACTAGCTAGTATGGGGGACTGTAAAAGTCCTCAAAGAATAACATCATGCCGTGCATCAATAATTGTTTTGCAATGGAATGTTGATCAGTCGCCTCGTCCATGAGCCGTTTGTTCTGAGACATAGAGAAATGCATGGCCAATTTCTTGCCTATGGGCCTCCGTTATATGTACGTGAGGTCATTTCATTTGCTGCCGCACTCTCCGACTGCCTAGATGTAGCAAGACCTTGCCCAGCCGCCATGTCGCTACTTGTGTCTGCACGCGAATCTTGCTCTTGTCCTGTGTCCGCGCACAGAACTGATAATTACTTGGCGGAGGTTGGCTGTGCGCTGCGGTGTTGCCAGTTAGACCGTCGATCTACCATTTGGTCTGGTCGACGGATGACTGGGCTACCACATATTGGCTCCAGTGCACACTATGGTGGTGACATGTGAACTGCCAATCTATGGTAGTTGGGGCTAGCAAATCGAGTATGTTGGCCTCGTCAACAACTGGCATCTGTCGATCGCTCTGCCATCTGCACAATTTCACCGGACCTTGGCCGAGCCACCGCATCCTGGTGGCTGGCGATGCTCTGGTCACCGGCGTGGTAGAGGGCATGCTATTCATGGTCGATGTGATGGGTTGAGCTTGATTGTGCCCTCGGACAACCCAGTCTGAGCCACTGCTCTCGTCGTCACACTCCGGCAAGCACACGCATCGATGGGAATCTTGGAGATGCAGATGATCACCGCTGGTGTAGTCGATAGAATATGTTTTTTTCTAGGTACCTTTGAGAAGAAACATGACGTAGACATGCATGTATCAAGCTGCAGTGCATCTCTGTATTCGATTCTCTTTTCCACCTCGTGTGTCCGTATTGCTTATGGTCTTTCTTTCCCTACCCTATTTTTCCCAGGTTAAGTATGAGATGCCGGTGCTTTGGTGGTTTCCTTATACGTGAACTTTGTTTTCCTCTTTTGTTTTCCCACGCTAGGACTCTTTTTTGCTCCTTTCTATCTTATGGTATTTATTCCTGTTTGCTACACGTATTTTTTTTTTACTTAATCTAGACCGTTAGATGTTCATAAAATCCAACGGCTCAGAGCTTTTCTTTTTTCTGATTAACATGGTAATTTCGTGACCTTGAGAGCGAACGTTGTGGCTCCTTTTTCCTTTCAAACTAGCAAATTGCCCGTGTGTTGCAACGGGGGCCAGAAATATCAGGACACCATATTTTTATTTTTATTTTTGCAAAAGATGCTACTGAAAATAATAGATATACATACAGTCAATTTCTTGAATAGGTGTACTAATATACCTGTTGCTTGAACAAGAATTAAGGGTAGATGTGTAATGTCCACTTGATGCTATATCAAATATGGAAGAATCATAAAGATATAAAATCAGTTCCATTGAAATTATTTGAACGAACACCGGCTCCATTGAAGTTACTGAAATGGAATATGAGAAATTATCTTTCATCTTCAGAAATTAAAATATATAAGAATTATAAAGACAAAAGAATCAGTTCCATTGTTCTGTCATAAATTTTTTATCTAAATCTAAACCAAATTAACTGACCTACCAAACTGTTTAATCTAAATCTAAACCTAAATAAGTGACTGTCCATGAAGGGCCCGAGCCGGAGCCACATACGGCTGATATGCATCTTCTACTGGAATCAGGTTCAACTCTTAGAAACATCCAAACCTAATCAGCATTTATGCATGATAGGCTAAGCACAGTTCCAATTGAATGGTCTTTGATCCATTGATGTAGACATCGATCAGATGAACTCACATCAGGTCTGACTTTATAAGGAGCAAGCACGCGGATGCCGTTATCTGTTCCAAGACGATCTTGATCATGACATATACTAAGCATTGGTGTGCAATGTGACGCCACTCAGCCTGGTTTACAAAAAGGATTCTAGGGGTGGTCTGCAACATAACAGCAAGAAAGGAACATGCATTGCAAGGAACAGAATGGCAGGAAAGAGCAAACATGCATTGCCAAGCAAGGAAACCAGATCGAGTTTACAATGTTGACCAGATAACCGGCGCCTTCCAACCAATTATAGAACCAATGATGCCGTGACCTCGTCAGCGGCTAAGCTGGAGGATGCCGGTTAAACTGTTATGCGGCTGCAACGTTGCTACGTCCGGCAGCACAATTGTACTGTATATAGCAGCAGGCGACAATTGGTGGTGATCGTCCAGACCGGAGATATTGCAACGGTTCCACCGCAAAAAAAAAAAGGAGATATTGCAACGGCGCGATAGCCTGCACATGCACGACATATATGAAGCACTACATATAGAAACAACTCTCATACTGGAACCTTCAAGTTAAAATCCTATTCGATCTATTATATATATAATTGACCACGAAACGGAGTCATCACGTTCGCTCTAAAATGCTACAAATTCCCATGTTAATCCGAGAAAATAAGAAGAAAAATTACCCACCCACCACTGCTATTATGAAACAATTAGTCACAAAACCCCCTAAAATAATTATAAAAAAGGTAAATTCGGAATAATAAAAAATATCCAAAAATACCCTCGCACATATTTCTAAATTACCCATCATGCCATTTTGAGTAAAAAAAAAGCTAAATTCGGAATAATAAAAAATAGACAAAAGTGCCCTTCCCATCTATTTTTAAATTACCCACCATGCCATTATGAGTCAAAAAATAAATTCAAAATAAAAAAATAGTCAAAAATACTCTTAATTCTTATTTCTAATTTACCCACCATACCAATATGAGTCAAAAATAGCTCAATTTAGAATAATAAAAATAGCAAAAAAGAAACCCCACCTAATTCTTATTTTTAGATTACTCCCTTTTTCAAATTTAGATTAATAAATAAATCTATTTTAATATTCTAAGCACAACTGAAAAAAGTAAAATTCAAATCAAAGTGAATATATTTTCTCTTTAAATTGTTAGGAAGTACACCTTAGAAAACCACATGAAAATTATAAACAATATAATAATTTAAATAACATCCTTAGTTAAAACTTTACATGCAATGCACCTTTCATTAGAATCCAAATTCTTCCTGCACCGAGATATAATTTAGTTGAAATATGAGTTGTAATGCATTATTTTTTGAATATGTAATACCTTAATGGTTAAAAACTAACAATATTTATCTTTAATAAGTAAATAGATAATAAACATACGTATGAGTGTATATATAAAAAAGGAACAAAGAAAAATACTTGACAATATGATAGAACTTTAAGATCATACACTCATAACTTTTGAAAAATAATCCCAATATATAAACATATATGATGGTTAAAGTTTGGATGACCTTAAGCGACCATAATGATCCCCGAGGATGCACGTAAGCACGATCCATCTTCTTACATAGTACCACGATGATCGTTGGCAGTGCTAAATAGACCTCTTTAGTGTAAAGTCATAGATTTATGAGAAGTATATATAGTTCAGTCTTCAAGGGAATCTAGGTATGCGTAACCGCTGTGACATGGGGTTGCCTTGATCAAGACTAAGCTATCGAACCATGACTATTATATGCTATGAACCCATATGTGCACTTGAGCTCTATGATTGATGTTTGAACACAGAAACATCATATGACAATGCAATTAACAAAGTATCTTAATGGTGATATGAGGACACAAGTTAGAAGTCGTGGTGGATGGATCTATATTATAAAGCATGGAACAAACGTTTATTATTCACTTATGTGCTCCACAACGACGGAAACAAAAGAAAAGACTATCAAATTAAATATAAAAATAAGTATAAAAAGCTCAAAACATTCAGCCAAAATCTCCTGTAGAAAATGCATTGTTGCAAAAAGTTTAAAAATGCAAGAGACGAGATATTTGAATCAAAGTTAAGAAACATGCTAATCTAAGAAAATTAATGGGTATTGTTGATTTCCTAAAAGTATATTGCATAACTTTTATTAGTGTTGTGTCTTTGTTTCGTTGAAATCATATTATGTATCCTATTTTTAAAATACAAAAAAAATTGAAGCATGTTCAAGATGAAAGAATGCTGATGAAAGAACAATTGATCGGAATAAGTAGAGGGAGCATGATGAAACAAATTATTAAAAAATAGGAGTTCTGTATTATTAAAATGCATAGAAAAGCATCAATTTTATTCAATTTCCTTGATTTAGTAAAAGATACAAAAATGTTATGATTGAGTTCATATCATATCTATTATTTTATATTATTCCCGTGATTCATCTTTTATTTCAGCTCTTACACAATACTTAAATGTTCACTATTTTTTATCTTTGTTGGCCAGTTGCCAAAATGATGACCTTTAGATGTAAGGTACCGATAATTATTCGTTACTTCAATATGATATTCAGATAAATGATGACTCATCACACACTCAAATTGACGGAGTCGGTGAGCAATTTCTCCAATCAATTTTAGCTATGTTAAAAATGTATTACTATAAAATTAATAATAACAAACCATGTTCGAACTCCTACAATATAAAAATAATTTAAATAATTTAACAAATTTAGCGGCGTAAATGCGTGGGCAGCCATCCTAGTTCACGTACATAAAACAATCAGGCTGCCGGCCATCCGAGTTAAGCTTAGACTTATGTACGTGAGTTGAACTCGCTCAGGCATGTGAGATGAGAAACGCAGAGTGCACGCCGCTGCCGCGGATGCACCGGCACCTCCGCCGCCGCCACGTGAGTGCCAAGGATGACTTCATAGAAGCTTTCGGGCAGGAGGCATAGTCGGACTCAGTGGCAGGAGCCGGAGAGCGGACGGCTACGTATGTCGAAAGGAGAGATAGGATCGGAAGAGAACAACCGGCAGGCCAAAAGACGAAATTATTGTTTGACGATGGCAGATCCAAGGGAAGAGACTCAGTTAGGCAGACATGTCACATTGCTTAGCCTTTTTAAGTAGTAGAGATACTAAGATAATATGTGATTGTGTAAGACAGTGAGAATACACAACACTATTGAAACAAGCTAAACACTTACAACTCATCATGGATAGACACCAAATCATGTTATCAAAAAACTACGAAACCTTTGTGAAACAGGACTAGAACAGGAGAAGTCTGGTTGCCGACCAAAGCTGTTGAGACCAAGCTTGATGACATTCCCAGTTTGGTTGCTACAAGGGACGCCTGTCCACCGGCAGCAATCTGGGCTAGTTGCCACGAACCTAGGAGGTTGATAGTATCGTTGATGATGCCGTCTTGAAGGCGAGCAGGGTATCCCTCTCGTGTCAAAGGCAGTTTGTGCTAATCTTAGTAGCTGGTGGTCGGACGCAGAGAACTGCCAAAGCAGAAACTCTACCCTGTGCATCAATTTCTTTCATTCCATCGTAACTGAATCGAATATATTGAACAAAAACATTCTATCTTCATCGATCCTCGTCGCGTGATGCCATTTGCGATGGGTTCCTCATACCATGAGACATGAGCAGCACGAACGCCAGATGGTGAACGATTCAAGTACGCCCGGCCAATGAAGTCGCGGACGGCAACATGAACCAGGAAGAGATCTCAGAGGCACGCAGACATGGCAGGGCGGCGACCTCCGGCGAGTGCGCTAGGGAGCGGGCGGGACCCGGGCTCCGGCGAGTTGGCGAGAGGGCAGAAGGACGAGGCATGCAGACATGGCAGGGCGGCGACCTCCGGCGAGCGTGTGAAGAATGCACGCTCGAGCAGAGGATCTCATCCCTTCTCTTGGATACGGACGGTCCAGATGAAAGGCATTCTCTGCATTAGCAAGTCTCAATTCAGAGGACCCTGATCCTGTCGTTGTGGCTGGTGGTGACATGGATCGTCCCGGTCGCCGGCCATTGTGGTCACGCGTTTCGCGCTCAAGTTTTTCGCAGGAGCCCACGTCCCAACAAAAGTTCCAGTGCCTGCGAGCAGGAATGGTTTTTAGAGCATCTTCAATGAAACTCTTATCTCCAATATAAGGGCTCAAATGCACGCACACACACACACACACACAAAAAAAAAAAAAAAAAAAAAAAAAAAAAAAAAAAAAAAACCATCCCGTATCCTTCTTCTACTGATGAGAGCCGTCTCAAATCCTCGGTCTCGCCCCTCATCCATAGGAGCCAGACGGAGAGCCCTCATCGCAACTGCCTGCCCTCCCGCGTGCACAGTGAACTCTCCTCCCTCCACCTGCTTGCCGTCTCGCAGCCTGCTAGATGAGGGGATTGTTGGAGTGCACCAATAAGAGGTCAAATCTAGATGAGGGACCTCCCAAATGGATGAATAGGAGGGCAAAAATAAGGGGTTCATTGAAGATGCTCTTACCTGACGTTGCTGCACCTCCTACATTTTTGTTTTTGCGAGTGTATATCCATTTCAGACACAACACTTGTCCCAGGCGGCTTACTTTCCGGCCTGGTCAAAAAGTTATAGCTTCAACCACAGCACGGAACACAATCAGGAATGGAGTAAGCGACGGCCGAAACTTGAAATTTTGAATTGCTGTTGTTTGAAATTGGTGTTTTGGTGCTGTTTATACTCATGAGGGAAGAGTCAAAACAGTTGGAATTTTTCCAACCGAAAGGCGAAATTGAGTTGAAAGACTGCACTGGCATTTCACTCAAACGGGACCAGTTATACCTATTTGACTGGCTGAAAGTTGGAATTTTTCCAAACAAATGGAAGCATGCAGTACCCCATGCTGCACTTTCCAACAACCCCTATATATCCCAGTGCTTGATGTGTAGGACCGAAGGCTGACGGATGGACGCATAAGGGCGAGTTGGCCGTGGACTGGACCCCATATTATAACCATCAACGCATGGCCCTCAATCAAGCCCAGCGCACATCACCAACCAACACGCTAAGCGGCGGCCATGCATCTCTCTGCAATCCTGCTACTCGTTGTAGCAACCGGCACCTTCTTCCTCGCCTCCGATGCAAATTCTCTGCAAGCCCGACATGCCGCCGGCGCCTGCATACCCCACGAGAGGGAGGCCCTGCTGGCCTTCAAGAGAGGCATCACCAGCGATCCAGCTAGGCAGCTAAACTCGTGGCAAGAAGGCGATCAGGACTGCTGCCGGTGGAGAGGCGTCCGGTGCAGCAACCGGACAGGCCATGTCGTCAGGCTTGGACTTGGGAACTTTAACATCAACAACTATGAAGAAACGCCATTGGCTGGCCAGATAAGTCGTTCTCTGCTTGCTTTGGATCATCTGGAAGTCCTTGATCTTAGCCACAATTACCTTGAGGGTCAAACTGGTCGTATTCCAGAGTTCTTGAGCTCTTTAAAACACTTGAGACATCTTGACCTCGCCGGCATTCCTTTTTCTGGCAGTGTGCCTCCTCATCTTGGCAACTTGTCAAACTTGCAGTACCTCGACCTTTCTTCCCTTTCAGGAGATATGAAGTCTACAGATTTGTCATGGCTAACACATCTGCCTTTTCTTCATTATCTGAACCTTAAATATGTAAACCTCACTACTGTTGCCGATTGGCCTCACGTGCTGAACTTGATTCCTTCTCTGAGGGTCCTAATCTTGGTTCTTGCTCTCTGACGAGTGCAAACCAGTCCCTCCCGCACCTTAACCTTACAAATATTGAAGAGATCGTTCTATCTGACAACTATTTTGATCACCCAGTTGTGTCCTGTTGGTTTTGGAACATAACATACCTTAAGCACCTCCGTGTTAGATCGACTGGATTGTATGGTCATTTCCCCAATATGCTAGAAAATATGACGTCCCTCACAGTCCTTGATTTTTCTAACATTGATGGCGGTGATCCTAAGTGCATCATGACAAGAAACATGAGAAATCTTTGCAATTTAGAAGTCCTAAACCAAGAGAGGAATCTCTTATACGGAGACCTTAAAGAGTTGTTTGAGAAACTGCCACACTGTACGCCCAACAAATTGCGAGAATTGTACCTGTTTGGCAATAATATCACTGGAGTATTACCAAGCCGTATGGGGCAATTAACCAGCCTGGAAGTTCTGGACCTTGGTCAAAACAATATTACTGGGCATCTGCCGTCATTTATTGGGAAGTTTACTAGTTTAAGGGGACTCTCTGTCGCTTTAAACCACTTGATTGGAGGTGTACCATATGAGAACGGTCGGCTCAGTAATTTGACATACCTGGAATTAAGCAACAATAAGTTGAATGGTGTGCTCACAGAGGAACACTTTGCTAGTCTATATAGCTTACAGAGCCTGGACTTATCTGTTAATTCTTTCGATGGTGTGCTCACAGAGGAACACTTTGCTAGCCTATATAGCTTACAGGACATAGATTTATCTTATAATTCCATGAAGATCGAGATCAGTTCGGAATGGCAGCCCACATTTAGATTACAATATGCACACTTTGCAACTTGCCAGATGGGTCCTCTGTTTCCTTCCTGGCTGCAGTGGTTGGATGGCATTGTTTCAATTGATATCTCAAGTGCAGGTATAATCGATAGGCTTCCAGATTGGTTCTCTAATACTTTTTCAAATGTGGCTATATGGAGGTTTGCCGACAAATATGGAGGCCATGTCACTGCGAGAAGTTTACCTCAGTTCCAACCAGCTGTTAACCGGCCAAATACCACCGCTGCCAAGAAACCTAACTTCCTTGGACATCTCGAACAACTCTTTAACAGAGCCTTTGCCACCGACTTTTGGAGTTCCGTATCTACAGGTGCTATCCCTATTCTCCAACCATATCAGCGGCCTGATTCCTAGCTCTATTTGCAAGTGTACTCAGCTGGGAGCCTTAGACTTGGCCAACAACTTTTTTGAGGGGGAACTTCCTTTGTGCTTAGGTAAGACACAGATGATGACTTTACAACTCAGTAACAACAGTTTCTCTGGTGAATTCCCACAATTTCTGCAAAGCTGTACACAAGTTAATTTCCTAGATTTGTCGAGGAATAAATTTTCTGGAAAGTTGACAGTATGGATCGGAGACAGGCGGTGAAGAAGCTCTCAGAGGTTGCTGCGAACAAAAAGAAGAAGAAGCCCAAGAAAGCAAGTGCAACTAAGGGGACAAAGAAGAGGAACGCCATGACGAGCAATGATGCTCCTCAGGCATCCAAAGCTTAAGACCCGGGTACCAAGCGAGCAGCTACTACCTGATCAATGTGCCTTCTAGCCGAAAAGCTTTTTATCCGGCCCTCTCCAGCGCATCTGAGAGGGAGCATGCCACCATTATTTATGTTGTGTTGTAATCTGAACCTATTTGTGATTTATGTAAGCTCGAGGACCTGGGATCTCTATTGTTTGTTTTATTCAAGCTGCTCTGCTATGTTTTATGGATAACCCAATCAATGCCTATAACATATTTTCATGGAATGTGAGAGGCCTCAACAGCCCAGCACGACAACATGAAGTCAAGTTGGTGATTCAGCTGCACAAACCCCATCTTCTGTGTCTACAGGAAACCAAGCTGAATAACATTGATAATACAATCATCAGAAATACACTGGGCCATGAGTATGAGAACAACTTTATTTTCCTGCCTGCGGATGGTTCTAGAGGTGGAATCCTCATTGCATTCAGAGATGATCACTATCAGCTGCATAATGTTCATGTGACAACAAACACAATCTCAGCAACAGTAACAGACAACAGAAGCAGCACCCAATGGACCATCACGGGAGTTTATGGACCTCAACTTGATCTGGATAAAAAAATGTTCATCAGAGAGCTCAGAGGGCTAAAACAAATGGCTAAACAGGCTTGGCTAATTTTGGGAGACTTCAACCTAATATATAAGGATGAAGACAAGAGCAATGATAGATTGAACAGGCGTATGATGATGCGTTTTAGGAGAGCTCTGAACCATATCGAAGTTAAAGAGATGCCTCTTCTGGGAAGAAGATTTACATGGTCCAACGGCCAAAATAATCCAACAATGACTCGTATTGATCGTGTCTTCGCCACACCTGCATGGGAACAAATATACCAGAGCCCAGTTCTTCATGCGCTCTCCTCCTCGATTTCTGATCATTGCCCCTTGATTCTCCTCCCTCTCACTGAAGAATACAAAAGCACTGCATTCCGGTTCGAATCCTTTTGGGTCAACATGTCGGGGTTCCATGACTGTGTACAAAGGGCATGGCAACATCCAATCAATCAGGATCACAACCCACTGCTCAACCTGCACATAAAACTAAGTCGCACGGCAAAGGAGCTCAGAAAATGGTCTAGGTCCCTTGTCCCCCAAGGAAAGCTGGCTATGGCTGTGTGTAGGGAGGTTATAGCACAATTAGACAAGGCCCAGGAAGACAGAGTTTTAAGCAATGCAGAAATGGACCTTAGAAAGTTGCTAAAATCGAGGTTGTTAGGCCTCGCCGCTATTGAGAAATCTCGTGCAAGACAGAAATCGAGACTGACATGGCTGAGAAATGGGGATGCAAATACAAAATACTTTCAGATCATAGCAAATGTCAGAAAACGGAAGAATTACATACATGCTTTCCAGTCTGAAAATGGGATGGTCACATCTCAGCAACAGAAACATCAGCTTATCTATGAACACTTCTCGAACCACCTGGGAACTTACAAGCCACGGTCCTGCTCCATCAACTTCTCAGCACTTGGTTGGGAACCGCGACCTCTCAATCACTTAGACCACCCCTTTTCAGAAGATGAAATCAGGTTGGCAATTCAAAAAGCGCCAAAGGAAAAGGCCCCCGGTCCAGACGGTTATATCGGGTTGTTCTTCTCCTCTTGCTGGGACATAATCAAGAATGATCTCATGGAGGCTTTCACCCATGTGTACAATCTCAATCAGCAAGAGCTGCACCTGCTAAATCAAGCCTACGTAGTTCTCATCCCCAAAAAGGAAAACTCCATGAAGGTGTCAGACTATAGACCCATAAGCTTGGTTCACAGCTTTGCTAAGATTTTATCCAAAGTGTTATCGAACAGATTGGCACCTGAGCTCCAGCATCTCATATCTCTGAACCAAAGTGCTTTCATCAAAAAGCGTTGCATTCATGACAATTTTGTTTATGTGCAAGAGGTCATTAGGGAGCTTCAAAAAAAGAAGACACCGGCTCTCTTCATAAAACTGGATATTTCCAAAGCTTTTGACACTGTCAGCTGGCCATATCTGCTAGAAGTCATGACTTATCTTGGATTTGGCAGTAGATGGAGAAACTGGATTTCTGCACTGTGGTGCACCTCTTCTTCCTGCTTTCTGCTTAATGGACAGCCTGGTCGTAGAATTTTACATGCGCGTGGGGTGAGACAGGGGGATCCTCTTTCTCCCATGCTTTTCTTGCTTGCCATGGAGCCATTGCACAGACTGTTCCAATTTGCACAACAGCAAGGCCTCATTCATTTCCTCAATAGCAAATGTGAAACTTTTCGGTTCTCTCTATATGCAGATGATGCTGCAGTCTTCATTAAACCACAGACACAAGACTATGCAGTACTCAAAATGATTCTACAAACTTTTGGGCAGGCAACTGGGCTCCTCACAAATCTGGAGAAGACAGAGATTTACCCAATCCGATGCTATAATGTTGATCTACATTCTGTCATAGGCGAGCAACAGCAGACCTTGGCCTTCCCATGCAAGTACTTGGGTTTACCTTTGCACACTAGGAAGCTACCCAAAACGGCGATTCAGCCAGTAATTCAGAAAATTGCAAATCGGCTGCCAGGATGGAAAAGAGACTTCTTAACATACCCAGGCAGAGATCTTCTTGTAAAGATGGTGCTAACTGCGATGCCAATTTACTTCTT
This sequence comes from Eragrostis curvula, assembly GCA_007726485.1. Lineage (NCBI taxonomy): Eukaryota > Viridiplantae > Streptophyta > Magnoliopsida > Poales > Poaceae > Eragrostis > Eragrostis curvula. Next base: position 22,718,714 of record CM017440.1, on the reverse strand, counting down.
GACCATACAAAAATTTCCAAAATGGGCCATTCGTTGCATAGATAAGTTCAGAAGAAGTTTCCTTTGGAAAGGAGAAGATCCTGAAAAAGTTAGAGGTGGGCACTGCTTGGTCAATTGGCAAACTTGTCTACGGCCAAGAAAATTAGGAGGCCTGGGTATTAAAGATCTCGACAAGTTTGGAAGGGCCCTGAGACTAAGGTGGCTTTGGCATGCTTGGGATAAGAAGGAAAGACCATGGAAAGCACTGCTCAAACACCAAGACAAAACTGATCGGGCACTCTTCTTCAGTTCCACATATATTGTAATTGGCAACGGCAAAAACACCCCTTTTTGGGAAGCCAATTGGCTTAATGGAGCTGCACCGAAGCGCCTTGCTCCCAACCTGTACCGCCAAGCCAAATTTAAGAATCGTTCGGTAAGCAAGGAACTCACCAATTTCAACTGGATAAAAAATCTGGAAGACGTCGACACAGAGATCCACCTTGATGAATTTTCTCTCCTATATACTGCTCTCAGCAGCGTCGCACTAAATGATGAAGCAGATCGCATCTTCTGGAAATGGACTGCATCTGGAGAATATTCAGTTTCGTCGGCGTATAATATGCAGTTCTGTGGAGCCACTGTTCCATTCCCGGCAACAACTGTGTGGAAGGCAAAAACAGAGCCAAAATGCAGGTTCTTTGCGTGGCTGGCCATGCATGGGAAGGTGCAAACGGCTGACAATCTGATGAAGAAAAATTATCCTTGCAACCCAAATTGTCCTCTTTGCTACTGCCTCCCGGAAACAAACCAGCATTTACTTACTCAGTGCAACTTCACTGAAGCAGCATGGAAGGAACTCACTGCATTTCTTCAGCTACCGAGCCAATTATCTGCAGTTAATATGAATGGCCCTATACAATGGTTGCAGTCATTAACAGCAGGAGCGGATAAGAAAACTAAACAGAAGCTGGCTGGAATACTTTTCTCCTTTTGGTGGCAGATATGGAAAGAACGAAACAGAAGAATCTTTGACAACAAGGAGCAATCTTACAGCAGCGTTGCACATGCCACGAAAGACAGTATTAATTTGCTAAATCTGGCCAAGCATAGCTTCGTTGAGACTTTTGTGCCTTAGGCGACTTGTGTATGTTTTATTTTCTTCCGTCGACAGGCAATCCAAGAGTTGCCGTGCACATCTGTATTTTAAACTTTGTAACCTGCTTGCTTCTTCTTAATGAATGGCAGTGCTCCTGCCTTCTTTTCAAAAAAAAAAAAGATCGCAGCTTGACACACTCTACACTTCGAAGCCAACTATGTATGACGGCAACATTGGTCTTTGTGGGGCTGCTCTCAAAAAGGACTGTTCGAGCAATAATGCATCGAGGGAAGGTGACTCGAGAAGAACAGAAGATGGTCATGGCCATGAGACCTTTTGGTTTGGACCTGGATTGGGATTTACAGCGGGTCTCTGGGTCGTTTTCTGTACCCTGTTATTCAGCAAAGCGTGGAGGCTTGCTTACTTTGGTTTGTTTGACAGGCTGCACGACAAGGTCTCTGTCTTTGTGGCTGTTACACGGGCGAGATTGAGGAGGAAGAAGACCACTGCAAATTGAGTACACCATGAAGAAGACTCTGTATGGTCCTTTTCCACGCGCGAAAAAATTTGCCGGCAACTCGGCAAGAAAGCTAATCCATTGAAACTTTGTAAGGCACTTTACGCAGCTGGCAATCTAACCGAGGCCACTGCATCCACTGTACAATATATAGCAACCTATGTGGAAACTTGTGTCGGTTTTACAGATTTCTTCTTTTTAGAGCAAGTATGTAACACCCCTACTTTTGGAGCAAAAAGAAAAGGAGAAAAGAAAAATAAAAAGGAATAAAAATCATTCCAAATTAAAAAATTTGTCCAACCTCTTACCTTGAAATGAATTTTCAAAATAAAATTCACTAAATAAATTAAACTTAGTTTGAATACGAAAATTTTGAAATATAAAACTTGTGCTGAAGTGGTTGCCTTCATTTAAAAATATATTAAAATTTTGAAGCTTTTGAATTTTCAACAAATAAAATCAAAGTAGGATTAAATCCCAAGTTGTTTTTCAAATTTTTGAATTTTAAACTTGCATCAAAATTCACCATATGCATTTATGTGTTTTATTTGATTTATGTTGAGTGTTTGATCAATCTTTGTTTTTGTTTGAATTTGAAATCTCTTCAAATTCAAATCCTAGGAAAAGATGAACCTTTTTTCCTTTTTCCTAAACCTTTCGGGCCGAAATCCTTTCTGCCAGCCCAGCCCGCTATCCTTTCTGCCAGCCCAGCCCGCTCATCCCTTTTTTTTCTTTTTCCTCCGCGGTGGGCCGCGCGCTTCCTCGGCCCAACTACACAGCCCAGCTCCTCCGGCCCGCTCTCTCGCTCCCACTCGCTGACAGGCGGGGACCACCTGTCATCGGCTTCCTCCGTCGCGTCCCGTCGGCGGCGTCAGCCACAGTCGCCGCCCATGCCGCCCTGCCGGAGATGCCGTGGCCGCTACCCTACCGCTGCCGTAGCCGCCACGTTTCGCCGCCATTAAAATGGCACCGCGCCGCGCCTCTTCTCCTCTCTCCGACGCCCGCGAGTCCCTCCTCTCCCTCACTCTCTCACCTCGGTCCGGTGAGCCCTCTGGCGACCTTGCTCGCCACCGAGCCGGCTCTTCCCCCTCTCCTTTCCTCTTCTCCGAGCATCCCCGCTCCGTGCGCCGCTCCGACATCGCCTCGGTTCACTCAGCCGCGCCGCACACAAGGAGATCGACGGCGCCCCGGGCCGCCGCCGCCTCGCCATCGACGTCGGCCAACCCCCCTTGAGCTCCGCCGCATCCAAGCCCTCGGTGAGGCTCACCTTGTTCTCCTCTCGCTCCCCCTCCCCTCCTTTCTCCCTCTCTCGAACCGCGCACGAAACTCCGTCCAACACCGCCGCCACCGCCAACTCCGGCGAGCCACCATGGCCGCTCCATTGATCTCCGTCGTCGACGTGTACCACCCACCGCTCCGCCTTCGTGCGCTCTTCCTCCGCGACGACCTCCCGCAGCCCGCCGTCCACTCTAGCCGCCGCGGCGAGGATCCCGGCCACCCGCCGCCGCACGCGATGCCCCGGACCACCGTGGACCGGTGGACTGCCGCCCATCCCCGGTCCATGGACCCCATGGACCCAGTCCACCGGGTCTTCGATTTATTTTAAACGGTTAATCCCCTTTATTGCGTCAGCGCTACGCAATAAACAAATTTCTAATATAAAAATAATTCCTAAAATCCTGAAAATCCCGGGCCCTGTACATTTTGCAGATAAGCCCCTGACCTTTTAAATAATCATGTTTGAGCCCTGACTTTTTACAGAAAAGTACCCAAACTTTTCTGTAATTATGTTTTAGCCCCTCTCTTTCTCCACCAAGGTCCTAACCTTTTCTTTAAATACAGATAGGACCCTAGAACTTTCTGTAATTATCTTTAAGCCCTTAAAACCTTTTTATAATTACATATAGGTCCTCATAACTTCTCTGTAATTACAGACAAGTCCTCTGTAATTACAGATAAGCCCCCAGAACTTCAAATGTCCATATCTTTTCAACCCTAGCTCCGTTTTGGGCGATTCTTGCGCTCACGCGTTCGTAGAAACGCGAACTACCTCATGGTACTAATCTTGGAGCCCCACACTTTACCTAGATATCATCAATGACCCAAAACCCTCACATATTATATCCTTTTTCTGACAATCATGCGATGTCGATCTCACATGTCGCAATCAATGTTTACCTAGATCGAACCAATCCTATGGTGCTAGTTGTCCAGTGCTTTTCACATGACAACGCACATCTCGCTTCAACCTTGTATCACATATTCACTCCTTTACCTGCTAACAATAAACCTTTTATATTGTATCGCTTCAAACCGAGCAATCTCTCGTGCCGTTTCACTTCAAACCCCGTACCCTCCTTATATCACAAATCCAAACTCCAAACCTAGCTTTGATCAATCATCGCTCAATCAAACTTAACCTAACAATGCATGCAATACCCATTCCAATGCCCTCATTAGATCCTACCAAACCTTATCAATTCGTTATCCTCTTTTATAAGTGCCCATTTATTGGATCTTATTGGAGTTATTCATTCGTTGTTATCTTAATTGTCAGTTGTCTTTATTTGATCTTGGTATTTTATCTACAGTCGTGCATTCATGTCATATATGCTCACGTACACGTACAATCGTCGTGCGTCCGACGCGTGACAACCAACTTAATAAAGAATAGCTTAGTCTTAGTAAATAATCAATCTAGAAAATAATTAATAGCTAAGTCATCATTAGTAAATGATATAAGGTATAGGAGCCTTAAACTGACACACCTCGTACTTCGTACACGTGTTGCATGAACCTTTATATAGGTTACTACCTGTATGAAGGCTAGTGCCACGAATGTACGAATAACACGTACACACGCTGTCCCCGTCACTTCATACACTTATGCTCTTCTCTTCATGTTTAGCATCTCTCATTTACACCAAAAGCTATAGAGTACGATGCATCACCCCTAATGGCCTTTTTAAGGTAACAAAACCTTGTTAAAGTAAAACTGGATGCATCATCCGTGTTTTGATGTCTTTTGTTCTCCATTTGCTTTCTATCGGTTTTATTGGAGTTAATTGGATCTTATTCGGCTCTTTTCGCTCTTTATTTTCTTTTGCGGTAGTTTATTTATGCGTAGTATTTCTATGCGTTAGATTACGCGAGATTCGAGGAAGAGCCAGAAGACTTCAAAGGCTCGTTGAGGAATCCAAACTCAAGGATCAAATCAGAATATTCAAATCTCAAGAATACGACTTAAAGATTAGGAAAGCGATTATCAGGCAAGCCCTAACTTCCCTTTGATCATGTTGATCCTATGATTGCAAAATAATCCTATCTAGAGCCTGTTTTCAAATAAACATGCATGGCATTTAAAAGTGATTTAAATGCTAGAATGTCCTAAATATTATTTGATTGCCATGCCTTGATCTTGATTATCCTGATTCCTTGTTAACCATAGGAACCAACATCATTAAATTACTTAATGATATGTTGGATTGCTTTGCCGCTTAGAACTTTCACCATGTGTTTAATTAATTTTACTCACATGATTTTCGTGTAAAAATGCGTGTGTTTTGGTGGTGTGTGTAAATGTGAAAAGTGAGTGGCTTAATGATAAGTGCAACCCTAGTGGGGAATGTTTTGGCGGGATCAGGCGAGGTAGTCCTCAGTGGTGAGGCTATCTCTGGGACACCCTTCCTCGTGAGGATTGGCTATTGAAGATGCCTGATTCGGTCGTATAAGGACCGGTTCTTGTGCCGCCTTTGCCTAGCACCTTACGCACAGCCACAAGCCATGAATGGGTATGGGATTGGAACCACACCCTACTAGTACTCACCCGGTATCCCCCCCCCCCCCCGAGGCAGCAGATTGCAACGGAATCCCAGGAGAAGACTCGTTCGTTGGTGGGTGTTCGAGATCCGACATTTGTGAATCTGGCTATATTATTGATTGTGAAGCCCCTGGTGATGTCCGTGGGGGGTGCCGTGGTGGTACCAAGTAGGTACGGAACCTTTAGTGGGACAGTCCAAACTATGACGATAGGGCGGACTGGACCACCTTGTGGGGAAATTTGTGCACCCTCGGCCGAGGTTATGAATCTATCCGGATAGCCATGTTCCACGGTATTGGACAACGCGAAAGCATTGGCCACACTATGATTAGTCTTTTCTGTGTGAGTTATCCTTGGCGTGTTTTTGGAAAACACCGGCGTGGAGTCGTGCGCTGGTTTCCTGCCAGCATTAAAATTTGTGAACTGGCGGGATGGATTGCATCTCCCCCAGGGCCAACCAACCCCACTAAATATAATGACAATATCTGACTGTAGTTTGCGAACTGTTTTGATTTCAAAAACAACCCTTGCATAAAGTTGACTTTCCGCCAATATGACAAACCTTAGCCTCATCCTTGTTTATACCCTTGCATATATTTACCCTTTGTGTTAGGGTTTGCTGAGTACCTTATGTACTCACGCGTTTGCGATTATTGTTTTTAGTAGGAGAAGTCTTCGTATGAGCCGACGACGCTTGGTTTTCGGTTCTGCTTCTCAAGTCTGCCTGTGGCTTGGGTCGTGCTTTCCGCTGTCTATGTGTGTTTGCTTCGCCTTTATTTGACGGAAGGACTTGGATACTTCTGCATCCTTGTCGTACCGCCACTAAAGGCTCAATATATCAGGTACTATACCTATTTACCTATTCGAAGTATGCTTGTGATTATCATATCTGTGTTTCTGTGCGTATCAGCTACTGATCTAGAGACTGATACATGATGCACAGAGTACTCTAGAGATGGGGTACGACAAAGTATTATAAGGTACAGTCAGCAGGCGAAATGGGCATCCACGTCAGAAAAATCAGTGCTGACAGAGAGAAACGGAGAGAGAGCGTGGAGCGGGCGGCTCATGAAGCACCGGCAGCAGCGGGCGAATACGCATTTGTGCTTCGTTCATTGGCTAGCCTCGGTTCTGCAACACGGTGAACAATAATTTTTTGTGGGCCCAGCTGCTAAAGCGTGCACAGGCTCTCCATGCTGGAGTTTTATTTTGCCGGCAGCCGGCGTAGTTATTAGCCATGCTCTTAGCTGTAACATGCAGTATATATGCTTCCCAAATTCCCAATCCAAGTCCACATATACCCTGGGACGACCTCGATCTCAAACTTGATAAGAGCGTAGACAGAAGGATGCTGGGAGCCTTCCAAATGGTTTTAAATATGTACGTACGTCGATCAATTTGTAAGCAAAGCAACGACGTGACGTAACATGGCAGCCTCCCTCTTTCCTGCAGCTACTGTTGCTCTCATGCCAAGCCAACATGACCGTCTCGATCCACCTATAAAACCGCATGCTACATTCAAGTCGCACACACCACCACCCGACCGTGAGAATGAGCGTCGCCACGTCCGGCCGCCAGGCCGCTGCGTGCCCAGATATCGTCTCCCAGCTACGACCGGATGTTCCACCTAGCCGAACGCTGCCGCCGCGACGCTCGAGCCATCCTCGTCATACTGACTGACAACAACAATGGCAGCGATGCTGCAGCTGCGGCGGCTCCGGCCTCCCCGCGCCGAGCGGCGTGCCTCGACCCGGCAGCAGCCGGCAAGGCCTGTCATCTTCGTCTCCTTAGGCAGGCACTGTCGTCAGTCCGAGCAGATGCGGGAGAGATATCAGCGAGCAGTGCCTTCCCCATGGCTTCGCCGATCGGATCGCAAACGTTTCTTAACAGTTTTTTTTCCTTCCTTTTTTAGTATTCATGAAGGAAACCATAATGTGTACAATACAAGAAAACTCTTAAAGAACTTTGCATCAACAGAACTCATGTTACCTTGCAAGAAAACTAATGCTTGATCATCTGACGGTTCTCAACTAGAAAGCATAAGCTCTTCCAACAGGAATTCAGACAAGTTACAACACTCTAGTTACAAGAATCAGATCCATGCTTGATCAGTAGAACAAACCAGATCCATTGCAATACGAATAACAAATTACCAAAGATCCACCGCAGGTGAATCCACTATTACCATAGTTTGTAGTTCAGTAACAGCAAAATTCTCGAAAACAGCTAGCACAGCACTTATATCTAGCGCGGCGATGCGATAATAATGAAGTATGGTCCAAATAGAAATACAGAACTTACAACAAGATCCATGAGTTGGCACCATGTGCCTCAAATGGTTAATGGCCCATGCAAGTTCATGAAATGCAGCAACTACGGTGAAAACATTACTGACTACAACTCGGGAGCATGAGTCCATAGGACGTCACGCTAGAGACACCAAAATGACTTCAACAAGACCTGAATTAAGTCAGAGTCTTCCGCTGCAGCTCAGTCAAGACACTGTAAAACTCACATTCTGCATCGCCACATGCTTCCTCTATGCTGCTGTCGGCGGCTTTAAGCCTTGAGAGTTCTGCATCTTCATGTTCCTTCTCCATTGCAATTTCTTTCCTTTTACGACGAAGTTCTTCCATAGCTTTCTCATTTTCGTCAAGCAGTGAATTAATTTGGGACAGGGAAGTCATCTTCTTCAACATCTGTGCATTTAGGTCCTCTTTCTCTTTGCGGTGCTTTTCATACGCAGATTTGATTTTTAACAACTGAGTCAGGGAAGACTGCAAAGATTGAACACTGAATCCAAGAACGCCAAGTGCATTTATATTCTCTTCAAATGATGCCATGCTGTCTCCTATGCTTGATTTCTTTATCTTTCCCACTAAAGTGGCAAAAGTGGTCATCAGGCCTACAGCCGTTCCTTCGCGCATTACAAGCGGATGCTTTCCAAGTGGACAGAAATGTGGTCGCTGTTGTACTTCCTTAAATACATCCATTGCCTCAGCTGAAGACCACATAGGTGACTCCCTGACAAAAGGAAGCTCGTAATCAGCATTTTGGCTTGAAGTCAATTGTGAAAGTGTGCAGTTGCCAGCGACTGGACAGCTCTCTAGTAGAGTGTTGCTGATTGTGGACTTTGATCTCTCTTCCATTTTCCCCCCATCCTGTTGAACATGTTCAACAGATGGCATATATATCTCTGTGTGATGGTTGCTTTTAGGCACTTGGGTAACAGCTCTATCTGTCAGCATATCTGCATTTCTGCTTGATTCACAGGAGCCGATGACCGTAGCAGTCGACTCTTCTTCCAACAGACTATCATGTATGTCAATACCTGCCAGCATAAATCTGGTCATTAAATGTCTGCAACGTTGAAGTACACTTCAATTATTTAGCTCTATGAACATTTCCACCATGCTTAAAGCTGTCACAATTCATACCTTTTATGTTGTATTCTAGTAAGAGTTCCTGACTTATTACTTTATCTGTGTTCAATGTATCTTTCAATGTTTTGTGAGGCTGCTGCTGAGTTTGAGACTCTTTTACCTTTGCCTATATGTTAAAAAAAATGGCAAGAGTGAGAAGCAGGCAACTAATATAAAATATCAGTTCAAAGAAGATTGTTCTTACTGCTAAAGTAGAGAATTCCACCAGCCTTGCTGATTTCGCATCTAAGGAGCTTCGTGGACTAGTTGGTCCTTCGAAACATTTCTTTTTAGATGCTGCACATTGTATGACACACGTTTAATTTTTATAAACCAAACTCATTAATGAATAAATATTAGACAAACTACTTACATCTCCTAGCATAAACCTCCATAGTTGAACAACTATTAATCCGCGTTAACACCTTCACACATTGAGAAACAGATCCAGAAAGATCACATGAATATGAATGTAGAACTCAGAAATATGTTTAGAACCAAACAGTCACACAAATAAATACATCAAAATCCTCTACCTGTTTACTCGGCATCAAAATTGACTGGTATTTCGGAGACACACTCAAAGCACCACTGATTTCCATATTAGAGATACTGTTCTTTTCCTTTAACTGAATTTGCACCTGCAGAATATTGAGACAAAAAGGCACTGTGAATGACCCGAATGCAATTTTACTTCAATTCAAAACCTAATGAGGGGGCTTACATTATCAGGCACATCATTCTTTCCCTGCAGTGCTTGCATAGGCTGTGTTTCAACCCTTTTGTTTTGAGAATGCACTATGTTGCATAGGATTTCATGATTACTATCTGTCTCACCAACATTTGAGACTGATCCTTTTGAAGGTGCTGTATGTCCTGGCAAGCATGAAGAAGTCAGCTCAGTGGCACTAAACAAGTACTCACTATATCTTGTTAACCCCACATAAGAAGCATTCTTACCTGATAACTGAGAAGAAGAATGGAGAGAGTCATTGCTTGCTGGTGGAGTGTCCATCTCGCAGACCAAGGCATGTTCAGAAACTTCAGTTAATATGGCTGCCTGTTCCTGATGCGGCAGTCCTTTCCTTGACTTTTTGATGCTAGGTAATTCAGGATGATGGCAATGTTCATCATCGCTGGGAGTCACCTTAACATGTGAGATTGGACGCTTTCTAGATGCAGTGTGTCGCTGTAAAAGTTATGAAGTATATCAGAATGAATCATTCAAGCCATAGAATAGGATGCAATATTAAATTATTGTAGGATATATACAATCTAGACAGTCAGTAGAAATCAACATTATAAATATTAACACCTCCATACCTGCATCACTTTAAAAGATATATCAACAAAACCAGTTGCAGTCTTATGGCAAAAATAATAAAACAACAAGGATTAGTTAAACGCTATTATATGCTTGAGCGAAAACTCAAGTTTATTTCTAATGGAAATTAAGTATTACTTAAAGCCTATAGAAAATGTTTCGTCCAAAGTGGAGTACTTATGTAGTGGCAACATGTCGAATCAGTTAAAACAACTAGGATAAAGAGAGCAGAAAATATTCATTGCATGTAGCCAACAGCAAGATACAATGTCAGTTTTTATCTCTAGTAAACTAGATTTTTTAACAAGCCTTAAAATTGGCATATATCCCTTTGTCCCCATTCCTATTCACTGATCATGCCCTGACACTTTGCCACACACATTAGACGCCAAAGGTGACAAGTTTGTTGATTTCACTCAATTTGGTCAAGCAATTCCCCTTCTGTACATATTCCCCTCAAATTTGCTCGAATATTGTGCCCCAAGAGCCCCTTCTGTACATGCCGGCATTAGCGGTGTGGTCAAACTAAGAAGAGAAATCAGCTCCTAGGAAGCAGCTCCTCCTGCTTGCTCCTAGGAGTATTGTTGATAGATAGAAACAAGTGTCGACTTGTTAGATAGATTCGGGAGCAATTAGTATTGACTGGCTAGATACATGGTTCGGTAAGCTAGGCGGCAAAATGGCTAGCTAGCTAAACATAAAACCAACTATGTTTTATGGACATTAGAATCCAAAAGTTATCTTTACAATTAAAAATCTCTGTTAATTATTGACTCATGTTCTCTGATATGAACAATTTGTCACTCCAAACAAAAACATGGCTCCTCTCCTATCACAGTACTATGCACTGATTGGCTACTCTCAGTATGAAACAGTACATGTAAAAGCATCTAGCCTACAACACTGAATGTACTGCAAACAAGCTTCTAATGGTATTCTTTTCGTCTAAGAAATAATATAAGTAGTGCTCATTTACTCAAGGTGAGATACATGCTGCAAGCCAAAAACAACAAAGCCAAAACTAGAAGACACCACAATTAAAGCATCGATCAATGCTCACATAACATTGGTCACTGAACAACAAAGTACAAAAACACATGCCCAGTTCTCAAGATGCTCAGGCACACCAGGCTACAAGATTGATGAATCAGAGGAAACAAACAAATCAAATCATTTCAATTTACTAAACTGCAAGGATCAGAGGAAAAGATTAATATTTTGAAGAACTAATATCCTCCCTTCCCATCAGATTCAATGTGATCATGCCCGGCCTAATTAAAGTAGAAACTCTTCAAGTACTTAGTATTTAAGTCCCACAAGACCATACAAACAGCAAACGCTCTGAAACAAATTTACTGGAAAGCACAACAATGAAATGGAAAAATGGATTTACCTTAGAAACACTCTTCCAAGCAATGCCATCCCAATTGTAGTGTGGCTTAAGCAACTCCAACACTTTTATCACCTTCTCCCGCGCCTTGCCATTCAGGACGACCTCATACTCCCCCTCCGCAACCACCTTGCGCACCACTCCCGGCGACCAAGACCCATCGCAGTACGCCTCGACCGCGGCACCGGGCTTGAAACGGAACTCGCTGCTCGGGGGAGGACGGTCCACGGCAGGCCTGATGAACTTCCAATGCAGGTACTCTGTTTCCTTCTCCCCTGGAGGACCACCCTCACCCTGGTCGAGGTCGTTGTACTCCACAATGTAGCTCAGTGGGTCGACCACCTTCACCACCGTCGCGGGGAGCCATGAGCAGCCGCCGCTCAGATCGCGCACCCGTTCCACCTCGACCTTCTCGTCGACCTGGTACGCCTTGACAGGGCAATTGGGCTGTACGGCGACCACGATCTTGGAGGGGACCCACTTGCCGCCGATGTAGTCGCGCCGGCGTCGGACGACGCCCGTGTCGAACTGGATGACCTCCCTTGAGATGGGGAACGCGACGGCGACGGTGCGGGTGGGTGGGCCGGCGGCGGGGCCCACAACGATGCCGGACCACCAGCCCCCTTTGTCCAAGGCCTCGACGATGTCGTAGGGTTGGAAGCGGCGCCGGCGGCCTCGAGAACGCCGGGGCCAGGGGCGGATGTCGGAGACGTCGAAGGGCTCGACGAGGGGCCCGCCGCCGTTGTCGTCGACGAGGCCGGAGTAGAGCACCATGCAGCGGGGCACGGAACAGCTGCTGGCGGCGGGGATGTACTCGCGTACGGTGCCCTCGTACCAGGTGCCATGGTAGCCGTCGGCGTCGACGCGGACTTCGACCTTCCCGCCGGGGAGTAGGAAGGGCGGCAGCGGAGGAGGAGGAGGGGAGGAGGGGGGGCGCACAGGGGGATGCCTCCTCCTTTTGTTTCCCTCGATGTTTTCAGCATCATTGTTTCCTCCTACGCTTCCCATTTTTGTTTTTCTGAAAAAGAAACAATAAGATTAATTAGCTATCTGTACTGAAATGGAAATACAAACATAAGGCATGCAACTATTAACTTTAACATACCACCAAGCAAAAAAAAAATCACTCTAGAATTTTTTTCCCCACGTTTTATTTTACTTATAATAATACTATATACTCCCTCTGTTTCAAATTATAAGCAGTTTTGGCTTTGGACACAGTAACTAAAAAAGGGTGAAAAATGTGACATGCACAGAAAACAATGAGAAGTGAAGGAAGAGAGAGGTAGAGATAGACACAGGAAACGATGCACAGGGAAGTAGAAAAGCTACATTGGGAATCGAGAACTACTTATATTTTGATAAAAAAAAAATGAATGCTAGAACTACCTATATTTTGAAACAGAGGGAGTATGTCTGTTCTAGCACAAGAAATCCAACAACAACACTTGCAGCCATACGTGGGTTTAAATCAGGCTCAACACTTCATTAACATGATCAAGGATTTGATTCTCAGCATCGTTACTTTTATACAAATTGGTCTAAATCTTGCATAAATCTGTATAGCTGAATGAATCATGTTTAAAAACTTGCATAACTTGAAGTAGACTGTAAAGCTTGAGTGTCTCCTATATATTTTCTTATTTGAACAAACATTCTTGTATATAGTTATATGAAATCCCATGAGATGCATGCTGGTTTTTCAAAAAAAATTCTAAAAGTTCCATACTCTTATAAATCTTGCATACAGATACAAACTATATTGCAGGAAAACATGTATAAATGTGGCATGAGAACTGGTTCATAGCTGAATAAATTTTGCATAGATCTGTCCTATGCTATCAAATGACCGTTCATGGCAATCATGGCAAACACAGTGACACATTACAAAAGGATTTCAAGATTTATCCAGCCACGATACCTTTATATTCACAAGAACATTTCAAGATCGAGACAAAAACTCACAGTGCTTGACGAGGGCTGCAGCAAGTTCAAGGTCTCAGGCGGCTTGTACCTCAGACGAGGACGGCGGCAGCTCGTTGCGTGGAGCAGGGTGTTGGTCGGGAGGAGGCGGCGTGGTGAGATTTGGAGGAGGAATTTTGGGAGAGGAAAGAAGGCGGCGCGGTGAGGTTTGGAGGAGGAATTTGGAGAGGGGAAAAGAATGCGGTGCGCGGTTGGGTTATATATTGGGAGGGACAAGGCGGGGCAACGGCTAAATTGTTTTAGGGTTTGGCGCGGTTGGAATTTCGCTGGCAACCCCTAGATCCGACGGTGCCATGCAGTGTGCGATATTTACCGACCCATGTTCACACGCTAGCCAATGGTCAATTGGTATACAAGGAATTACCAACCCACGGCATATGAATATACTACATGAAACTATTTCAGTGCCTATTTATTGTAAAAGTATTTTGTTGCAGTTGTTTGTAAACCATATCAATACAAATATTTTATGTCAATGTGCGTGTACTATATGATGTTTGTGCCCCGTGAGTTGGTGAATGACATTCTATTTTGTTGAGTATAATGATAATCTATAGTAATTAATCATATTCAATTGCTACAGCTAAAGCGTTACGAATTTTGTGCAAATATAAATACAAATATATGCCTACGTGTATAGATTTAGACCAACTTTGAAACCTCGATGAGCTAGCTCCGTGTGGTGTAGAGCAAATGAAATGTGAATGTTTCAAAGTTGGTCTAAATCTCACGCTCGAGCGGCAGCCAGGTGAGCCCCAGCTTCAGCAGCAATATAGGACGAGGTGGACCAGTTGCCCTTGCTTTGTGCTTCGAATTTCACCGGGGTTGCAAGCGCACGGGCTGTGGGATCTGGTTGTCGTCATATGCCATATCGGCTGAGCCCGCTCATCTATTCTTCCCCAAAGAACACGATGACTTGGGGGTTCTATGTCTAGCACGAGGTTGACGTCGAGCTGCAGATTGTACTTTGCTATCTTCCATTGCGATCTACGAGTAGCCAGGAAGAAAGGAAGAGATGGGCAATGGTAGACTGTGTTGCTCTGCCTGAGGAAGAAAGGAAGAGAATTGAGTAGGAAGGGCAATGTTGGCATTATCAAATTTGACTAACAGTCATACTGAAGAAATGAGGGGACAGTGGCACCAACCGGATTAAAATTCAGGGAAAGTGGCTTGTAAAGGACGTGAGATTTACCAATGACAGATTCTGGATTAGAGTTTTAACCAATGGCATATCAGGGATTTTCTCAATTTAGAAACGTAATTAAGAGAACTCTCTTGCACGGCCGGAAATTATACTAGAAAAAAAGAAAAAAAAAAGTTTTAGATAAAACTTTGTGAGGTATGGGGATGAGGATGCAATGTTTTCCATGCCGTGGCAACTGAAAAAGAACAAAATTTCACAACTTATAGATTCAATTGGAAGAATTGTGTCAGAGCATGAGGAAAAGGCAGCACTGGCTTGGACAACATTCAAAAATAGAATGGGGGTCATCTCATCCCCCCAAATGCAATTCAACCTAGCAGATTTGAAACAACCATATTATAGACAAGATCATAAATATGATCTCCCGTAACAAAACACCAGAACAAGATTAGTTTAATGCCAAGATTGTTATGACCTAGAGGTACGGTGAATTTTGAGTGCATTGATAATTATTATATCACACTGGTACCAAAGAAAAATCCTCCATAATTGGCTCATTTCTTTACTCAACCTCAACCGAAAATTGCATACCAAAATTATGTCTGAAAGGTTGCAGAGAATTATATAGAGATCGATTCATCATAAACAATATGGTTTTATCAAATCAAGAACAAGAACAATCCAGAATTGTCTAGCATTGTCTTTTGAGTATATTCATCAGTATCATCAATCGAAAGGGAGATCATCATTCTTAAATCAGATTTTGAAAAGGCTTTTGACACTGTTAAACACAAAATATTGTCAAGTAATGCAACACATTGGCTTCCCTGATCGATGGTTAAAGTGGGCGCATCAAATTATGGATTCAGAAACTTCATAAATATTATTAAATGGAGTTCCAGGAAAAAGCAGTTTATTGACGGGAATCTAATAGGAATCGACTTATATCTTCAAACAATTTATCTGGTGGTCTTCCAGAAGACATTGCTACCCTTGATGCACCGGTGAATTTAAATTTCTCGTGAAACTATCTCGGTGGGAAAATTCCGAACAAGATAGGAGCCTTGCAGTTACTAGAATCACTTGACCTCTCAAGGAACAAGCTAGCTGGAGAGATACTGGAAGCCTCCCAGATTTTTTGAAAAGAACAGGAGGGTCGCCCCTGCTGATTATATATTAATAATTTTAAAGATTAAAAATCTCAAGTGCAATTTTACGAGTAAAAGAAGAGAGAAAGGGGGAAAAGAATAATCAGATTTGTGTATCCATTGCTCAATCCTTGGGAAGTATTTCTTCTTAGCTCTGTGCAACAGCATCTTGAATTCTCTATTAATCATGTTCTTCCACCCTTCTATTGTCGGATGGTTATTGTGGACGAGCCAATCACTCCTTTGTTTTACAGATGCTCCAAGTCATTAGGATTATAACTTCCATGAAAATGTTTTCTTGCATCTGCATCTTGAAACTTATGTTGGTACTCTGCATCTGGTACCTGTAACTCAATTGATGCCCAACATGCTCTTGCAAAACCATTGAGGAACAACTGTTGAAGAGTTTATCTGGTTTGCCAAATGCATAGCTCACAAACATACGAATCTATAGGTGCTATGAATAGCACTTGCATTGAATTGTAGCCCCATGGAGGCTATATATATGGGCACATGAGTGCCAATACAAATAGGAAAAGGAGTCTATAATAAGACTCCTAATAAGACTCTTATACCCTTAACAATAGGAACATGTTTCTTCATTGTAGCATGTCTCTTATGTTTACTCTGTCTTTCAGAACCAGCCAAAAGAACACCTTGTGTTTCATCTGGCAGGATGGTCGCCATAGCCAGTTGTAGGAAGATACCACCATTGCATGGCCCATCATCTGCTTGTAGGCTTTGCTTTGCTAAGAATTGTGCAGAACCCCATATGTAGGTCCAAAGATCCTTTTCATTTGTAAGATGCAACTGCTGTAATGCTGCTTCCACTTGTTGATATTGTCCATATGCTTCTTGAGACAGATGCAGCTCTCAGTTAGCTCTTTGCCCTGCTTAATTGTGATCCTTGGCCTTATGGTGAAAGACATCAGCTCCAAGAAGTTTATTCTCAGTATGTTGCCATTCCAAAACATAGTAGTACTCTCATCTCCCAAATTGACAGTAGCCATTCCCTTCTATGTATCAAGTAGTTTCAGCAAGGACCTCCACCAGAAGGAACGTTTTTCCTGCCTCCCAGGTACCTCACCATTCCTGTAGTAATTATCCCATACAAGATGTATCCTAGGTATATCCATTTTATTGAAGAATTTGTGCATATCTTCAACAAAATAGGGTATCATTTTGCACAGTTAATTTCAGAACACCAAGACCTCCCTCCTTTGGCAGGGTCACCATGTCCCAGGCAGCTTTTGAAGAGATTTTTGCATTTATGTCCAAACCTCTCAAGAGACAATGCTTCAATACTGATCAATTTGCATTTATGTCCGTGCCTCTCAAGATACACATGAGAAAGGTTGGTAGGGCTGTCATAACCGAGTTTACAAGATTTGACATTCTCAGAATACTTAGATCTGTCTTATAATAACCTGACAGGAAGAATACTATTTATGTACGATAGCAACTTTGATTTTTGTGGGGGGGCATACATGCCAAAACAATAATACATTCCAGAGTGATTTCATGGTACGTGACTGATAAACAGCAACATATGGACACTTATTCTCATTGAGTCATTGTTCAAATGATCGACATCCTTGGGACGCCATGTGGTCGACTGAGTCCTACAAATAAAATAATCTGAGTGTGTAACTTGAGTTGGCATTTACAGCACCAAGAAATTCCACAGATTTTTTTGGAGTTAAAGCTCTGCCAAACAGAGCCAATACCGAAGATGGATACATATGTATATCGGTGCTCCAAGTTCCACAAGACTTAGGAGTAATTAGCTCAAAGCACTGGCATTTCAAATTTCAGAGTTCTGCAATCTCCATATATGTTTTCCTTCCAACACCATTCAGGTCTGGCTTAGGATTGAAAGACAAGGGGAACAAATTCATCAGTGCCATATAAACTACTATCACCGGCCCCTTCATGAATTCACTATCTCTTCGTACATCTTGAAACATGGCAATAAAGACATTAACTCTTGAATCATGATTATTCATATGTACACGCTTCTGAAGCCCACAACCATTTGGTGACATTACTTCACACTGCAGTCCGTCCCTCCTTGGCTTCCTTGTACATCTGATCAATGCGGTCCTGCAAAAAGTTCCGTGCTTTGCATGAATAACACTATCAACACTATCATATTCTTCTTCAGAGAAATCATCAGAACAGTGTGAACCATAGACTTTTGTTCAGATTAAGCTTTTTCCCTCTAACCTTGTAATATTTGAGCAGCTGGGGTCTCTTGAGCTTAAAAGTTGGTGTGATGAGGTCCTTCTCTATGCTGAATGGAACTGGCTCCAGGTGAACTGCCTTCAACATCTCAAAGCCTCTCAACTGCATCATGGCCCAAGATAGTTAATGTTGTCCTGTCCTGAAGAATCGTGCATGAACCATGAAAGTTGGTTACAGATGAGTTTTCAAGTACTGACTTACCCCAAGTTTCTTGCCAGTTTTATTCAGCTCGTCCTGAAAGTAACCCTTTGCTTTCAGATCATTGCACAATTCTGCGAAGTCACCGGACTTGTTGTTGGCTGCTGCCCATTCCTCGAGAGCTTGCCTCTCAGGAACAACCACAGCAACAAGGAATGACTCAAAGCTGTTCCCATAGACCCAAACCTGATCCAGAGAGATTGCCCTAGTTAAGCTAAATCTGAGCATCATTATGTGTTCAGGTATTCTGATTTAGATTATGTCTGTTTTGATGACATACCGATGCAACAAGGGGCGACTGCATGTATGCACTTTCTAGGACCTCAACTGCTACATACTCTCCTTGTGAAAGCTTGAAGATGTTCTTCTTTCTGTCGATGATCTTCATTGTGCCATCAGATTGCCACTCTCCAATATCACCTGCACATATAAGGCAAAATTGCAAGTTTCAGACAACTAATCATTTTTTTTAACAGAACAACTAATCATTTTCATAGCTGTTCATTAAGTAAGTTAGAAGGGGCAAATAATAAGCACCTGTATGGAACCAGCCATCTGATAACACTTCTTCAGTCAGGTCAGGGCGCTTGTAATAACCAGAGAACAAGGTGGAGCCCCTCAAGCAGATCTCACCCCTAGGCAAGTCTGACAATGCGTCATAGCCCATTTCGGGGATGGACTCCAGTCGTGCCTCGATCGTTGTGACAGGAGGGCCAACCGTTCCAATCATTGAGAACACGTTGGCAATTGATGTGAAGCATCCTGAACAGCTCTCGGTAAGCCCTGCAAGCCAAACGAGACAAGCAAGACTAGCAATAAGCTTAAAAGGACCATACTTGTAACAGTACTAATGAGGAATACTGATTGGGACTTGGTCATCCATAACAGTGGCCACGTGGATTCTCATTCTGAAGATCATACCATAACCCTGTACAAGAACACTGCAGCTGGTTACACGCAAGAACTCTTCAATATGCCTTGGCAAAGGTGCTGCTCCTGCTAACATGAGACGTATGCGTCCTCCAAGCCCCTCCTTTATCTGTACCAGCAGCAAATTTATATGCCTCGGAAGTATACTAATGAAAGACAACAAAAAGAAAGGTCCAGGACTGTTAACTCACTTTGTTGAAAACTATCTTGTCGAAAAATGGTGACGCTTCATGTTGTTTCAGCCCATTCCTCATATTGAAAAGTTTGCTGATGATAATTTGACAGTTGTAACTATATTTGCATTGTGGATAGATGAGAGAACTAACGATTTTTTCTTTATTCAATCCTATGTTACTTACTAGTTGTATGCATACTGAAACAGGTGTCTAGCTATCATGCCCCCAGACTGAATTTTCTGGTTGATACCTACAATTCAAGAGACCCACAAATTATATGAATCTTTGACTGGGCAATATAGGCATCCGGAATTAAAATAATAATTATTCAGTCTTTGCGTTAAACCTGTGTAGATACGATCGTAAACACGAGGAACACCACAAAATATTGTCGGTTTCATCACGTGCACGTCCTCCATCAGATACCTAATATCCTGTTAAACAAGTTCACAATTGAGTTGGCAAAAGACAACAGCCAACACATAATATATTTTAGAAGCATATCACAGGATTATTTCATTTGTAACATATAGTTTGTACCCCTTGCCAGAATCCAATGGAGGCTCCTTTAGAGATGCAGTAGTTCTCAATTACTTGATCAAATATGTGAGCTAATGGAAGGTATGAAAAATAAGAATCATCTTCAGTGACCTGCATGAATATAACTATTATCAGGCCTCGTCGGGGAAAAAAAAGCAATTATCAGGTGAACATAATTGTTAACTCTCTATAGAAAAAGGTGAATGGCAGACCATGATCTATTTTACAGTCACTGATGCAAAAGCATCTCTCGAATTTTAATTCATGAGTTTTAGGAACAGTATCACTAGCTCCATTACCATAAGGGTAATAGATATTTCTAATTTAATGATAATAAAATCATAAATAATGACAGAGAGTTACCACTTTATCTGTCTCTTTGAGGAGGTGATCTGTGGTCGAAACTCCAGCTATGATAGCTCTGTTTGTGATTATCACACCCTTTGGATCACCAGTTGTTCCGCTGGTATACATGATTGTACAAACTTCATCCTTATGTTTCTTCGGTAGATCCTCATTTTGTTTTCCCTATTCAAATAAAACATACCAACATGTTACAGTGGTTATAGTGAACTAGAGTCGTACTTCAGGAGTTTAGGTGCTGCTTGGGAGTTTAGGTAAGGAATCAGACTAACCATGAAATAAAATTCTCCCCAAGAAAAGCAAGATATTCCCAGTTTTTCAGATTCAGTTTTCTGTTCACTTGTCACATCGCCAAAGCTAACAATGGCTGAAGACGCACCATGTCATGAATAAATCATATAAAACTGTCATTATATAGGTATGAGTTTGGTGTTCAACAAACTTACCTCTAAGGTGGGTTCTGCACTTTTGCACTGCAGCTAAAGTCTGAAAAATAAATTTTAAGAACATGTCAGGTGAAATACAAATTGATGTGTAACACTAATCTTCAGTAAAATTAAAGACCATTAACATTGATCTCAGCACTTTCAGACCCAGATCTAATGTATTTGAGCAACAACAGATTATATAATTACATTTTGATTTGAAATAAGTGTAGCATTGCAGCAGACGTGTTAATAGTGAGGTTCAGAAGGTAATTAAAATTGTTCAAAGCAACTGAAAACCCCTTATCTAAGAAAAAAAAGGAGGTAAATGCGTTGTCTTACTGATTTTATCTTGCTCTCCTGGACAAAGGCTACCGATATCTCAGCGTGGTCCAAGATGAATTCAACTGCATTTGCTCCTGCATCGTATTACGCCTTAGCTGTCAATACCACAATACTACACTATCAAGCAACTAAGTAAAAGAGAAAAAGGAATCGGATTGCTTCCAATTTTCTCTTCATTCTAGTACTTTTCTGATCTTTTTCTTTGGTCTCAATTTACATTTTTTTCCAAACTCATTTGAATTTGTATTTGAAATCTAAATCACATCCACAATGCTATGCCATAAGTTATATCCTTGTGAATGCAAAGAAGCACTGAGAACGTACCAAGGGTATCATACAGTGGTACGTAACAAATTCCTTGACTGTTGCAAGCCTGCAAAAGCACAACGAATTTGGAGTTTATACTCTATCATATTACTCTACAGAACAATTCTGACAAACAAAACATAAGTGAGCTCACCTGCATAGCCATAACCCATTCTGGACAGTTGGATCCATATATCCCACAGTGACCCCCCTAACAACAGATACATATCCACTTCACAAATCAGTATTGATGTTGACTGCATTGTCAGGATCAACAGAAATCTCTACATAAACAGGCACATCAACGTTATTTGCTCACCGGCTTAACGCCGAAACTTCTGATGGCTGATCCAATCCTCAAGACTTTCTGGTACACTTCCTCATAGGTTAGCCACATATAATCACCAACCTGATAAAAAGAAATATGTAATATCTCAAAAAAAAATCAGAACTTCGCGGTCAAAACCAATCTTTGATCCCTCAAGGTTTCATTTTACCTTGCCATCGATAACATGGCGCCGGCCGAGCATTCTGTTTTTGGGGTACTTCTTGACTGCTCCACTGCAAAAACACACACAAAAAAAAAACACTAAATTTCGAACGCTATTATCTAGTTACAAATCTCAGACTCAATAATTGACCGTTAAATGATTAGCTTGAAGCTAGTAGTACAATACTAGCATATAGCACAAAGTGTTATGAATGCTAAGAATGCGAAGGCAAATAGAGATTCAGAGCACGAACAGACCTGAAGAATTCCCAGGGAGACTGGATTTCCGTCGGCAGCGGCATGAGGCCGTCCTTGGCGTAGATGCTCCGGTAGATAGGCCCGGCCGACGGCCTGCCGCCGGCGGCCGGCGTCGCCTCCCCCACCTTCACGGTGAACGTCTCCACCATCTTCCTCTGCAATGCTGGGATTTCGGCACAATGCGATGTGGATCTCCCTCTGTTTTCCTCTCTGCTCTGATATTCTTGAGCTCGGAGAGCTTGCTGGTCCGATGGGAAGCAGTTATGGCGGTGAGAAGGTTGGTGGGCAATTTAAAGCTCGTGTTACTACTGTGCCGGTACTGGGTGATGCTGACTTTAAAATGCGACTTTGTTAGCCCTCTAATACGTGTAATTGGTTAACCTGAAGAACCAGCATAAAACTTGGAACTATACTTGCAAATTATTTTGGAGTACAGTAGTACCCGTTTCCAGGCAAGTTGTTATGAATTTGCTTCTCACGATTGACGAATTGCGTACGAAGTTTGGAAACCATGGTCCATGGACATTGTTACATGGGTTGCAATGTTCCTTGGGAAATTCAGTATGCGTAGCACATACGGTTCATCCCAAACAAGGAAACGTGAAAGCTACATTTGATCGCCAAAATCCAAACGAGTATGCATCAGCTTCGCATGACCGGATCTGGTAGACTGAGATGGTACACGGAGTTAGTGTAGGACAAGGTTGCAACTTGCTGTATGTCCAGTGGAGTAGTGGCAGTTCCATTGACAGAAGCAGAGCAAGAAAGAGTTTGGTGTTTGGTGAAGGGTGCGAAATGGCGGCAATTGATGGCGCTGCTTGGCTAGCCGCGGGAAATGCAGGTCCGACGCCTCAACGACTTTGGGCAGCATTTATGCTCGCAATTTAAAACCGTTTTGATCTGTGCTGCCAGAATTCAGAAACGATAATTCTGCACCTGCTGACCAGCTCGCAATATTTAGTTTTATCGAAATGGAACCATGACAAATTCCTAAATTTTTTTAAGCACAGCTGTCGTGCGCGCGCGACCAATGAGAAGGTCGACCTGCTCACGTGAGATGTTAATGACGTGTCTCCCATAAGCACGTACGCGTGTGCGTACAGTGGAAAATGAGGGCACGAATCTGAAGCCACATACTTCGGGGTCAAGCAGTACAAACTCCACGTGTTTTAACTAGAAGTACGAGAGAAAATCATGCGCCTGATCAGGCCCCTCAGCTCAGTGGAAAATTTGAGGAAGTTATTCATCGCAAGTTATTGAGGAAAATTTGCTCTATCTGTTATTTGTTTTTGTTTTTTGGAGGAAACCTGATTTCTGTGTTACTTGACCCTGAAGCTAAGCAAGTTATCCTAAAGTCATCGAATTTAGCGGTCAACCTTTATGCTCCTCACAATCTTGCAATGAGGGAGCCGTAAGCACATACGGCCTGCATGATGCTGCGTTTTGGGTATGGTTCCAGATTATTCGAGAATTAGAAACGTTTTAGTTTTAACTTAGAAAATGTTTCTCAGGCTATCAGTTTGAAACAAATCACTTCAAATACTGTTTTGCATATTGTCTTGTTTCAATTTCAGCATAGAGAAGAGAATGATTTTTTTTGTTGTGAGGGAGAGAGAAGAGAATGATTGAAATGACCCGTTTGCCTTTGTTGGCTTGTGTTGTTTTGACAGACATGTAACTAGGGGTGCATTTGGCACGGCTTGTGCAATCTTCGCGCTGCCTCCGGCTTCTGCAATCAAAACCATACGGTCGCAGCGCATTCACACTCATAAACACCTTTGTGAATCGGGATCGCCCCCTGTTTGACTGCTCCTATAGGGTTCGTCCAAGAACTCAAGAGCCAAGCGCCAGATGGCTCATCAGTATCGTCCGTCAGCTGGCTGATCGAAGGGTCTCTCATTGCAGGACATAAAGCGGTCGTCTATGGGCCAAAAATCAAAGAAATAGACCCAAGCCGAGGGATGTCCATAAATAGCGGCACTGTAGCTTTCACTAATGCATTGGAGGCATTCTCAAAAAAAAAAATGCATTGGAGGCCCCTGACTTTCAGAGGCTCGGCGCGGTCGCACCGTTCGCATTTGCTCAGGGCCGGGTGTGACACATCCTACCCCTATGATTATATTCTTCAATGTAACTTTCTTTCATATTATTGTAACTATGTTTTTAATCCATTTGAACCATTATGTTTTTGCAGTCAATGCAACAAAATTAGAATTTCATTTTAAGATTTTTCAACTTTTTCCATATATAGTTTCAATGTTTTTATTACATCATTTCAATAATTGTAAATTATGTATAATGAAGACTATATATATGGTTTGTGCTACTCTAAAATTAAGTTCCAATCCTTAGAGGCATGTCTACATTCATACAAGGGGCGGGGGCATATGCACCCATGAATATATAAATTGACTTGCAATTGCCATACTTGTACCTAATGTGGTATTATCCATGCCACTGTTTTTGTTCTAGCGTCGCCACTGTCACATCTCTATATCGTTCGAAGAACCTTTACGGTGCACTCAAACCAATGTGAGTCGTTCATTTTTTTGAATCCAACCTTGTAGATGCACTTCATACTACTTTGAAGCCCTCACAGTGGTATGGTCATATTTTGAAGCGGTTATAAGGAAATAAGGGGTATTGATGAAAAGAAAAAATATCATCAGCTAAGTGATTTTATTAATCTAACAGGACGATATACTTGTACTCATCATTTCCTGAATCGATTCCTTCTTATTCGTCCCTCTCTCTCTCTCTCTCTCTTTGGAAAGGTGTCCCTCTCTCTCTTGTTTCATCATTTACCCAACCTAGGCGGTTGTGATCGGCGGCGGCGGCATGGTGCCCTCCTCTTTACTCCATGTATCACGGCGCGCAGGCGAGGGAGGACATGGCGGTGAGGCGCGCCGCGGTGGCGTTCCACATTGCCGTCGAGACTCGGCACGGACCAGCGCGACATTCTCAATTTGCGGCAATTGCGCGACCCAACGAGGATGGCAATCCGCCGTATAGAGTTGCTTCTGTTGGGGGGCCATGACCGGGACGACAAGGTAGAGGGTTTCTTTGGAACGCAGGAATTTCATAGGAAATAGTTCAATTTCACAAGAAAAACGCAGGAAAGGAAATCCAAACGAGACCAGAGATCAGGTCAGCGTTGGTCGCCTCCATTGTCCGCGTCAGCTCTACGTGCGCGATCCAAATCAATCACCTCCATCTGGTGAGACCTCTTTTTTGCTGTTGCCTCCGCCATCAGGTCGATCTAGTTTGTTTAGGTGCTAAACTCAGCTGCAAACTGTAGTCGCCAAACGAAATGTATAATTTCTCCACTATCTCGGTAGCAAATCAGCAGTTGAGAACAACTTTGCAAATCCGAATCTCAGCTATGCGTTTAACTTTGTAAAAGTTGCGCTTGTCTGATTCGAAACAATGATGTTGTGTTTGAGAGATGAACGAGCATCGTATTTTTTTCTTGTGCTTCTTTGGTTGACGGAGAAGGCGTCCTCACGCCATGCACAAGAGAGACAAGTATGTGTATGTCTTCTCCGGAGGTGTTGTTTTCTTATGTGCGAATTATTTAACTCTTTTAGAAATAGGCTTGGGCAGGGCGATTAGGCAAGCCAAGGAGAACATTGTAGCTGCAATAAGTTGCACTATAATTTCACATTGTTGTGGGAAAAGTCCACATTCCTTTCACTCCCATATTAATACGTTCGGAGCTCTTTCCGAAACCCAGACGACTTGGAATTTGTGGGATATAATAAGTGGTTCATTTTTTTTATACTAGTAAGAATAAACACTATAACAAAAAAGGCTTGTAGAGGCGGCCCAAAAACGCCTGTAGCGGCGGTCTGGGCGTCCCGTCGCTACGCTTCCGTAGCTATAGAGCACAGTTTATAACGGCGGTCCTCAAGAACCGCCGCTACAGACCCTTTGGTGGAGGCGGTCCACAACAAGAACTGCCCCTACAGACCAAGTCAGTAGCGGCGGTTCCTAACTTCAACCGCCCCTACTGCTAATTTCTGAAAGCAAAAAAAAAAAAAAAGGCTGGATTAAGCCAGCTCTGATCGCTCTGACCAAAAAGTGACAACCAGCTTTGTGATTGCACAACAGATCATCCACGGTAGAATAACAGAGAAAAAAAGTAACTTTATTGGAAAGAGTTGAGTACAACATAGTGTCGGAAACAAGAAAAGATAGGATTTAGTACAACATAGTTTCGAGAGAGAAAAGATGGGATTCAGTACAACATTTATGCAAACCACTAACTTGGGGAAAAAAACCAAACTTGTCGCTGCATTTTCTGATCATTGAAAAGCCTGCAATAAATCAAGAGTTCAAGTTAAATAGAAAAACAGAGAGCTGAAGAAACTGACTGAATGTATTTTTTGGTTTTCAGTTAGATTTTAGTTAGTAGCTTTACACATCAAACAATAAATTGGCAGTGTAATTTCGAAGGGAATGAATCATAAGATTAGCAAAAAATTCAGTCCCTATGGCTTTGCATCTGGTGTTGCTGATTTTCTAGAACATCAGGACCTACGTCCCTGTCTCATTGTATAATCAACGGACAATATTTGTTTACAATTCCAGTTTCATTTAAGTGCAAATAAAAGAGCACCACTGCTCAGAATTCTAGATCAAAATAAAGCACGCTACTCTATCACACCAGCTCCATCGCTGAACAGGCAATCAGGCCACATATTGGAACTCTAGTGTTGCTGATCGAGGACAAAGTTACCATAACTCAAAATGTAACCATTAGCAGTACAGGAAAGAAGGAAGAAGAGAATCCCGTGTGGTACCTCGACTGGCGCCGTCTTGCAACTGCCGCGCAAGCGAGTCGTCCTGGGAGTGATCCGCAGAGACCCGGCCTGTCAGCACGCCCTGGGAGTCGCCTCTTGTCGCCTAACGCCGTCCCGGGCGATGGGCTCCCGCGCCGCTTCGCCGTCGTCGCCGTCGACGTCCCAAGCCTCGAAGGATCCGGGGACGCGCAGCCTCGCCGTCGTCGTCCCGAGGCTAGCCGGATCCGGGGCCGCGCAGCCTCGCCGTCGTCGTCCCGAGACTCGCCGGATCCGGGGCCGCGAGCCCTCGCCGTCGTCGTCCCGAGGCTCGCCGGATCCGGGGCCGCACAGCCCTCGCCGTCGTCGTCCCGAGGCTCGCCGGATCCGGGGCCGCGCAGCCTCGCCGTCGTGTTCCCGAGGCTTGCCGGATCCAGGGCCGCGCCTCCTCGCCGAATCCGCAGCCACGGGGGGCGCGCCGCCTCGCCGGGGAGCAGGAGGTGGCCACTGGCCAGGCGTGCAGGGGGGGAGGAGGAGGCGGCTCGGTGAGGGAGAGTGAGGGAGAGGCGACGGTGGTGTGGGGACAGGAGAGAAGGGCGGCGGGAGAGAGAGTGGAGAGCGTTAGGGTTTAGTTAGACTTTTATATGGGGCGGGGGCAGAGTGGGCTGGGCCGGGAGGCAGTGGTGCTGTGTAGGGGCGGGTGATAAATTTGGCCGCCGCTACAAATCGAGTCCACTTGTAGCGGCGGGCTACAATGTGAACCGACGCTACAGAGGAGCTGTAGCGGCTGTTAGCATTTTTGACTGCCGCTACAGATGTCCAGTAACGGCGGGTTATGTTTTTTTTTCTCTTTACGGGTCTGTAGAGGCGGTTTTTATTCATGTCCGCCTCTATTGTGTTTTGGCTTGCGTCGCTACAGGCCCTTTTTGTTATAGTGAAAGTAACTCAAATCTCAATAATTCCTACACATCCAACTCCAATAATGTTTGGACTTAGGGACGGCCAGCCCAAAATATATATATATATGAGGACGTTGTTTCCGAGTAATATTGGATAGAGTAATTGGACTAACCCAAATGCCAAAATAATTCTATTTTGTGTTATTATTAGTGTATTAAAACGTGGTGGTGATTACTGGCGTAGCTAGAAAACTCAGGACGGGTATGCATAATTTATTAATGTACTGGATTAGAAAGAATTTAGCTCATATGCAGGTCAGATTCCACTGAATATTTTGAAATTTTGGGGTACCAGTGGTGGTGAAACAAGAACTCAAGGTAGATACAAAGGCCAAAATCTATATTCGAGAGATGCATTTCAATGTCTGAAGCGTGGTGAAGCTAGTATGAAACTGCAGCATTCACACACACACACTATCGTACTCAGTCGTATTTGAGTGCCCTTTTTGACTCAATCCAGCGGTCCCGTGAGCAAACCCGTGATTGTACGTAGTATGTACTGTACGAGATAAACATTGACTTGTAATCCATAAATATTAGTATTACGTGTGTAACCTGAGGTCAATCGCCCTGCGACTTCAGTAACACGCCATTTTGCACATGAGTCGCTAGCTTGCTTTTTTTTCCGGTCTCACAAGCTAGTACGTTCGTGAGTCGTGATGCGATTGATTGATCGATGAGCCGAAGCAAAGGTTGAACCAACAAGTGCATCCTTCCGTCCGTGCATCTGCATATCCGATCGTACATGCCGTGTGAAAGCTGCATCTGCACGAGCGAGGCGAGAAGGTATTCAGGGAAAGAAACTGAAGATGGATTGTTCTTTCAGATTATTTTCTGTTTTATTCTGGTTTGCTAAAACAGAAAATTGCGCGTGCAATTCTAATATTGATTTATATCATGGTTGAAAAGTACTCCAACTCCAACGTTTACTGTGAGTTTAGCTTAGTTACTGCTTCAGGTAAGAAAATTGTGCAGACTCGCACTGTGAGTTCAGCTTGTGTATCGTTTACGGTCGTACACTTTGCAAGAACCTGCTACACATCCATGTCCATCGTCTGTACTGGAGTACGACCGTAGCAATCACATAGTTAAGAACAGCGGAAAAAAGTTTACGTAGGATCATATCTTCACGTTCATAGATCAATTGAAGCCAATCGGACATGTCAGTCGTACCTGAAGCAATTCTGATGGTGCAAAGATTGCTGTATAGCTCATACATCAAGGATTGACCAACCTGTGTATGCCAAGTGTGCACACAGTCATCATCAATGCCCAATAATTCAGGAGGGAAACGGACAAACGCGCGCAATTACTCACTTCATGAGCGCCACAGCAAAAAAGAAACCAACCAGCTCACAGAGAAACACACAGAGAGAAGTACAGAGTCGAGAGAGAGAGAGAGAGAGATCAGCATGAAGTAGTACTGACCGAGCACAAGTCCTCAAGCAGTACGTCAACCTTCCCTAGAGAGAGATTAAAGGTAGCAAAAGATCACAGGAGATGATCATTCATGTGATCACCAGAGAGAGAAAGAGAGTGTGCTCAAGGGCAAGCCAAGCATGCACCTGGCTGACTTTTGCATTGGAAAGCAACATGAGCATGCAAAGCAAAAGAGCACAGCACAGGGAGTGGCTCACAGAGGCTTATGAGGTCATGCAGTATATAAGCACTCACATGCAGCCCTAGGGCCACCTGTAAGGGGAAGGACAGGTAGGAGAGAAAAAGCAGCAGCAGCTGCTGTCCTAGAATAAAAGGAGATCGTATCATATCAGAAGAGAGGGTTCCAGGGAGAAGTCCAGAGAAGC
The DNA here is from genome assembly GCA_007726485.1 of Eragrostis curvula. Lineage (NCBI taxonomy): Eukaryota > Viridiplantae > Streptophyta > Magnoliopsida > Poales > Poaceae > Eragrostis > Eragrostis curvula. The sequence continues at coordinate 22,689,071 of CM017440.1, read as the reverse complement.
TTTAGGCCATGGCTGTGTAGGCAGCAGCCATTGCTATCTTGCTCCTCAACTTGCCTGCGACTACACAAGACTAGCTCTAAGCTAGACTAGCCTAGCTAGCTAGGTGTATCTGAGGTAGGAGACAGGCATGGGGAGGCCTCCTTGCTGCGACAACGGCGTCGGCGTCAAGAAAGGGCCGTGGACGCCGGAGGAGGACATCGTCCTCGTCTCCTACATCCAACAGCACGGCCCCGGGAACTGGCGGTCCGTGCCCGAGAACACCGGTTAGTTCTCATGCATGCCATTTGTATTGTTGTTTTCGGCATGCTAGTTTAGGTTGTGGTTCATATTTGTTGATGAGAAGCGCATGTGTGTTTGATTGTTTGGCGTTGCATGTTTAAATTTAGGGTTGATGAGGTGCAGCAAGAGCTGTAGGCTGCGGTGGACGAACTACCTCAGGCCTGGCATCAAGCGAGGGAACTTCACCCCTCACGAGGAAGGGATTATCATCCACCTTCAAGCATTGCTTGGAAACAAGTAATTATCATTCATGCTGAATCTCTATATTAAAGTTGTTGATGTAACCGATATACACATCAGTATAGTCTAGCATAGGTGTTTATACTTTCTGAAACTATCAACTCTATGTTCATAAATTAACTCAATTGCAGTTTCGATGACAAATATACAAGGTTGAAATAGGTCAAGGTTCCTAATTAACTTATGCATGTTATGCTCCTACTTTGGTATCTCATATATCTTGTGCATCCATCCAGGTGGGCAGCTATAGCCTCCTACCTACCTCAAAGAACAGACAACGACATCAAGAACTACTGGAACACACACCTCAAGAAGAAGGTGAAGAGGCTGCAAACGCAGCCAGCAGACTCCTTCCAAACCACTCCCTCCAACTCAGTAGCCAGCCCAAACTACTACACTCCTGGCAGCACCCAGCACAACCTTCAGGGCATGCAATCCATAAACAACTATCCCAACACTACCAACAGCAGTGCGCCAATAAGCAGTGATGCCACGGCAAGTACTGTCTCCAATTTCGTTCAAACATGGATGATGAGACCATCACAAGCAACAACAGCTAATTACAAGATCACCATGCAAGAGTACCATGAAGATCAAGCAGCTGCAGTCATTTGCAAGGACCAAACTTTGTTCAATGACGACAAGTCTTCGTCATCTGGTGGGATGATGGCGCCAGTGATGATGGGTCCAAGCACAGCCACCTTCTCACTGCTTGAGGATTGGCTGCTCGACGATATGCCTGGGCAGGCCATGGATGGGCTCATGGGTATCACCGGTGGCTGCTGTGCAGATCCCATCATGTTCTAGTTGTGTGGTATCGGCTATATTAGGTTTCTGAATGAGCTTTCACTATGTACTGTTGGTTGATCTAATGATAGATCTGGCTCATCTAGTGTTTCCGGTAATAAGCCGTTTGTTTCCTCTGGAAGAAAAATCCTGGAGATGATATACTTAACTTGGAGAAATTAGTAATGCTGAAAGATATAATAAATAGTTCAAACTTCAGTATTAGTTCGGTTATTGTTCATTTGTTTTCTTTGATGCAGTGTTCTACTATCCTGTAAGGCTTTTTACTATGCAATATATGTGTGGTTTATATGTTTGATGCAGATAATGATTTTGAGAGATTTCTATATAGTCAGTTTCGAAGAATTTGACTGAAACTTTGTTCATATAATTTCCATGGTTACTGAATGCACAATGAACTCTTGATAAATTCTAACCTTTATTCACACAATTTGGCAATTGGTGGAAGTCATATGAAAAAGAAAATTGCTATAGATCCGACCCTAATGTCCGACCTTGTACCGACTTTGATGTATCTATGGCTGACTGCTGCTTGAATTTGCAAGTGATTAATCTTGGTTCGTCGGATGACAAGAGTCGAACGTGGGTCGGATCTATAGCAGCGCTCTATGAAAAAATGGGATTCGAGATTTGCATGCTCCTTTTAATTTGCCAGTCACGTTTGTTACCAGTTGTAACTACATTTTAGGATTTTAGCCCCTTTTCAGGTTGTAGGTTTCACCGTTTCACGTTTAATTGATTGCTAGTTTTACTTCAACAAGGTGAGAATGTTAAGACGAGTATTATTATTTTTTACAGGTATCATTCTAACAATATAGAATAATTTCACCACCAGTATTTTATCAGTCGTAAGATTATCTAAACTTGATCCTTCTTTGAGAAAAATATGACTACACATTTGGTAAAGAAATATGAATTTCCATTCAAGCACTGAGTACATTAAGAGGTTGTACAAGAAATCAGGCATTGGCCACGCACAGCAAGGAATTAATAGCTTAGCATTCTGATAACACAGAATTAGAATCTAGAGCAAAAACTTGTGACAAATAGACAATATTCCAGAGTTCTCTTCAGTTCTGATGGTACAAAATCCCATTCAATTTTGACTGGAGTAGGAAAGTCGAAAAATTTCAGCCACAACAGTAAAAGACAACATAACAACAGAACTTCAGTCATTCTAGGAAAGTACAATGGTGCTGTACTTCTAACTGCCACATGGTAAAGAAAAAGATATAAACTAAAACATCTAATTAAAATGTTATTTTTCACAGCAGAAAAGAAACGTTTTGCTGTGCCCTCTCTGTAGAGAGGAAGTTCACACAGTGTTTACAGTATCAGCAAGTGATCGCAATATACATCCTAAGCCTGCCTTCTCTGTCAGTTTTTCATGAATTTTGAGGCACTGGTCACATGTTGGCCTGTCCCCGGTAGATAAACCTCGATAAAGGTACCTGTATCATATTTGATTAGAGAAAAATAACAGTCAGATTATATGATCTCATAAGTTTCGCTTCCTCAGAGTGTTACAATAAAAAGGTGGCAAAAATCTAAGTGCGCAACAACTCAGAGAACCAGATAAAGTGAAACATCTGGGTCAATTGGAGCTTAGCCAACTTAATTCTAATGCAGATGGTGCTCCAACTTTCAAGCAAATACTAGAAGAAAAAAAAAAGAAAAGAGATATGGCGGCATGGTACAATGGATAAAGGTGTGAATACTAATCGGCATATCTGGTTCATTGACTAAAATATGACAGCAGTAAAGCACTATTAAGTAAGTATCCAAATGTGGTTGTTTAGAAATCCTAACTACAGTGCTTCTTTAGCTGTTGAATTCATACTGTCATACTATAACTCACTAGTGCTTTCAATACATATACTGTAGTTTGTTGAAATGTTTTCTATACTAGCAGACTGCCCGTGCTTTGCCACGGATCCTAATAAACATAGTAACAAAAAAAATTAATTTATTGGATTTTTGCACATCTCAACTTTGATTTTGTATGAATCCTTTGCTAACATGGATTGTCAAAAGTCACCACTGTCATTCCTTACTTTTGAGCGCATTCCAATCCATTCCCAAATTTAGCATGTCTATATTTCAATCATAACCTTGCACTTTCTCAAATTCCGTGGACTTGCAAACTGGCTGTTCTCCCAAAATTGGCTGCTATTGTGAGCTTTGTCGACCATTACCCGCAGAAATCAGTGACCATAAAGGACAACGAGTTTCACACACATTGTACGCTCCCAGCTGAACACAGGCTAGCAAGGCAGCCTCGTATCTACGGAGTACAAGAAAGCAGCAGCAGCAGCTTCCAGTAGCACCGGCGACTGCAAGACCCGGCGGCAACGCGTGCCCAGGTCTGCCTATCTCTCATCTCACATCACGGCTAGCACCAGGACAGCGGTGGTAGTAGCCTGGGCGATATGCAAGGCGGCATGAGCACACCTCAACGTGGCGCGAGCGACGGGGCCACCCAGCTTGACTGCGAGACTCGCGGAGCTCAAACTGCCAACGCGATGGCGGCGCAGGCGGCTCCGAATCCGGCATGTTTCCCTCCCACAGATCCGGCTTTCGATGGAGTTGCGGCTTGGAATAGGAGACAGGGGCGGGCGAAGGTTTCGGCTGAGAACTTGGGAGAGAGGGGCGAAATCGGTTCGACATGGGGCCTAGCTGTCGGCGCCGAAGCGATTGGCTGGACGACCGACCACGACCGGCCACCACCAACTGGGGATTTTACATGTAGTAAAGATATGTGCATCACCCAGTCCAAAGCAATTCCTATTGTAATATTTGTAACTTAATTTCTCGTGAATCAAGGCACACATTCTAAGGACTTATCTTTACTGGGTGGAGCAACAGTCTCCTTAGAATTGAAATATGCAACCCACTTGACTACAACAACTATGAAATAATCCACAGAATGCTCCAGCAGAAACATTCTCATTTCTCACATATACCTTCGAAGTCCTTACACAATCAAGCAACTTGCAGAAACAGAGGATGAAACGAAGTTGGAATTCACCAATCCCAGCCAAACAATATGATGAATAGGCAATTCGTCACAAGCATGGAAAGATCAAAAGCGCTCAATGTGCCACTTCCACACAGGGTATAGTTAAACCTCAAGTATTATCAATATAAACAATGGTCCTTCCCCCACACAGAACTGTTGTTACTGGAATTTCCTAACAGCGTTCATAGCAACACAAAATCAACTAGGACCAATCATCTAGAATTAGGGATATCTAAATCTAGTAGTGGAATCTAAACTAGAAAATGATAACTGCCACGAACCGAATTGCAAATCACTGCCCTGAGAAACAAAATTGGATCTTGAAAGCAAGCTGATGGAAATGGAGGGGCACAGAGGTGTACGTCTTACTTCATGAGGATGTCGTAGTATTCTGGATCCAGGGAGTTGAACATGCCGTCGACGTCCCTGATCGCCATCATCGCGCGGTGCACCACGATCCAGTTCGCTGACTGCGCCCATCCAACGCATCGGATCAAGAAACCCAACCCAGATCGAATCCACGGAAGAAGAAATGAGACCAAGCATCAAGAGAATCGAGGCCGAACCTTGCATCGCTCGTCGCGGGTCTTTAGGGGAGAGCCCTCGAGCGCCGTCTTCAGGGCCTCCACCGGCTTGGACCTGCCTCCACGCCGCGCCGTAAGAATTGGGTGAATCGGGAAGATGCTGGGGAGGAGGAAGGGTTGGGAGTAGAAGGAAAGGGACTTACTGCTTCAGGAGGGTCTCGATCTTACGGGACTTCTGCTCGATGCGGGTGATGATGGCCTCCAGGTTCTCGTCCGCGTCGGGGTACGCCGCCGACGAAGACATCTCGCCGGCGGCCGGGAGGCGTGTCAGCGCCCGTGTCCCTGTCTGTGTGATAGCGACGGTCGGGTTGGCTCCTCTGCTGCGTGCTCTGTTCTCTCGGTCTTTTTTCTTTTTTGGGGGTGTGCTCTGTTGTTGTTGTTGTGGATAAGTCAGTGAATTAGATTACTCACGCCGAAATTTGCTGCTATGTAGGATTATGCAACAAAAAGTAGCTCCGTCATACTTTCATTTATACACCGGAGGAAGTAATAAGCAACGCTTCTCATTTCTGAATAATATATATAGTTAATTACACTTTCCAACTTTATATTGATGGTGTCCATTCGTTACAAAAATATTTACATTAAACAATATCTGGCCATTGGCAAAAGCAAAAGGTCACCCCTTTTCGTGCTCGGTTTCTATGATAAATGGACTACATACTAAATTAAGGTGATTTAGCACTTTCGCAAGAGAAAAAAAGGTGATTTAGCATGAAAAAGGGTGACCTTTTACTTTCGCCAATGGCCATATGTATATTTCGTATGTAGTCCATATATCATAACAACCGAGCGCGACAAAGGGTGAACTTTTACTTTGGCCAATGGGCAGATCTTATCCATGTCATGTATTGGAACCATAATAGATAAAGTCTTTTAATGAGTTATCATGCTCGATAATAATCAGGATTCAGATATAATGGGGCAATAAAATTATCTATAATCTCATATTACGGATGATTTCTTAGCTTAATTTTAGCTGAGAAAATTGTCCTACCTTCATATGATCTCTGCTAAGAACCTCCAATGCAACTATTTCTCTATTCATGCATCAATTCTGCGACTTCATCAACATCTTAGACTTCTTCAAGATACATACTGCCAGAAATTCACAAATGTGCAAACTTTCTGACCAAGGCTAGATCAAGCTATTGATCTCAAACTCATCGACAAGCTATGAGAAAGAACAAAACTGCTTTAAGTGATATCCAAATACCAAGTTCGACTTAGAGCAACACATGTTCTTATTATTCACTCATATCCTTTTGCACTCCTCAAAAGAAAAATTAAAGATCATGGTAAGTGCAATTGTCCATTTTGGCATACCATTCCTACGTATAAATATATCAGTCACATTACATGTGGAAATTGTATGCTTTTGTCGGACATTACAGCTACAATTTTTTTAAGGGAAACATTACATGTGGAAATTAAACATTGAAGATATATTGTATGTATATATTTTAAATCACTAGTAATGCAGTCACGTCACAAATGAAAATGCAACTTCGAAGTCTAGACATGCTAGTATGGTCAATTTTGCCACCTTAACGTCAATATTAGATCCAAAATTCCGTATGTGTTGCTTGTATGTTGAACTCAAAACTGAAGTGTATTTTCTACTAAAAGTACACATTTCTAATCATGTAATTTCATTTAAAGAATCGGTTTAGGTGGTTCATTGAAAGAAATTTGAGACGGATGAAGATTGTTTTTCTACAAAAAAATGGCCATCAGAAATGCAATTCATTTAATTGGAGAGGGAGGAAAAATGGTGGTCAACCAAGATCAATTACAAGCAGCTCTCATGAAACTAAACAGTTTATAAGAAATTCATCTCACAGTTCTAGTAATAAACTCTGAAAATATGATGCACATAACGTATTTTCAAATGTCATCTAACTTGGTTACAAGCAAATACAGATATCTAACCATTTAGATATCCGTATTTACATATCAAACAATGACTCTCATTTAGTAATCCGAAAATATTGGCTACAAACAATGGCGACATTTGCTTGTAACCAAGTTAGAGGACATGTGACGACATGGTAAGGGAACTTCGAGCGGCTGGAATCGGTGATAATCAGCTCATCAGAATCCGTTCTTGTGAAATTTCGCTTGCCCATGCATGCCACCCTCTGACATCCTGCCACCAAAGCTAGCTTCCGCTTGACTCTGCATTGAACTGCAATTGAAGGGTATATTCAAGGTCTGACAGCACTTCCTCCATCGATGGACGGTCAATGCCCCGTTCAGCAATACACTTTCCAGCAGCTTCGACAAACTTTTTGAGACTGTGTGGATCCATATTTTTCTTTAGGGAGCAGTCAAAAAACTCATTAAGCTTGCCCTCCTTGTAAAGTAACGCGCATCGTAACAAGTAGTTTATTGGAAGAATTCGACCCACTTTAGCAGAGAGAACCTCGAACAGGAGAACACCAAAAGCATAGACATCTGATTCCTCAGTTAGGTTTTGGATGTGCTTGTATTCAGGATCTAAGAAAGAATAACTGTCATTTGAGATCAGGTAGCTTTTTGCAGTGCTGCAAAATAGGCCATCCGTAATCTTGGCAACCCAATTATTATCAAGGAGAATGTTTGTTGACTTTAGGTTACCGTGGACGATAGCGTGCTCCGCGCATCTGTGTAAGTGGCGAAGGCCACGAGCTGCACCTATGCATATCTCCAGCCGTTGTTTCCACGAAAGGCCTGGCTCCGGCTTCATGTACAAGTGCTCGTACAGGCTTCCATGAGCCATGAACTTGTACACCAGGAACCTTTGTCCATTATCGTCGCAGTAACCTATCAGTGGCACAATATGACGGTGGCAGAGCTTCGACTTCACCTCTATTACGGATCGAAACCCACAATAACCAAAATTATGGCCCTTGAAATACAGTTGGTCGGAGATCCGCAGGCGCTTGACAGCCACCTTTGTTGCTTCCCCATCAATATCACCATGGTAATAAACTCTACAATTTTTACCCGGATCAGCACAAAGTGACCTATGAAAGTTTCTTGTCACAACCCGTATCTCTTCATATGAGAACTGACGGCAGACGTCTGAACTCTGATGGCGTCTTTATTGGGATGGTCGCTGGAGCTTCAGGACTTGGCTTGCTCTTCCGTACCCAGGAGAACAAATCTACTCGTTTTTGTCCCTGGTGTGAGGCTTTCTCTAACGTCCGAACGTCTCTCCCTTTCCATCCTCAAGCACTCACCTGCTAACTTTGCAACCCCTTCAAGAATCTTCATGTTATTCTGGCTTGCAATTTCGGCATCAAAGATCTCCCTCACCCCTCTGACCCCCTTTGCAAGAGCGTTAGTAAATACATAAACAATATCAGCTTCCCCATCTGACATTGCTGCCTTTTTCCTAGTGATCAGTTCCACCAGAACGACTCCAAAACTGTAAACATCGCTCTTCGCCGTGAGACGACCATCCCGAGCAAACAAAGGATCCATGTAACCTATGGAGCCAATTACATGCTTAGTGAACAACGTTTTGTCTGTGTTGATTATTCTTGATATTCCAAAGTCTGATACTTTTGCTTTGAGGCCTCCATCTAGAAGTATATTAGCAGGCTTGATGTCCCCATGAATAACCTGAGTGTACATGTAAGAGTGCATGTATACCAATGCCTCTGCACACTCTATGGCAATTCTAAGTCGTATATCCAAAGGGATAGGAACATTGCCGTCGTGAAGAATGCCACTTAGATTCCCGTTAGCGATATACTCAGTGACCATCATCAGGGCATTTTCCTCTACACAGTAACCAATTAGCCTGACTACATTCTTGTGATTGATTTCACGATGGACAGTCAATTCTTGAGCAAAATTTTCTTTTACATTGTGGATAAACCTCTTCACTGCAACTACACTTCCGTCCTGAAGGACCCCTCTGTAAACTTCTCCAAAAGACCCTCTCCCAAGAATAGTCCTATAGTTGTTGGTTATTATTTTTATCTCGCCTTCTGTGAAGCATTTTATGTTATGATTGCTTTGCGCTATCCACTTTGATCTATCACCCCCTTGTATCAGTTCCATCACTTTATTATTTGCAGGGACTCCTATGAAAGTAATAATAAAGAAATAAATATAACAGTTTTGCTTTGACTGAAACACTTGTGAGTTCAGAAGATGATCTATGCAGCAAGAACAAGTACATTGGCCTTTATGCGTTTCGGTTTTCATACAAATCGGTACATCTAGTTACATGTATATAACAAACCCAGCAATTTCCCTTCCAGTTCAATGAATGAAGCGCAGCTCATTTCTTCCAGATATGTGGCAGACTTGTTGACCCAAAAATCATTGCCAGAGTGTTACTTCCACTTTGAGTCTAATGTTCTAAGAATGAGCTAAATATCTACTGATTTGTAGATAGTATCAATGTCCGTTGATCAATATTGATGTACTTAATTGTATCGGAGCATCATCTAAAAAAACTTAATTGTATCAGAGACAATTCAGTAACTCATATAGCATCTCCAAGCTGATTTCTTCTATGAGTGTTGCCTAAAGGAAGGGGGAATGATTGGTCAACCTTTCATCCTAGCTACTAATTGCGGATTTTTCTTCTTAACATTACCCTTTAGTACTTATTTGTACAGCTTATCAAACGACATGAAAAAAGATTTGGATGGTGCATATGTAAGAAAGCTAGGCAACCAAGGTGAGTCTATCTTCCAGATAGTACTTTTGTCGGAGAGACTAATATATAGAGCAGATCGTAGTAGCAAATAGCTTGATCAATATGTATGGACAAGTGCGGCGATTGAGCTCCACGTACCTGTTATTGATGGGTTTACGGATGCCAAGCTTGAAGATGCTCACCTCGGCATTAATGGACAGAACTGTACAAGGGGGAGTCATGCGAATGCTGGACGCCTTCTATGCTTAACGTATTGCGGCAATGTACGACCTTGTGCTAAGAAATTGTTTTCTAGGTGCATTGTGTGTTGTTTTTGTTTCGAGTGGTTGGGACGATTTGGATAACTGCAGGTGACCATTTCCTGCCCCTCGTCACTTGTGCTCGGGGAGAACTAGTACCGCCATTATACGCAATTAGTCGACGACTTTGCTCTCCAGGACCCCCTTCGTGGAATGACATGCCATTAACCCAAGCATTCACCAATACATGATTGTGCACGTAGAATCTAGGGCATCCAGATGATTATGCACATCGGCTTTGGAGAAAAATCAGACGTGGAAGGAATCTGGAAAACCCACATGCCAGGGAAGTCTCTATGGTCATTAGGACCACAGTGAACTTTCAATTCCATATTGGGTGGATTTAAGATACAACTATAATCCAAAAAATAATGAAAATTGAGAAAAGGGGAGGAAAAAATCAGAAATTCTTTCATCTACCTGGGAATAAAGTTTATATCAATTACTTATTGGCATTACAATCATACAATAACAGAAAACTGTAATAGCAACTTTAACTCAGGAGTTTTTTGTTAAAAAAATTAGGAGGCAGATTGTATAATAATACTGCTGTATTATGAAATGGAGCCATACAATTGTGTAATGCACCGGAATTCTTTTGAAAAACACAAAATGACAGATTTGGAAAGTAAATTTACAGTTCGAAAATAATGTACAGATATTCCTAGCCTGTACTAATACAGCAAGGCACAACAAGGCATCTATCCTAATTAACAATATCGTTCAAGGATCACAAATTTCTTCTAATGTGTTAGCCTAATCAAAACCCTCAAAGATTGAAATAGATGCTTGTTAGCCTGCCAGTTACAACTCATCAACATTTGTGCGGAATATATAGTCCTCACTCTCAAGTTCTTCATGGAACATATTGATTCTTGGAGCAACAGGTAATGTATTTTGACAAGTATTGGACTCCAGTGACCGCTTACCCTAAAGATTACGGATAGGAAATCAGTTAAGAAGATCGATTTTCGCGAAGTAGAAGGCTTAGGTCGAACCAATATATGATTCCAGTAATGAGAAAACTAAATGGAATTCTAATTTCTACAAGGTAAACCTTTTAATCAAACTGATGAGCTAGAGTAAGTGTCCATAATTAACCTTCTTAAGACTGTAGAAGAAATAATGGAAACCATCCCCAAAGGTACTGTACTCAACAGACCATGTAAACCCAGGAGCTTCAAAAAATCGACGTCGAAAGTGTGGCTGCAACAGGAAAAGTAAAACATCGTTGGAAACAGAAGATTAATAGATGAAGAAAAAGAATAAGGCATAACATCAGCCTTTATGTTCGATCCTCATTTCAATTTGCTTATTTAATCTTCTGAACAACAAACTTTAACTGTGTCATCTTCCAACAGCAACTGTGAGGTGTTTCTAAAAGAAAAGCAGTTTCTTTCTAAAAGTCATCACGCGCAATGCACAAATTTATCCCGGCAGAAAGAGCAATGAAATATCCTCAGACCACTCCAAGAGGGAACAAAAAATATGACAAAAAGATTGCTGCTGGATGTCCTACCTGCCCAAAAGTAATCGATACAAATATGCCACCTGGCTTCAAAACCCTGTGAATGCCTTCAAGCATCTTCATCACATTATTTACTGTTGTAGGATTCGGGTTCCATGGATCGCCACTGTCCACAAATAATACATCCTGTAATAAAGGGTGTTCCTTAATTTAGTCTAACAAACAAGTAGACAATATCAGATGACATAATAGCACTAGCCGTTACAATGAATAGAATGCATCATGCATGTATGTGCTTACTCTAGCAGCAAGGAAAGTAAGGAAACTAATTGACATTCATAACAAAAGTGTAATTTCGCCCACTATTGCAGTTAAGGGAAACAAGAGCTAATAGACTATCAAAGGCAGAAGAAATTGGCTAATTGAAACGAGATGCATGTCTATCCTCTGCCTCTTGCCAAAGCATTAATTCTCATCAAATTACCAGTATCATGGTGCTAAATATTGGCTTGCTGTTCTTTTTTGTCATCCAAAACGCAGTGCTAGATACATTTCATATAAATTCTATAGTTCCAGTAGAGCAAATCGTTCATGGGGAATCGAGGATATTGTCGTTGCTTGACCAGTCTGTAGTGACGTTACTGGAATTACGGATCTGGTTAGCACACTATAACACATATGTCATAATCAACCAGTGTATCCTTCAAACTGATGTCCAATGATCCTTTGGGGGCAGTTCATAGTTTTTTCTCTCTAATTTCAAGGTGCTATTTAGTGAGACTACACCATACACTGATGATATAAACACCGTATGATTCTGCAGGTAACAAGTCCAGTGATCAGCCTAAACCTCCTAGGTTATAGAACAAATCCCAACCACACGTACCATGGTGCCCTTCTCGATCACCAGATCAAAGCTCTCAGGCTCAAACGGTAGGTCGAGCATGTCCGCCACCACTACTTCCACTCCTGCAAGAAGCAAAACCCAAAATCTTCTCACAACCAACATAGTGCCCACTGCTATTGACAAAGCAGAAAGCGCATTCCTTTTCATTAGCACGGAATGGCAGGCCGAGAAAATTCAAAACCGGCTGGAATTTACCATGGGTGCCCTGCGCCGCCAGACGGTCACGCATCCGCTGGACGGCGACGGGGGAGAGGTCGACGCAGGTGATGCCGCCGGCGACGCCCTCCCGCAGCAGGGCCTCCCCGAGCCGCGAGTTTCCGCAGCCGACCTCGAGGACCTGCGAGAAGCAAGCACCAAAGAAGCAGAGCTCATTCACGACCGAACACGCAGCGAAGATTGGGTTGGTTGGGGGAAAAAGAGGAGCAGGCGGTAGAGGACGCACCGAGATGGACGGGGAGAGGAGCGGGGCGAGGAGGTGGCGGAAGTGGGAGAAGTCCTTGAACCACTCGTAGTGCTCCTCCTTCCCAAACCGCTCGTCCCTGCGTGCACCAGCGCGGCGGCCGGCCATTGCCGTGTCAGACTGCGGCGCAGTAATAAATCCTTGGTCTTGGGGATTGAGCAGAGAAGGGAGGGGAGAGGACGGGGATGGAAACGCACCAGTAGGTGGGGTCGAGGTAGGCGGAGGCGGTCGGAGGGGCGACGTCGTCGGCGGTGGCCATGGCCGGCGGCGGCGGCGCAGGTTGTCGTTGGAAGCGCCGAGACGGGATGCGCTTTTGGGTTTGGGGGTCTCTCTTTTTTTTTTTTGACATCGGGTTTGGGGGTCTCGGTTCCGTTGAACCCTGCGATGAGTTGTAGTCGCCAGATCTTCCATTGGACGGTCGAGATTGATAGCGGAGAGACAAAGGTTAAGAAAAAAAAAAAAGAGATGAGATTCGGAAAAAATGATGTTCCATTGCCGGGATTTGAACCCGGGTCGCCTGGGTGAAAGCCAGGTATCCTAACCGGACTAGACGACAATGGATTTGTGTTTAATTTCTTCGCCTGTGTAATTTGACAATCATAGAACTGTGGAGTAACATACAATACATTCTGCACAAAACTTGTGCAACTTGTGCAAGCATGCAACTGCAAGAGCGCTATTGGGGTGTATAATGCTGCTAAAGCTCCTTGCGTATGGCTTTGTAGCCGTAAAAAGGTGATTATGTACATGGAGATTGACTCTTATGCAAGGGTATCTCAAGTAGTCTTTTTGCAACAGCAGTTGGGGTGATTTTTGTTGTGTCTTCTCCGATTAACAAGGTAATTTCAAAGCATTAACGTGTAATAGAATCTGTTGTTCCGGGTAGATACAGGCTAAATAGTATAAATGCACGCACACCTTTGCTCCAGTTGAGGTCTGGAACCGTTTTTGCTATACGAGCATCTACCGTTCTTCGTTGTGGGCGTTACAACCCGCATTTTGCCAGAAATCAAGACATACCCTTATAGCAGCATGCTAAATTACAGTGTAGTTAACAGGGTATGGGCATATACGCTACAAGCAGAAATAGCATAAATAGTTTACGGGATCAGAATAAAAGCTTTGCGTCGAAAAGGTCATCACGAAGAATAAAGGCCAGTGAAAACGCTAATGGCTGACATTAGTTGCGTACAGGCAGTTGAACTAGACAAGTCAACAGTACAGCAATTAGTTTAAAATAAAAACGCCATCCAAGTTTCAGAAGCTCTAATCCAGAGCAGATAGCTACCCAAGGCACCAGATCCAGCGATCACCTACAAGTTGCAACTGAAACCGATGTCCATCACCTGCCATGATAACATGATAGCTGATTCAATCTTAAGCATCAGAGGAGTAATTTCAAGATTTTGTAAGTGCTAATGGGGACGTAAGTAACTTACCCTACTAATTTAGAAGGAATTGGCTTGATTTTGATACTAGGGAGAGGACTAAGGTGGGCTGATAAGATGCGCACGACGATTTGTGCTCTTTCGTCACTTGGGGGGCAGTGGATTCTAATTTTTCTAAGCTTTTCACAACTAAATGTTGAATGTGCTTCCTCATGAGGATCGATTTCTGCATCAGCATTCGGAAACGCCGCACGGTTATTGTAGTCATCTGCTCCACTCTGATAATTAAAACGAAAGATTAAATTCAATCCTGAAGCAAATTGGGGGAAAAAGAAACAGATGAGGGACAGGATGGTATAACTTGCCTTGTCAAGTTGTAGGGTAAGTTTTTGTACCTCAGGCGAGCGCTTGAGCAGGTATATTAGAGGATAGCATCCGCGACTCAGGAACCACTCACCGAGGTGCAACCGTTTCAATCTGCTGAATATCACACATCTTGAGAGATCACGCTGCAATACCTTTGGAACCACCTGGAAACAAGTCAGTGAAAGTTTCAAAAAGCATACAAAAATAACTAATTGGAGTAATTGTAAGTTCTGAGAGAGGATTGCGTACATCTTCAAAGACAGATGCAGATAATAACTCCACACTGGTGGCATTCGAAAGAGAACTGAGAATGTTGCAGTCAACAGTTGAGTTTTCAAAAGAGAGCGAGTCAAGGTAAATTGTGGCTGTTTCCAGTGATGACACATCCATGAGGTGAATATTTCTTCTTGGAATCTCCTCTAGGAGCAGGGAGCTAGATTTGGCGTATATATCACAAGATACCCAAATTCTTCGGGGAAATCTCTATCTTCCTCTGTACTTGTAATGGTCAAACTATTCAGTGAGGTTGAGTAAAACAAGGTGATGTGGATGGCACAGCTTTTTAACTCTAGATCTTCTAACACCGGGCAACATGAAGAGAGATTCTCGACAAAACAGTCATCAACCTTAAAATGGCAGAGGCCTAAAAGTTTCAGGTGAACACTGGTGAAAGGAAACAGATAACCCTCTATTGAGAGGGGCTTAGGCCCGCGATGCTTCGGTATGCCTAGAGCCCAGGCATTGCTATCAAGAGCATGCCGAATCCATGGATGGATGTCAGAATAATCTAAGGAATCATTAGAATTATTGCAGACGGCAGAAATCCAAAATGCATCCAGGGGCACAGGTGCTGGCAAAGAGTTCCGGTACTGCAGCAAATTGTCAACAAACTTCTTGAAAGCTTTCATGCTGCTGAACTTGGTAGCATCAAAATGGAGCCACATCAGAGAGGCCCAGACATTCTTCCATCTCCGTGACAGCAGGCATGTCTGCACCGCCTCCTGCAATGTTAGGAAAAACATGACATGAAGCAGCAGATCATCCGGTAGATCGCTGATCCTGTCGGTAGCACTCATCTCTCCGCTAGAGCTGGCCATATCTGTATCTGGAAGAACCTTTTTCATCAGGTGAGTTCAACCGAGCAGGTGACGCAAAAACGGTGTCTGCATAACAAAGAAACCCAATGTAAGAAAAAAAACGAATACCCGACTTATATCCAGTCATGAATTCGTAGCCGCAGGCATAATAAATGAGCATGAATCATGAAAAAAAAATCATATAAAGAACACCGAATATAACTATCACGGTTGAAGAATTGGTTCAAGTCGAGGCAAATAAAGAGAGAGGACCTTTACAGTCCCCCATACTAGATAGTATTATTTGAAGATACTAGCTAGTATTATGATCCGACGGTTCACATCGATTGACTCTCATCCATAAATACTAGCTAGTATTTATGGCAGACTAGTAATTATATTGTTATGATGAGGTCAAATCGAAAAGTATCATTACTAATTATTGTTTTTATTGTCAGGGTTACAACATTAATCAATTGTGTAACACCGTAGTAATTAATCTGATATTGACGGCTTTAGGGTTTATCGTGACTCCGTCGGACTTCAAACCTGCCGCCTCCTTCGGTGTCGACGGGTGCTGCTGGCGGATCTCCCATTGGCGTGAAGGAGACACCAGGAGCATATGCGGCCATGGTGCGCCCCCAGGAACCTTTGAGCCACGGTGTGTCCTTCACCGGCCACCGCGGAGGCACACGCAATCGGTTCCGCCCCACTCGACGTGGCCTTGTGCAGCATCCCAGCTGTCGGGTTTTTCCAGTTTTCCTGCCCTTATCCACCCTACAATGCCACTGGTGATGCGAGGTCCTGCAAAGTTTCAACCTCAGCGTGTGGAATCATGCATGTAGTGTGGCGGCAACGTCGAGCAGGAACCATTCATCGGCGGTGACCTGATGTTGTGACATCACACTGAGTTCAATATAATCACCTAATCACCCTGATCGGCTTGCTGTTCGGCAATGATTTTGTCAATCTTAGTCCAATGGTTTGGCTTGTATACACTGTAATTCGTTATAGATTGTTTTTTATGTAAATTGTCGCTGAATATTATGTTCACAAGTCACTGTATATGCCGGTTTGTACTCTGTTTTGCAATCAATATATTACAATTTAGAGAAGAATTTGTTCAGTTCATTCTTCAGTGCTGAAGAATTGGCAAAGTTCAATGATCTTGGGTATCTTCAGTTGCCGAAGTTCAGTCTTCATTTCTTCAATATCTGAAAGTACGAGAGCATCTTTGAGCTGTTTCAATAGTCCAAAATTGTTTGCTCCTTCGGAATCGGAAGCCATGGCAATCTTGTGACCAAATTCAGGTAGGCTAAGAATTGATGCTGCACCATTCAGAGCAACAATTAACGGAGCCCAGTCACCAGTTGTGCTTTCACCAATCTAAATTTCGATGACTCACGGGCATGCGTTGCCGCAGCGGACTGGAGCACGTCGGTGGCAAGATCGATGCTGCTCCTGAGAGGCGACAGAACGACCGGAGTACAGTCAGTGTCTTCGTGTGTCAATGCCGCTCTTGAGAGGAGGCAAGCTTGAAGAGAAAGACGTCCCAGCAGTCGTGCGTAGGGAAGCAGATGATAATGTGTTTGCAGCAGGCCTTGATCTGTTTCAATACATATTTCAATTCCTAAATTGCCCTCAGTAATACTAGCTAGTATTTTCTTATAATACTAGATAGTACGGGGGACTGTAAAAGTCCTCTAAAGGGATTGAGCATTCTGAAATCTCCCTGAATGCTTTGTGTCAAAGCTATCGTGGTGGTGGATATGGTGGCACCAGCTGTTTCAGTTCCACAAACAGAAAAAAAAATACCACGTAAAAATCTTGCTCGGATGGCTTCTATCACTGAAAGGTATAATCTATGTCGCCTTACATGACTGAGTAGAAACCTAACATCACCAAATCACACTAAGAACGGGGGATAGAGGGTTCAGTAACAAAGGCTAACAAAAAATTATTACAAAGCATCGCTGCAGGCAACTACAATACCACTGATTGCGTTCCACCTAGCTTGGCCAAATCTAAGGAAGAAATGAAGTCAGGAGCAGAAAATACAAAACAGAGCTTAGTCAGACAATGGAGGAAGGAAGAATGCAGAGATATACATGGAGAAAGACCAGACAAGAAAACAAGAGACAGAGAGAGAAACAGAGAGTTTGATGGCCCCTGTCGCCTGGAGAGGTTGAGGCTGCCTTAATATGTGATGGATTTGTTAAGACTCAGACCTTACCCATTTTTTCAATGCTTCAGAAGATGGCAGTGCACTAGGGAGGTTCTATCCTATGTGTGCCGCACGTGCATCATTTAAAAATCAGCAATTGCATAACAAGCTCAAGTAAAGCAATGCAGCCATCCAGATCTAGTCAAACTGAACTAATAAACAGAACAGAGCATACACAGATAAACAATGCAGTGTGACAGGGTAGTATGCCATCAACTCTCAACAGTAAGAAACGATAAGGTGAGACCGCGCATAGTAAGATGTTGATGCGGGAAGGATTTCCACAGCTCTCAGTGTTTTGACAGGCGTGTTCGCTTGGCATGAGCCCACGTCGGTCTTCTGTCGACGCGTTTTCTTCAACAAGCACCACGTCTACTCTTTGAGTCCTGCACATCATGCCTCTCCTGCATGCTGAGCCCTGGACATGGTGTTGGTAGGCCATAGGTCACTGGCTTCCTTGAAATGAGAGAAGAGTGTGTGTGCAATGGAGGGAGCACCCAACTGAGGCACTGGGACCAAAGCAACAAGGACCCAACATCTTTGCAGAAATCAGCAGGTGTAGGCCCCATATACCACATCCATCAAACAACATTATAATTTGCTAGGAGCACATATAGTTGTCTGTTTCAATTCTCAATGAAAAGAAACATGACATTATTTAACACTTATAAAATCATGAGTTGTGGAGTTTATGTTTTGTCCCTGAAAAAAATGTCCAGGTGCGCACGTCATACAATTTACCGATGTACTCGCTTTGTTTTAAAATATATGCAATTTTGTGGGCACAATAACGGTGAAAAAGGTGATGGACACATAAAACAATGATGAGCGAAGGAGGAGAAAGATAGAGATAGACACAGGAAACGATGTAGTGCAAAGTAGGAAAGTTGCATTGGAAACTCAGGACTACATATATTTTGGAAAAAAAATTTAAATGTTAAAACTACTTATATTTTGAAACGGAGGAAGTATATGATAAAAATGTAATGGATTAACAATGTTCATAGCTAATGTTTTCTATCTCTGGATGCGTAGCGTGCCAGGACATGTTTGTCGACATGAGGCCGCGTCAACTTCGGACCGATGTGGGCACCTTCCTTGGCCGACACATCGTGAGGGTTTGCTTCCATCGACCTTGGGCCGTGCGCACCATTGACGCAACGATGGCCAGTGTACGACCCTGGTTTTCAAGCCGAGCCATTTGACTTGGGGAGGACATCGACGCGAGCAAGAGGAGGCAGGGGAAGGTGACACGGCGCAAAGAAAGGACGGTGCTACGCGGTCTGATGAATGAATTCAAGCAAAAATATGAGAACGATATTTTGACTTCTCATGGTTCAGCCTCTGGATCAAAAAAATATGCAAACAAAAGGTGCTTGAGATGACGGGTCTGCCCACCAATCGAGCCTGGAAAAGAACATAACTCACCCAGGCCACTAAACAAGCGAACTATGTACTCAAAAAGAAGTCTCCTACTGCTGTGAAAACAAATGGATGGCATTTTTTAACGGGCGCAGCGTAGCGCGCATGACTGTCTAGTACTCCCTTCACCGACAGAACAACGCGGACGGAGAAGACCCTTGTCTCCCAGGTGCGGTCCCCCACTGCCTTCCTATCGAACCCAACAAGCAAGACAGGATAAATAAAGAAATACAAGCTGTTCGGCAGGTGGAATTGCAGCCCGCTGTTGCTGTTGCTGTACCGCGGGTACAGGGAAAACAGGCCCAGCCGTTCGGCTGGCTGAAAGAAGCCCGCAGGCTGTGCGGCGCGCGCGACTCTTTCCCGCGGCCTGTTGCCCGCGCCAGTCTTATCCATTCGCTAGGGTTGGAGGGGTGCCGCAGGCTCCACTCTCCGCTCCTCCTCACTCCCTCGGCCGCCGTCGCCGCTCTCCGCATCGCCGCTCGCCTCTCCTCATCTCAGCGTCGCCCGGCCCAGCCGCTCTCCGCATCTCCCGCCCCCTCGCTCCCCGCTCCGGGCAGTCGTCGCCGCTGTCCTCTCGTCCCCTCCGCATCGGTCGTCGACGGCGCTGCAGGAAATGGCTTGGTCGTGCCGAGGTCGCCCAGATCCGTGTCGCCGGCGGCCCAATCTGACTATGTAGTGTCCCCGCCGCCGACGCCACCGGGTGGATTCATTGTCCCGGCGTTCCCCTCCTCCCCTCACCGTGGTTAGTACGTCCTTCCGCGTGCACATTCATTTATTTCGGCGTTGTAAATGGTTTTTAGCACCTTCCCACCTATTTTGCCTAGGTTTTAATTGTATCCGTAATTGTTTGCTGTGTCCAGATTACCGACATCGTGATTCCTTACCCTTCGCGTTCTACATTTGAAACCCTAATCTTTCGATTCCTTGTTATGCAGCAACCGGCGTCAAGAAAGTCTTCTGTCTCCCTTGTCCGATAGGTTACGCTGGCAGCGTCATCCGTCGGATCGTCCTCTCCAACTGAAGCCAGGCATCATTGTTCGTTTCGTTCAAAAAGACGCCGCAAACGATTCAAGGCAAGTAGTCCTTCTTCTTTACCTCTTGTTTTACTTATCGTGTGTGCAATGCAAAGTGGACCGAGTCATCATATGGATAGCCCCATTGGACAGTGGGTACAGATGGACCGGCCGCGCGCAACTTGGGACTATGATGCAACAAAAAAGTTGCTTGAGCTTTGCATGGTAGAGAAGAGGGACCACAACTTCAACACCGTTGGGCCAACTAAACAAGGATGGGCACGTATCCACAAAGGCCTGCAACAAGCCTTTGATGGGAAATATGATCATCGGCAAGCAAGCAACAAGCTTGGCGCGTTGAAACGTGCGTACCATGAATGGCTAGATCTGAAAAACCACACTGGACTCGGCCGCGACCCCGAAACTGGAGGCGTTGCAGCTGATGCATCATTCTGGGCTGCTCACCAACAACAACAAAACAAGAAAGCTGATGGGGTTTGTCCTTGACCCATTACACTTGTCTTTCCACAATTGCCGTCTCGTTCCTTTGCTTATCCATCTCTACCCTGCAGGAGGAGAGCAGCAGTATTAAAACTAATGGGAAGCCTCCACCCTTCCTTGAGGAGCTTGAATACCTTTATGGGAAGACACCCAAAGAGAGGGGCAAGTTGCTATGCGCAGGGGGTATAAATGTTGGGTCACCATCTGCTCCATTACCTGCTACTCAATTCACTGGTGTCCCTGGTGCCACACCATCCACCCCTGTCGCAGCTAGTCCTGGCCTTGGTGCCACTCCATCAACTCCTGTCCCTGGTACTCAATTCCCAGGTGCCGGACCATTTTTCGCTGTCCCTGGTGCGTCCCCATGTACACCTGTGCATGCTGGCAGTCCTTGCGCCGTGGAGCAGGAGATTGGGAGGGAGTCTGAAGATAGACAACCATCAAAGAGGACATCAGGTGCACATAGCGTGAACAACCCATCGAAGAAGAGCCGCCGTAGCTCCATGGAAGATGCTGTGATGGTCATCGCGCAGACATTTACTAAGGATAACATAATGCAGAGCAAGAAATCTGACGAAGCCCAGTTGGACCAAGTTCATCAGATATTGGAAGCGGATGGAATTATGGAGGGCACAGAGCCGCACTTGAAAGCTATCACTCTTTGCAAGGATCACTTGAATCGCGCTAACTTCCTCCGTCTGAAAACCCTTGAAGCCCGCCTAGCTTGGATTGATTTCAGCTGGAAGATTACGGATTTCTGAATTTGGACATTTCTGTCCACTTATCAAAGTTGTATCCGTTTGCTTTGTACTGAATTGAGAGTAGTGTTACATTGTCGTGTGCGGGATTAGTGGTCTAGTGTTTGTGCTGTGGGCTTCATTTCCCACGCCGTCGACGTTTTGAACTATTTCTTGTAATGTGAAATGCTTTTTTGTGTTGCATGTGTTATGGCTATTTGACATATATTCGATACTTGCGCTTTTATATATTTCGATGGATGGCAAATGTTGGAATCACATTGGTTTGAACTGAATGTCTTGCTATCTTGTGCAACAGGTGACAAAGAAGTAGGTTTCTGGCTGAAGGAAGCAGCCTCCTGGACCCTCTTAACTAAGGTAACAAATACAATTACTTACATGTTAGAAGCTGCACATTATCTGCTGTTGTGACCAGGTTACTAACTTTTCCCTGGTTCACATGTAGCATGTTCAACTTAGAGGAAGCGGCGAGGATGGAGGAGGGAGCCATTACTGCTGCTTGTATTGCAGCACTCATTGCTGCCGAAGAGGACTCTGAGGACGATTCCGATGCCGAGTCTTTTGAAGAGGACTCTGAGGACGAATCTGATGCCGAGCCTGTTGAAGAGGACTCTGAGGAAGCAGCACCCCCCTACAAGTTTCTCACCGGCCGTCAATGGGTGGATCTGGTACTGAGGGACCGCAAATGCTGCAAAAGGAGCTTTCGTATGTTTCCTGAAGACTTCATTAACCTCCATAACTTTTTAGTACTACACTGTGGTCTAAAAGGATCACAAGAGGTTGAGTCAATTGAGGCATTAGCAATATTTGTTTGGGCATGTGCAACCCGTCAGTCATGTAGGGGAATCCTGGACACATTTCATAGTTCCTTAGACACAATACATAGGAAGATGGCTCATGTGGCAGATGTGATGCTAACATTTGCCCAAAAAGTAATTTGTCCGAAAGACCCAATGTACTCCAGAGTTAGTCCTAGGCTGCAAAAGTGGTCACCGTGGTTTGATGGCTGCATTGGTGCTTTAGATGGAACACACATTCCAGTCAGAGCACTAAAGAAAGTAAAGGAGGACATGCGCAATAGGAAGGGTTGGACTAGCTTCAATGTATTAGCAATAGTTGATCACGAAATGCGATTCACATTTGTTGGAGCGGGGAAGTCAGGGGCATGCCATGACATGGCCGTCCTAAAGGAATGTCAAGAAGATGTTTGTTTCCCACATCCCCCACCAGGTTAGCCGTGTCATTATTGATTCAACCAAATCTTATTTCCTTAGAATATGAAATTGTAAACATGGAATGACTAATGGGTTCAGCATTGATTTCTTTTAGGAATGTACT
The DNA here is from genome assembly GCA_007726485.1 of Eragrostis curvula. Lineage (NCBI taxonomy): Eukaryota > Viridiplantae > Streptophyta > Magnoliopsida > Poales > Poaceae > Eragrostis > Eragrostis curvula. The sequence goes on along the minus strand of CM017440.1, from coordinate 22,666,262 downwards.
ATGCAGCGGATGCTGGTTACAAATTGGATCCTGGATATTTGACGCCATACAGGAATGAAAGGTACCATCTCCAATAATTTCTGGAAGTACCCCCTACATCTTGGGAGGAGAATTTTAACCATCACCATGCGCACATTCGCAATGTGGTGGAAAGGGGTTTCGGAAATGTGAAGAGCAGGTGGCACATACTGGATGGAATTCCTTTGTATGACCGAGACACTCAAGCGAAGATCGTAGTTGCTTGCTTTGCACTCAACAACTACCTCATGGACATCAAAGCGGCTGGAGAACCGCAGATCCCAGGTCCCCCTGTCGACCGAGATTGGTTGGAAATGCTTGCTGGAGATTCGGCTGCGGGTATGCGCAGGTGGATCGCTACCGGAGTGGTCGACATCTCAATTTGAGGTATGACACCTTCGTGATCATAGCAACAATTTGTATGTTCTCACTTGCTGAACATTCGTAGCTGGTATGTGTCTAAATTTGTGACAAAATGTTAGATGGAGGAGGGAGAGAACATGGCAGATGGAGTAGGCATCAATGGATGAGGTATGGAGCACGACCTCACTCCTGTTGATTCCATTTTGGAAGGTACCACGTGTATGTATTAGTAGGAGTAATGGTTGGCCAATTAGGCATCGATGGCCCCATTTATAAGGGGGGGCCTTTGATCCATTTCATTCCCATAGGGAATGTATGACGTGTATGCATTACTAGTATTAGGTTAACTGTAATTGTTGGCCAATGAGGCATCAAAGGCTGGTTGAATGTTGTATGTATTTGTAGTTGTCCGTCCTTAAGTGGATGATCAGTGTATATGATCAGTGGAGACTAGTTGAATGTTGTTGAACTGTTGTGTTGAAGGGAAATTTAAATCTGTTGTTGCTGCTGTTTTCATTGTGTGGGCCATCATTTGAATTTGCATGGAATTGTTGCGGCTGATTTGAGGGAACAATTGAATCAGGGCTTGCTGCTGTGTTGTTTGTGAGAGGAACCATTTGAATTTGAATGCATGCTCACTCCTGTGTTGGCGCCAAAATTCAAAGTGTTGCTGGTAAAGCTGCTGTTGCTCCTGTTCCTGCTGAGCGGCACTGTTGCCGCTGTTGCTAGATTGCAGCTCCCGCTGCAGCAACAGGCTGCCGAACAGGGTGATAGTCAACAAAACGCAGCATAACAAGGTTCAAGGAAGCAGCGAGAAGAATGAGGGCAAGAACATACCGACCTCGGATGGCTAGGGTTCGGATATCGCCGGAGAAATGTGGGGCCTTTGAGCTAAGATCTGTGGGGTGCCCGTATTGAGGAGCCGGCAATGGCAAGGGGAGCACAAGAAAGCAGAGAGACGCCGTCGTACTTCACCGGGGCTCCATCCGTCCGGCAGCTGGCGGATAGATCTATGGGAGGAAGAGGAGGCGGCGGCTCCCGGCGGCGGGGTGGTGCGATGTTGTGTTTGGACTTGGAGCGGCGAGGGGAATTGTTTGAGTTTTGCTCCACAGCCTCCACTATTTTGCCCTTCAGCCAGCAGTGAAATTGTAGTCTAGAATTATTTAAACATTTTTGTTTTTGGATGCTACACACAGTCATTTTATAGGGGTGAAAAAAGCGAGCTAAGGGTATCTTAATACTAATTGGTTCAAAAATATAAACAGATTTTCAGAATTCCACCAAATTTTAGAAAAACTAGTTCATTTTCTTGAACTAAAAAGAGGGGTGCTCAAGAAAGCATAGAGTCACCATCCTACTTCACCGGGCCTCGATCCTTCATGCAGCTGGCGGAGATCTACTGGAGGAAGAGGCAGCGGCCGCTCCCGGCGGCGGGGTGGTGTCCTTTGACTCGGAGGGGCGAGTCTGTATGCTGTTTGGCAAAGGAACGAGGACACAATTTTTTTAATATATTTTTGACACGAGGACGCAAAAATTTTGGTGCATGCGGCCTGGGCATTTCAGCAGAGGAGTGAAATTGTTTGAGTTTTGCTCCACTATTGTGCTCTTTAGCGAGGAGTAGTATTGTACTAGAGTAGAATTATTTATTGAACATTTTTGTTTTTTTTTATGCTACACACAGTCTAGTCCAATGACTACCAAAATTGCATTGTACATCCAGAATAGACCTAAGAAAACATGATCCCAGGCAGATCCTTGACATGTTCCCCCTCGTCCAGTGAATTTTACGTTTTATATACTTACGTCAAATTAATTGTTCGTTTAGGCAGATGCGTTAGGGAATGAGGAGGTGTTCCTTTGAAAAACAATTGGGGTTTTGGTGTCTTTACCCCTCATTTTGAAGCCAATGGTAATTTTACTCTTCTTTTTTCCAGATTACGACTTTGCCTCTCTTTTTTAAAAACGAAGCCTTAGTTTACCCTGGTTCGTTAGAGGGACTTGACGATGTTAAATCTGATGTAAAAAGATCCAAATACCCTTGCGATTTTACCACTACTTTTTGTAACAGTGTGTGATTTTGTCCCTGTTTTCAAAGATTGTGTACATTGGACAACAAAAATTTAAGGGGAACAATTTAAATATAAGTCAAAATTACAATTTTTGACAAAAATCAGCAGCATTTTTACTTTAATTCATGAACATTTAGACATTTTAGATGAGTTCAAGCGAGTAGGCCCCGAAGTTCATAAGAATAAGGGTTGTAGAAATTTGGATCCAAATAACTTTTGTCACTTGCTCTTACATTCATTAAAAAAAAATGAAAGCTCACACATTTTCTTCGAATCACTCAAGCGAGTGCGGGAAGTACAAATGATCTGGAAAATGGCAAAAACAAAGCACGAGTTTGTAGCAACATGTGTAGGCTAATCATGTGCCCCTAGTAAATTTGTTCCTATCATTTTGGACCCACTTGTAAGTGCCACACTGATCTTCTTCTCCACCACACACACATGTTAAACACAGACGCCATTGCTGCTCTCGTTGAGCTCGCCTCCATCGGTGGAAGCACTGGAAGACCTTGACAAATAGGAGTAGTAAAATGGGCCCAGGACCAAGAGAGGAAGCAAGATCCAATGTCAGACTCGATCAAGTGACGCCCGTAGGTCATCAAAGCAAAGTTCCCTGACGAACTGAACGCTGGCTAGAGGATTGAACTGAGCTAGGGCAGCTGCCCCCACCCTGCTGTATGGGGTGCTCCCCCAGTGGCCGCCGGCGTCGCCTACTTCCTCCCCGTACCCCACGGTCGGCAGTGCCGCAATGGCCGCGGCCTCCACCTCAAGCTCTTCCATCCCATGGCAGCTGGAGGTGTTAGAGTTAGGGTTGGAGGAAGGAACGAGGAGAGAAAAAACGGAAGGGAAGAGAGGCAAACGAACAGGAGAGGCGCATGTCGGTTGTACGAGATGGGGATAAGGGCACTTCGGTCCTTTCCTGTTTTCTAAATCGTTTTTATTTATTTATTTATTTCTTCAATCCGAGCTGGCTTAACGGATCGGGAAAGGAGCAGTAAACGACTGCTTCGTTTTAAAAAAGGAGGGGCAAAATCACAATCGCAAAAGGAGAGGTAAAATCACCATTAACTTCGAAACGAAGGGTAAAAACACTAAATCCCCAAAACAATTTAGGAATATTTCTTTTCAATCGTGTGATAGATAACAATTTTCTTTGTTCCCCTAAGGACAATTTGTTCTTATAATGCATATAATATCACAAGTATAATATTAATATTGATAGTATCACACAGGACCTTACAATCATTTTAGGCATTTTTCGTCACGACATCTGGTGGATCGCTGGCACACATTTTCAGCTTTTCCACATATCACAAACTACGATGACATTTATGACAGCTCAAAACCATAACAGCTTTTTCTACCACCACAACACAAGCAAAACATACCTTTACTTTAATGTGCTACTGCTGCCGGTAGCTAGACTTCTTTGTAGCTGCTGCTTCTCGTAATCTCGTTGCGCATGGCTTTGTAGATTGACTATTGTGCTCGCCGTAATATAATTTTTAAGCCTTAACCTTCTTTTCTAGACCAGGGAATATAGATTCTGTTGTTCCGAGTAAATACAGGCTAGATAGTATAAATATGCGCACATCTTTGTTGCATGTCTGGAACTGTTTTTAAGTGCATCTAACGTTCTTTGTTAATACGGCATGGGCATATAAGCTGGAGTACAAGATGAAATAGCATACATAGTTCACAGTATGTGAAGATAATCAGCCTGTTCGCCTCGCTGCGAAGCAGCCGTTTTTTACTGTAGCAACTGCAGACGAAATAACTGCGAACACTGTAGCTATTGCTGAAGAAATAACTGCGAACACTGTAGCTGCTGCAAAACAACTGCTGCAAAGCAACGAGGCGAACAAGCTAAATTTGAGTCGAAAAGGTCAAAGGCAGCCAGCGAAAAAAAAGGGAAGTACGATATTAGTAGCGTACAGGCAGTTGAACTAGACAAGTCAACAGTACAGTAACTCGAAGTTGAAAACAATAAAACCATCAAAGGTTCAGAAGCTCAAATCCATAGCAGATAGCTACCCAAAGAACCAGATCCAGCGATCACCTACAAGTTGCAACTAAAACTGATGGTCAACTGACATGATATCATAATAGTTGATTCAATCTTAAGCATCAGATGAGTAATTTCAAGATTTTGTAAGTGCCCATGGGGGATCGTAAGTAACTTACCACTCTAATTTTAAATTGGCTTGATTTTGATATTAGGGAGAGGATTAAGGTGGGCTGATAAGACGCGCACAATAATTTGTGCTCTTTTGTCGCTTGGGGGGCAGTAGATTCTAATTTTTCTAAGCTTTTCACAACTAAATGTTGAATGTGCTTCCTCATGAGGATCTATTTCTGCATCAGCATTCGGAAACGCCGCACGGTTATTGTAGTCATCTGCTCCACTCTGGTAATTAAAATGAAAGATTAAATTCAATCCTGAAGGAAATTGGGGGGAAAAGAAACAGATGAGGGACAGGATGGTATAACTTGCCTCGTCAAGTTGTAGGGTAAGTTTTTGTACCTCAGGCGAGCGCTGAAGCAGGTACATTAGAGGATAGCATCCACGACTCAGGAACCACTCACCGAGGTGCAACCGTTTCAATCTGCTGAATGTCACACATCTTGGGAGATCACGCTGCAATACCTTTGGAACCACCTGGAAACAAGTCGGTGAAAGTTTCAAAAAGCATACAAAAACAATTAATTGGAGTAATTGTAAGTTCTGAGAGAGGGTTGCGTACATCTTCAAAGACAGATGCAGATATCAATTGAACACTGGTGGCATTCGAAAGAGAACTGAGAATGTTGCAGTCAACATTTGAGTTTTCAAAAGAGAGTGAGTAAAGGTAAATTGAGGCCGTTTCCAGTGATGACACATCAGAGGTAAATGTTTCTTCTTGGAATCTCCTCTAGGCGCAGGGAGACTAGGTTTGGCATATATATCACAAGATGCCGAAATTCTTTGGGCAAATCTCTAGCAGTATATGTACTTGTCATGGCCAAACTCTTCAATGAGGTTGAGGCAAACATGGTGATGTTGATGGCACAGCTTGTCAACTCTAGATCATCTAACACCGGGCAACAGGAAGAGAGATTCTTCACAAAACAGTCATCAACAGAAAAATGGCAGAGGGCTAAAATTTTCAGGTGAACTGAGGTGAAAGGAAAGGGATAACCCTCTATAGAAAGGGGCCTCGGTCCGCTATGTTTCAGTATGCCTAGAGCCCAGGCATTGCTATCAAGGGCATGCCGAATCCATGGATGGATGTCAGAATAATCTAAGGAATCATCAGCATTGTCACAGACAGCAGAAATCCAAAATGCATCGAGTGGCACAGGCGCTGGCAAAGTGTTGCGGTACTGCAGTAAATTGTCAACAAACTTCTTGAAAGCTTTCATGCTGCTGAACTTGGCAGTATCAAAATTGAGCCACATCAGAGAAGCCCAGACATTCTTCCATCTCCGTGACAGCAGGCATGTCCGCACCGCCTCCTGCAATGTTAGGTAAAACATGACTTGAAGCAGCATCTCGTCCGGTAGGTCGCTGATCCTGTCGGCAACACTCATCTCTCTGCTAGAGCTGGGCATCTCTGTTTCTGTAAGAACCATTTCTTTCAAGTGTGTTCAATCGAGTAGTTGATGCGAAAACAGTACTGTGTCTGCATAACGTAAGAAAAAGGATTTAAAATAGAGAGCTTGAAACAAGAAAAAACTAAAGGGGATTTAAAAAAGAAAAAAAAAAAGAATAACTTAGAGAGGGTGAGACGGCCTTAAAACGTGATCCATTTGTTTAAGACTCAGATCTTACCAATTCTATTTAAATATTCAGATGATGGCAGTGCACTAAACAGGATCTGTGCTATGAGCATCTCACGTGCATGATCCCTTTTAAAATAAGGAATGCCATCAAGGTAAAGTAATGAGAAATGCAGCCATCCAGATCCATAGTCATGAAATTATGAACTAAACTAATACAAAGAGCAGTACACAGATAAACAATACAGTACAGTACATAACACAAACATGGTACAATGCCATCACCAGTCAGCAGAAAGACATGAGAAGGGGAGACTCCGCGCACTCACGTCACTGACAAGACTAAGTCGTCGAAGAAGCTTCTCCCCGAGATCTCCGTTGCCTCCCCAGTCTTCTCTATCGTCGAGCAGCTGATGCCCTCCCACTTTGTATTTTTTATCAAACTCAACAAGCAAAACAGGATCAATCAAAAAATAGTCCAAGAAGGAAGGAGCCAAGAAAACACGAAATACGGAAATAGTATGGTTCAAGGAGAAGAATGAGGCCATGAAGATACCAACCGGACAGCTACTGTTTGGATGTCGCCAGAGAGACAGCAAGGTTGAGCTAAGATCTAGGATGTCCGGATTGAGGAGCCAGCAATGGCAATGGGGGTCACGAAAGCAGAGCCACGCCCGGATGCCCTTCACCAGGTCTCTGTCCGCCAGCTGGCAGACAGATCTATCGGAAGAAGAGTAGTATTGTGTCTGCATAAAAAAGAAGAAACCCATAGAAGCAGGAACGTAAGAAAAATGAATACATGAATAATATCCAATCATGAATTCGTAATCCGAGGCACAAAAAAGAGCATGAAACAATCATATAAAGAACACGAAATATAACTATCACATTCGATGATTTGTTTCAAGTCGAGACAAATAAAGAGGCCCAGCAAGGTGAAATCCCCCTGAATGCTTTCTATCAAAGCCGTCATGGTGGTGGACATGGTGCCACCAACCAGCAGTCGCAGTGGCACAAAACAAAGAAAAATGCCCACATAAAAATCTTGCTCGGCTTCTATCACTGAGTTATAATCTACGTCGCTTTATATAACTGAGTACAAACCTAATATCATCAATATCATACTAGGAACGGGGCATGGAGGATTGCAATAACAAAGGCTAATAAAAAAAATATTACAAAGCATCACTGCAGGCAACTACAACGCCATGATTGTGTTCCACCTAGTTTCACCAAATCTAAGGGAGAAATGAATATAGAAGCAAAGAATGTGAAACAGATCTTTGTCAGACAACAAGAGGAATGAAAAATTCAGAGATACAAGAGAGAGCCAAACAAGAAAACCAGAGACAGAGAGATATATACACAGAGACTTCACTGACCTCTGTCGCCCAGACAGGGTGAGGAATGTGATCGATTTGTCTAAGACTCGACGGCCGATTTATTTTTTATTTTTTTAACATGCTTCAGATGATGGCAGTGCACTAAGGAGATTCCATCCTACGAGTATGTCACGTGCATCATTTTATAATCAGAAATGGCAGAAATTTAACAAAGCTAAAGGAATAAGCAATGCAGCCATACAGATCCACCAAACTAATAATACACAGAGCATGCACAGATAAACAATGCAGTGTAACAGGGTAGTAGCACGCCATCAACACTCTAGGAAATGATAAGGGGTGAGCGTGCATACTCACTTCATTGACAGAACGGCGCGGAAGGCTCCTTCCCTAGATCTCCCAGGTCTTCGTTCTTGAGCAGCAGATGCCGTCCCCCCTTGTCTTCTCTATCGAACACAACAAGCAAAACAAGATCAATTAAGAAATAGTCAACAAAACGAAGCATAATAAGTTTGAAGAAAGCAGCAAGAAGAATGAGGGCAAGAACCGACCGACCTAGGATGGCTACGGTTTGGATTTTGCAAGAGAAGTCGGGCCCTTTGAGTAAAGATCTGCGGTGCCCGGATTGAGGAGCTGAGATCGGCAATGACGGGTCAAGAAAGCCGAGAGACGCCGACGTTTGGCTCCCTCCGGCAGCTGGCGAATGGGTCTATTCGATGGGAGGAAGAGGAGGAGGAGGCCGCTCCATGCTAGTCCCGGCAGCGCAGTGGTGTTTCAACCCTAGTGGTGGTGTTGCCGTGTGGGACAGCGGCGGCGTTGCGTTTGGAGGAGCGCGTGCTGTTGTGCTCTGTTTTTTTTAGAGAGAATTCCTTTCTTGGTCCTTAAAAAAATTGCCTCTTCCTTTCTTGACTTTAAAAGTTTTGAACTTCCTTATATGGACCAAATTCCATTTTATGTTCCTCATTTGGCCTTCTGTCTAACTCTGTTAGCTCCTGTCATCAAATAGTTGTTCGGGACACTGCAAAATGATGAAACTACCCTCGCCGCCCTCTTCCCCTTCCTTCATAACTGTCGCGCAGAGCTGCCGAGGTCGACTCCGCTTCTTTGATGGCGGCCCGGTCCTCTTCCTCGACTGCGGGAGAGCCGAGCCGAGCTGATGCGCCCTTTCTCGACAGTCACGGCAGCGGGCGAGATCCCACGGGGACACGGCATGGCCGAATCGACGGGAGAGCCCACGCTCTCCATCCGCGCTCGCGCGAATCGACCATGCTGACTCTTGCAATCCACGCTCGCGACCGGACGTGGCCCTCGACGAATCGAGCTGGAGCTACACGCGTCAAGATCAAATTCCCCAATCTAGTGCGAGAGCAGCAAGGTAAAATATCGAATTTGTGTCCAAATTGGTACTGCCACACACGTGAAGACAAAAGCAGAGTAGAGCTTAAGAGGTGCCGCATGCGAGGTTGCTGGAGGTAGAGCTTCGGAGGTGCTGCGTGACCTCTGCTGGACCTCGCGCTTGTCAGAGGTGCTCGCTTGCTCACGGAGCTGCTGCAGTCTCGCTTGCTCCGGCGGTCGCCGCACCTCGGCCACTCGGCCATCCTCGCGATGCTTCACCTTCCAAAAGCAAGAGACACTGCGATGCCAATAAAGAAGATAGAAGGGGTAAAAAGGTCATTTTGTCCATCAGTTAACACAGTTGCAAACTAAAATTGACAGAAGGGCTAAATAAGGAATGAAAAATACCTTTTAGTCCAGATAAGGAAGTTCAATTTGAAAAGAGCCAAAAAAGGAAGAGGTGAATTTTTTAGGGCCAAAAAAGGAATTCTCTCTTTTTTTTACCAAGCTGTTGTGCTCTGTTTGGCGAAGGAATGCGAGGACAGACATAAGAGCATCTCCAAGAGGCTATGTATCTTTCATAAGTTAGCTAAAAAAAGAGAAATTCTAACAAAAACTGGATCCAACAGCATCTGTATCCTCCTCGCTAATGTATTCGTCTGGCTATCCCGTGAGCCTCGCTCGGGAAATGTACCGAGCCCATCCGCCTCGCCATCTGCTCCGCTCCCCGCGCTCCTCTGGCCGCCGATGCCGCCGGTCCCGTCGCGCGTTTGCGCTGCCGCCGTCGAGCGCCTCTCCTCCCTTCCCAAGCTGCGCCCCTCAGTCCTCCGCCGCCCCACCACAACGCGCCGCCGCAGCTCCTCACGCAAGGCCGAGCGCCACACGGAGCTCGTTGTCCATGCCATGGCGGACGAGCTAGGGGCCGAATTCCTTGTTGTGTTTGCCTCCTCGTTGGCCTGCTGAACAGCACTGGGATGAGGCAAGCAAGCAACGGATGTGGCAGTGGAGCTCCCGAGCTGCTTGGCCTCGTTTGAGTTGGTGCAGCGGCGGCCAGAAAATCTTCAAATTCGGGAGCTCGGCTGCACGAGAGGACCCGAATCCGGTCGAGCCTCGCCGGAGAAGAAGAATCGATGGGCGAAGTGGGGCTTGCCCCGGCCATCGTGTGTGAGGAAGAACCGGTTCTATCTCCAGTTCCGCTTGAATAGAAGGCAAAGGCGTCCCGTTCAAGCTCTAGGACGGCATGACGGCTCTGGTGGAAGCTCCGGTCGGCCAGGGAGGGGCTCTAGCTGCGGCTTGAGCAGGCCGGGGAAGAAAGGAAGAAGAAGAAAGAATTTAGAGAGGCTGTTGGGTTTCATTGTCATTTTGCTAGCTATTTAGTTTTACATAATAGCTAAATCAAAGTTTTGACTCTGTAAAAAAATATTGTTAGCTAAATATAGAAAAATGACGACAAAATATCAATCCCACAGCCTTGCTACCCGGCGCGTTTTTTTTCCGAGCTAGCTATCCCGGCTTCCCCGCTCGCAATCTTTGGCTAGCGCCGCGCCCCGCCTTCCCGCTTGAGAATTGGTGCTCCCGCTCTTCCCCTGCTTTCTATCCTCGCGCTCCTCTGTCTGTTATGCCGATCATGCCCATCTGTGAGTCCCAGCTAGACTGGAGTTGTGACCATCACAAATGGATTCGCTGTGAGATGTTGAAGACATGTTATGGGGTCAATTTTGTTGCAGCTCATAGATAATTTCGCCAATTTCATGATTTGGCGGCTACAGTTTGGGAAGAGAAAAAAAATTGAAATTGAGGAAGAATCAGTTGGTGATCCAATCAAAAAGCTTGTATAAATGGATGTGACGCTGCAGGTTGCAAATTGTCCGCGACTGAAACGATGAGTCGATGATTGCTGTCATCTTCCAATCTTGATTCTTTTTTTTCTTTTTTTTGACACGACTTCCAATCTTTATTCAGCGGCGAGATCCCGATCCATGGTGTCTGGGTCTGATCGCTACCTTCAGGATCAAGTGGACAGATGGAGTCCTGATAGCTACTGTACAGGCCGGCCCATCCAACATTTGCAGCCTATGTAAGTCAACAATTGCAGCCCATAACCATTTAAATATAGAGAGGATTAAAATTTAGAGAGGCTGTTGGGTTTGGTCATTTTTTTTGTTATTTTTGTTTTACATAATAGCTAAATCGAACTGGACTGGCACTGCTTCGACAACATCTGTGCGGTGAGCTCAAAAATAGTTGTTATGCTACTAAGAAATTAATCAAATGCTACACGGCGTGAGCATCTAATTTTCTTCTTCCTCGCTACCTGTCTGTAGGATGGACCACATTTGCGTAGAGAGTTTATAGTTGCACTGTTGACATATCCTGAAAACGGTGCAAGATATGTCATACCTGAGCGAATTCGCAATGCCCTTGAACAATTGGTACCTGAACAACAGAGAAAATGATGGAGGGTCAATTGTCCTCTGATATGCTTCACTTGAAGCTATACATGAGAGTAGACATTATGTAAAAATAATTTGGCACTGTGACATGTAAACTTGCTTGTTGGATAATTTTTACTAGCATCATGCATGTGGAGTGAATTTTCTAATTCACTTATATATTATTGTTGAATTATTATTATGGTCAATAGTGCACTCGAAAATAGGCACAACAATGAACGTACACGCATTTTGTTCTTTACCACCAACTCGTTTAAGTGATGTCCTTTTTTAGTTTATTTTGTTTAAGTACTCAGCATCGTTTACCACCAACTCGTGGGAACCGTCTATTTTGAATCAAATATACGTGAGCACAAATATACGTCCGGCCAATTTCTGCTCTGATCCTCATTTTAGTTTATCATCAATTTCTGCTCTAATTCCAGGCGTATAGAATAGCCCTACAAAACACATCAAAGGAGATCTGAGAATGCCATATATATTGGAGCACAAATATAAAGAAGTTCCAGTGAAATCAGCTACCCTATTTATGGCGGTAAATAATATGAGTAATTTGTTTCCATATACAGAAAACGAACGTGCCAAACTTTCACTACGTTATATATGGATTAATTATAATTATGGACTTCTGCCTATTATTGTAGCGACATTTTTGATTGAGTACCATTTATAAGACGTTCAATATTCTTTGCCTATATATGCATCAGCTCATGTTGAAAATATTTCTTTCACACCAAAGGAGAAGAAGGGAGAAGAAGATAAAGGTATGCGCTACTTTTCTCTAACTTCCGTCAAGATTTGCCTCGAGGTGTTGATTTATGCTTCGACGTCCTGATCCTGCTCTGATCTTTAGGTTCGACCCTGCCTCATCTTCCTCTAAGTTGCGGTTCCAGGTGTGATTTGATTCATCCCCGTAATTTTTGTACATGCGCAATTTCATATACATGTCATGTAGTAGTTTATTTTTGTTGGTCATATAGGAGGGTATATGAGAGAGGACCGTTATATTTGACATATAGAGAATATGCCAAGTGGTGCCCTCCACTTTCAAATTTAGTTGTGCTTCCTGTTTTATTTTTCATAGTAGAGCCATACTTTCTTGGATTTGAACTTCTGTACAAACGAAACATGCAAGTAAACTTGTTATCGTCCAGAACATAAGGGCTTGGAAATAGTCAGATTTTGTAATATATCTACATTCTGCCGTGTTTATACATGCTCATCCATTTCAAATATTGACTATTTAAATAATATATGACAAAAATTGATTCAATTCAGTACCCATTCTGTGCTAAATAAAATTGGCTTTGTACGCATCACCGTTGTTGTTGGATGCGGCGATATGTGATTCAGGAACCCTATAAATTATTTTTTTTTTCAATATATGTGATTTTACTTGATCTAACTGGTCTCCTTTCTAAATAACGTAGCAATGGCGGATGACAGGGTGCAACAAGGTGACGAGATGGATGAACCTGTTGTGGTGGAAGAAAACTATCCATTAGTTCCTACCCCACATTTTATTTGGCTTAAATTCAAACTTGTTCAGATGTTTTTGCCTATGTTTGCATGTTGATGAACCCTGTACACCGGTGCTCACGTCCACGTGTTTCTCCTTTGCAAAATGATACTTTTCCGTGATATTAACCTGGATCTCATCACCAGCAAAAATAATTTCAGTGCAAAGGTCTACTTTAAAGCAAATATACGTTTGCACAAGGATGGAACATAAGACTTATATTGGTTGATGAGGAAGTAATATCATCTCAATTTAGGTGCATTATATATTTTACTGTACAATTATTTGCATCACCTCTTTCGATGCATAGAGGTTCAGTGATGCAAATATAATGTGGGATGTATTTTTTGATGCAGGGAACTAGGATGGAGGCATTGGCATGTGGCAGAACTTGTTTGGATCTGGCTCGAACAATCATTGAAGGATATCCATATGATTTCATTGATGTCGTTGTTGGATACAGATATGATTTAAACTTTCTCAATGTGTTTTGTGTATATGGCGCCGAATTCTTTGCAAGCATTACTTCTGAAAGCAGGGTTTCTAACTCTAGAAGACCGATAGCATATCCTGTGTTCCCACGAACATTCAACACATTTCATCAAGTCAAGCATTTTAAGGCAGATAAAAACTTGACTGGTATGCTTGCCACTTTTGTTAGTTTAGTAATAAAACTGGGTATTGCTTTTCTAACATATGTCGTAACTCTTCCTACATATGTTATTGGCGTTGTTGTCTATATATCTGATGTCCATGACACAAAACGCACCTGAAGACGACCAAGCAGGCATGTCGCCATAATGAACACGTGCTATGTTGTGTATGCAATTGTTTAAAATGCATGCACGCCTTTCTCGTTAAATATAATGTGATTATTTGATGCGCAGTATGCAGATTCTCGTCATCCATGTCCGCAGTCTACATATTTTGCGCCACGCTGGAGAATGACGACCCGCGGCACAATATTTTAACACCATTGCTGCACTCGATGTAAAAATGAACACAAGAAGAGGTATCGAATGAACACATATTTTGAAATGAACACAATATTTTCTCACCATTGCGAAAATGCCTTTCATAGACTCAAATTTAATTTAAATGCAGGTGTTCTTGTCACTACTCGATATAGCAAAATTATTTTTGAACCCGACAGGCCAGAAACTGAGGCAATGAGAGGTAAATATAGCAACATTGTGTTCTGGTCCATTTCATTTTTTGTAACCTACAACTGAATTGGCGTTGACTTTTTTCTTCATAAAATATAGGGTTTCAAACGCGTCTAACAAATGCGCCTCAGCTTGCACGTCAGCTTGGCCGTGACCGCCTGAAAGATATGAATGTGCTTTGAGGTTGCATGAAAATGAAGACTCTCAAATAAATATGGTTGCTATCGTTACTGACAACGAATAAGAACTATGCGTTGTGTCATGTCTTTTATGTCTCAAAGTCAATTGGCGTCTTTAATTTCAAAAATAATGTCGTTAAGGTACTTACTTAAATGCAATGATGTGTCAGAAGTGTGTATTTTTTTATGATACGTACACGGTACATCATATTATTTTCTGAGTATGATAAAGTCCTGCCAAGTGATGCCATTTAGGCGGACACGTGCGTGGCGCACATGCATTTTTACTAGTAAAATATAAAGAGGCTGTTGGGTTTGATCATTTTTTTTGTTATTTTTGTTTTACATAATAGCTAAATCAGGATTTTAGCTATCTATTTTTAGCTAGCCTCTTGGAGATGCTCTAAATTTTGATGCGCGGCTTCGGCATTTCAGCGAGGAGTGGAATTGTACAGTCTGCTCCAATCGAAAAAAAAGATAGAAAATAAATTGCACAGCCTAGAGTAAGATTGGTTCCACATTGTTACTTTTGGTGTGCCCACACACAGTTTACACAAGTGAATTTTACGTTTTGTCACTTAGAGCATGTTGGGAATTCGACTCCGAGAAACATGAATTGCCCACACACGGATATTAACGAAAATGTGATAGGGTACACAACGGAGGAGGCTCATGCTGTATTCGCTAGGGTACAAGCATAAACATCCCATCTGTCCTATCCGTGGGTGCCCGTGGAGGGGTTTATATAGGTGGACGTTGAGTCCTCATTGCCCAAAATGCCCCAGCGTTCACCTTTACATCTTTGGCGCATAGTTGTACAGTTTCATCCGAGGGGCATTATCGTCCCGATTTGCAAACTTTCTCTCACAATGTAGCTCTAGTGATGGTGGGCCCCGGATGACGGTCTGTCGTCCCCATCACCATTTGGCCCTTCTACCGCAGCTTGCGTCGTCTGGCCTCTGCTTTTGGGCTTGTCGTCATTCGGGTGAGGCCTTCCTCGCGAGCGTCGCCATTTCTGGCACGGGAGAGATGGTCGCCGCTATTTCCTGCACACGGGAAAAGAGAAAGTGAAAAGGCAACAAGTAGTGAGGGGTGGCGCGGATCCCTAACGGAGCATCTACAAGAGAGCTTTATAGTTTTTTTAAAAATAAATTATTGAGGTTTAAGCAAAAAACTATCTCCAACAGGTTTTTAAAACAACTTCCAACTTTTTCAAAACCCCTAAACTTCTCTCGTTTGTAGCTATAAACAGAGAATGAATTGGACCTTTATTTCTTTTTTTCCAATAGAATTAATGTTTTTGTGGTTCAAATACTTATGTGGCCCAATTAAAATTAATTTGATCTACTTTTAGGAAAGGATTGTTAAAGGAGGGAAGAAAAATTGCTCCTCATAATTTTTTAGTTGCTCCTAAAAACAAATTTATGGGATCAATTTATGGGATTCTTTCGGAGATGCCCTTGCGTCAAAGTAATTGTTCGTTGTGGTCGGCAGACGGGTTAGGGAATCGGGAGGTGTTCCTATGTAAACACTTGGGGAACATTCCTGTAACAATTCATTTTATTTTCACAAGGACAACATGTTCTTGAACCCCGGCCTTATAATGTAGGAACTTCACAACACCAGGATGGCTACGAGTAGCGGTTTGAGACTAGAGGAAGAGAAAGGGAGGATCTGATTGAAGATACGATGCAAGGGTAAATATCATGCACACAAGATTCATGAGTCCAACCGTGACATTTAACACTTTTATTTTGTTTTTAAAAAATATTGGTTGACCAAAAACAATCTTTTTCCCAAAAATTAACAGTTCTCTAAACTCCCTTCATCGTGCGGGATTGGGGTCCTCTGCAGTGTAGCATAAAATTCAGGACACTGTAGCTTTGAAAACAGTTATCCGTGAGAGAAGTTACAGGGGCCTGAATTAGCACTATAGCGAGTACTGCTGAAACAGTACCGGCGGTTTACTGTGGCTCCTTGCTACACTGTTCACGAAGTACTGTAGCAGTCAATCGGACCCCGTTGGTCTCCGATCGGACGGTGGAAAAGGAGTGTAAATTCTGTTTACTGTAGCATCTCTGAATTGAAAGCTTCAATTCAGATGATCCTGATCGCTAGATTACACTTTGGTGCTTTCACGATTCCCAGGATGGCTACCAGTAGCATATAGTATACTAGCCTATAGTATACTATAGGCTACCAGTACCCTATAGTATACGTGAGTAGAGGATTGTTCCACATATTTTGTGGGAATTTCGTTGTTTTTTATTTTGAGGGAATTCCACATCAAGTAATTCACTAGCCTATATACTAGTGAATTTAACGTTTTGTGAACTAGTTTTGTGAATAAGTACTTGACGTGAAGGTAAATTGTTCATGGTAGCAGACGGGTTAGGGGATGGCATGGGGAGGTGTTCCTATATAAACACTTCGGATGACCAATAACACGCACATGATTCAGGTGTACACAAGATATTTCCCGTGCATTTAACGTTTTTTTTTCTAAAATCGGTTGACCAATAACAATAATCTTTGTTTCCTAAGAACAACAGTTCTCTAAACTCATTTGAAGCGTGCAGGGGCGCGTTCGGTGTTCCTGTTTAGAGCCTCTAAAATTTACCTTTATAGAGAATCTTATTATTTAGAAGTATTAAATAAAGTCTAATGACAAAACTTTTTTACAGATGGGTACATCTTTACGAGACGAATCTAATGAGCCTAATTAATTTATATTTGCTACAGTGATGCTACAGTAAAAATCGTCTAATCACGGCTTAACTACCCTCGTTAAATTCGTCTTGCGATTTAGAGGGGAGTTCTGCAGTTAGTTTTGTAATTAAAGTTTATTTAAAACAAGATTCTTTTTGTCTAGACCCCTCTAAATTTTAGTCTACTAAACGACGAACGCGCACCAGGATTACGATGTGGTATTTCCACGACTCCCAAGATGGTATCTACCAGTAGCCTAGCAGATTTATCCATTTTCATTTGCCCGGGCTCCGCGGCGACTCCGGTGAGCTCCGGCTGCTCTGCCACCCGACCGCCGATACGCCGGACAGCTTCAGGAGCCGCTGCGCCACCTCCCCGGTGCTCGGCCGCCCCGCCGCGTCACGCCGGACGCACCGCTCGATCAGCCTCACCATCATCACGACGGCGTCCAGCGGGCAGCTGCCCATCGCCGGGTCCACGAGCTCCTCCAGCCTCCTCTGCACGTTGCCGTCCCCGTCGTCTTCGACAACGCCATCGAGCTGGTCGGCCAGCTCGCGCAGCGCGGCGAACGGGTCGCCGACGCCGTCACCGACGAGCTCCTCGACGCCCTTCGCCGTGAGGAGCTCCAGGAGCACGACGCCGAGCGAGTACACGTCGGCCTTGGGCGACACCACGCCGTGCTCGAGGTACTCCGGCGCCATGTACCCGCGCGTCCCGGCGATGCGGCTCGTCATCGTGAACATCACCGCCGACTCGCCGGCGCCTTCTACGCCGGCGATGGCTCGGGCGGCGCCGAAGCCGCGTAGCTTGGCGCGGGGTCCCGCGCCGGCGAGGAGCACGCTGCCGCTGCTGACGTCCATGTGCACGCACGGCGGGTGCGCGTACTCGTGCAGGTACCTGAGCCCCTCGGCCACGTCCAGCGCCACCTGCACCCGCTGCTCCCAGCTCAGCGGCGGCGGCGGAAGCGGCGCGTCGTCTCCGGCGGCGGCGCCGGCGAGGAGGCGGAGGCGGTCGCGGAGCGAGCCGTGCTCGGCGAACTCGGTGACGAGGTACCAGCGGCCGTGGTGGTGTCCGAGGCCGACGAGGCGGACCAGGTTGAGGTGGTTGATCTTGCGCGTGATCTCCACCTCCGCCGCCACGTCGCGGTCGACGACCTCCACGGCGGCCGCGTCGCCGTTGAAGTCCGCGCGGTACACCGACGACGAGCGCCGTGGCCGAGGCGGTGGGATGGGTTGAAGCCGTCGGTCGCCGCGCTCAGCTCCGCGTAGGTGAACACCTTGAGCGACGACTTGATGTCTGTCACGGAGATGCTAGGAGAAGGCCGTCTCGCTGAACGAGACGGAGACCTCGCCGCCGGTTGTGGTGGTGGTGTACGCCGACGAGGATGTGTAGTTGCCTTTGTTATTACCTTCCTTCTTCTTGTTCGCCGGCGCGGTGGTGGTGGCGGTGGCCGCGACAACGGTGCCGGCTCGACGCCGCCTCCTCCGCGCCTTGAGCGCGAGGAACGCGCCGGCGGCGGCGATGGCCGCGACGGCCGCCACTGCGACGACGACTTCCAATGTAAACTCCGGCGTGTTTACTGCTCTTCTTCGACCGGAGGACGGCGCGCCACCGGCGGTGGGGGCGGCGGAGGCGGCGACGACTGGATCTGCGACACGTTCGGCGGCTTCGCCACGGGACGAGCAGGGTGGTGAAGGGAAGATGGTGTACGGCGGCGCCAGCCCGTTGGCCGCGCGACGGCCTCGAAGTCCACGCCGAACCGCGCCGCGACGGAGCTGAGGTCGTCGAACTCGCCGACGAGGTAGCTGACGAGGAACCTCGCCCCGGCGGCCGCCTGCGCGGCGCTCGGGCACGCGCACCGGAGCGGCACGACGACCGCCTGCTCGGCGTCGAGGCTCGTCGCCGGCGCGCCGCCGAGGCCCTGCGCCTGGACCGCCTGGCACGACGACAGGCCCTGGAACGTGTTGTTGGCGATGATCAGCAGCGTGTCGCCGGGGCGCGCCACGTACGTCGCGTTCCGCTGGTAGAACCGGCCCCACGGCGTCGACGTGCACGAGCACGTCGCCGGCACGAGCACCTTCCTCGTGCTCCCCGGAGCAAGATCGCCGCCGTTGGCCGTCGTGAGGGCGGCGGCGTCGACGCCGAGGAGCGCGGCGATGGAAGCGAAGTCGGAGTACGGCGGCCGGGCGTTGAAGGTGAGGTAGGTCGGGCACGACGGCGCGCTGCTGCCGCGGGCGCCGCAGAAGTAGCCGAGCAGGCCGGTGTCGTTGTGCTGGTTGCCGCAGTCGGCGATCGCCGAGCCGTAGGGCTGCTGCGCGTGGGCGAGCGGTGCAAGGCCGCCGGAGAGGAGGAAGACGAAGAACGGGATCAACATGGATGAGATTGCAGTCATCGTCAGAGCGTGGGAGGATGAAGCCATTGCGGCGGCATTTGGCTAGCTGTTCCTGGTTTCCGCTTTGGTTATATATGGCTGAAGAGGTCAAAGTCAAAGTCAAACAACTTGGAGTTGGATGCAGCATCTCCTGATCAACTTGGTGATTGGACAGTCGAATTTTTAATCTTTTCTTTTTTGGCATGGAATGGTTCGGCAGTATTTTGAGTACTCCTAACACACGGTTGCAGCCCGCGACTTGGCAACGGCTGAGAGATCTGCAGGAAAAGTCAATGGCTGAGCTGGAAGTATAAGAGAGAATGAGAGATTGTAGTCGGCGACAGAGACGGGACAGCAATCTGGTCAACTGGTTTACTGGTAAGAGCTTGTAAGCAGCCGGGGACCATTTTACGTTTTTCTATTCATTTTTGGAAGGTTCAACGATGTTGGAAGGTCAAGAATTCACCGCTGTTCTTGTCCAAACGGGTCCGCGTGCGAGTATTATATGGGACTAGTAAAAATGCACGTGCGACACGCACGCGTAAATATTCCTCAGTACAATATTACGGGCGTGAAAAGCATTTCGTTGTACAAGAAAGTTAAAAATGGCTCCGACAGGGAAGTCATTTGTTAGGCTAGTGACTTCACTAATATTTGAAAAATAATACAAGAAGAGCAATGAAAACATGGGGCTTCTATAAAAGCAAAAATGGCGCCAACATCATATTCATATATCTATCTAAACTAGGCACCCCAAACATCATGTACCCATCAATTTGGAGCCTTGGATCAAAATGGGACCATCTCATCCAATTATACGATGACAAGATGTAGGAATTCCTCCCTCCTTACTCATTTATTTTCACATGTGTCGTCCGGCAAAATTAATCTTTTTTCACCCTTACTTCCACCGTACCCACCCACCCGCCCACCTCTCCCACCCCCAAACCGCGGCTCTTTCCGTAGTTATCAACTGAGATCACGGCGTCGTTTGCCACAATCAATTTTGCTGCACAAATGCCTCAAAATTATTTCTTTCCTTTCATACATGAGGAGCCCCCAATCCTCACGTCACCTGCGCATGCTTTCCAAATTTAAATTTGGAATCCGTCATTTACACCTTCCCTTCCTCCAACGCATGCATTCCTTACCATGTTTTCTTTCCATATGCATGCATGTGTGCGCGATCAATTTTCTTTTGTGCTGCTGATGGCGTGGTAGTACATCTTTAACGACCGACCTCTCTCTTTCCAATTCCACCATAGCCGTCGTACAGAATGACGCACCGGCCCTTCGTCAGGCCTAAAGATGCTGATCTTCACGAGCTTGGTAGAGGCGACGGTGTCTACCATCTGCCGTGCTGCCACCATCATCCATTGCCCGTCAGTGTCGTCGACTGCGACGTTTGGCATCGTGAGTACTCGATCGAGTCCTGCGCTACTACTGCAGTGAGAGACGTGAAGCGAGACAGTGGTTGATTTAGTTCCGCTACTTCATGTGCTGTTGATTCAGTTCGAGTGCCTCTCCCTCAGTGCGGATGAGTGGCGCCACGAGGGCATCAGGTTCGATGCGCAATATCATTTTCATCTTTTTGTTCCCTGTATTGGGTAATCCGTTCTAATTGTGCTTCCACCTCGCGTGAGTTGATCTCCTGTTACTGCCTGACGCAATAATTTATCCGTTTCATCTTTGGGCTATATTTTCTTTGTAAAAGATTGACAAGAACGAAAAAAAAACATATTGCGAGGATTTTATTCACTGTCAATCTTGTTGTAGGTTTACGGTCGCCTTGGATCTTGATGTGTCTTGCAAGCATCCGAGTGGAGAAACGCTGTTCTTTCGTTGGTGCGGCTTGCGACCAGATCATATGGTTGTGCTTGATTATATCTATTCATAATTCTGGGCATTACAAATTCATTACCGTTCCATGTTTTTTTTATGATTAACTAAGCCTTTCAATATGCCATGATGATACTCTATGATGTGAGGTTTGTGTAACTGAAATTTAGGTTTAGGACACAGGTTTAGTCTTCTTCCGCTCAATCCAAATTGGTTAAACCACTAACATATTTGTTCTACCTTATCTCAGTATTTGTTCCACATAGAGACAGATGGGGCTGTATGTTTACTCTAAAAGGTACTGCTATGAGATTTGTCACCGGCACATGCTTCTTCACTGCAAAATGCTTGGTTATTTGATCACTGCGGTTGTTAACTTTATTTTGCATTACATTATGGTTTCATAAACTTCACGTAAATTTTGAAAGTTTCACATTCTGATACACAATTTTCTTTCTTTCAAGGAAAGTGACTGGGACGGCAACCTGGATGGAGTTTAATAACCATGGTGATCACCGAGTCTTGAAAAATCTCGTGGTATGGTAACAATGGTGGATACTAATGATCATTACAGTCACAAAGGTTTCTTAAAACTACTTTCTCCTTTTCAATTTTCTGCTACAATATTGCTTCCTTTGTAAACTTCAGTCATGTGTTATTTGCTAATGGGTAATCTGGATTAAATTTGTTTTTCTTATGCAGTTAAAAGCATTTTTATCCTATGGATATAGATCAAAACCTATTAAGGATTGAAGATTTTCAAATTCAATAATTCTTTTGGTGTTCTGTTTTAATGAAAACGGAGTCCTCGTTCATTTTGTATTTTTGTTAGCTTAAAACAGTCATTAGGAACAGGGAACAAATTATCTCTCGGATGGTCCATGGCTACATCTCTTATATGGTTACACGTAATGTATCCAACTGCCATTTTCTAATGTTTGATTATTCAGGTTTTCCCCCCTGAATGTCACGTAAAATTCTGATATCTAAGTTTTAATTTAGCACAACGAATATTTGTTCTTTTAATCCAGTTAAGGTCGCTTGAACTTTGTCACGAGCATTTTTTGTATAGCTTGATACTATAAAGTACAAATATTCTTTCCTGATTTGGTTTTGAAAATCAGAACATAGTTTCTTTTCCATGATAATTGCTGCAGGCAGCCATGTCAACAGCGCAAGGGTACCCCTTTATAGGTGCTCTTTCGGTTACCGTCAAATCGATTTTCTACGGAAGCATTATTGAAGGCACTGGATGTTTTTTAGTTATGACGTGCATTGTGACTATTTGAGCAAGCATTGAATGTAAGAATAGTAAAGTTTGTATACTTAACTAAACTGTTTGTCGTTATCCACTTTAGACTTTGTTCTCAGATACATCTAAAATATCATGTGTTCAATGAAATACATGTGTGGTGCATGTGTATGAGTGTTTTGTAAATAATTAGAATGCATGCAACAAAATGGTTTTATTGGTTTAGATTATATTACCAGCTCCATTATAAGTATCATTTTGACCCTTCTAGACACGTACGTGGCGTACGTGCATTGATACTAGTGGAAATATAATTGGACAGTTCAAATTTTGCTCGTGAGAGGAAGCCAAAGATTGCACAAGACTAGGAAAAGTAATTTCTGCATGAAAATTCTTTCCCTGCAAACTATACATCACACTTTCTTTGAAACCCAAATTGCCTTCCTGTTTTTTATTTAAGAAATAAAAAATCTTGTGTGCATTTTCTTTACATGCCATACTTTAAAATTCCATAAAAATATTGAATTGCCTTTCGTGGAATTGGGATTACAAATTATTTTCTAAACCAAAGGAGTTACACTGATAATAAGAAGGTGATCATATCAAACACCTAGTGAAACACCTGACGAGTAAAAAATGACTTGCAACAGAATCATGATAATATGGAAGAGTAAAATGAGACAGCTAATTAATTCCAAATTTTTTTTTGCGTCCGGAAATGGACAGCATTAACCAGTAGAACAACATAAAAGTTGCATCAATATCTTACAAAATATTTAACCCCTGATTACAAGCTATTTATCTACCAAGTGTTGTCTGGCAAACCACATGCGCATGTAGCATGACTAAAAAAAAAATGAATGCGCCAGTAGCGTGTCTGGCGCATCCATCCATCTATGTAACATAAATAATAAACTAATTAAATTATGATACAAGATGACTAAAAACAATAGAGTGCAAGAGAAAACGTTATAAGTGTTTGAATACAACAACCATCCATAGGTGAAATCGGAAAACCATAAACGTAAACAAAGATTAGCATGACTCTAGCACATCCCTATAAACAATGTTCTTCATGCTTTTCCCAGTAGGGTCTAGCAACTTATTAGGCTTAGCAAGGACCCATGTAGTCTGTCTTGAGCACCAATGCCATGGCATCAAGAAATCTCATATGGACGTCACGGTCGCATCCAGTCATGGATGGTGGAAGCACAAGTCGACGCCCAGCTTCCGATGCGCGTGCCTACCCGGACGCTAGAGTGTCCAAAACTCCCTACACCAGCAAGACATAAGTGAACTTTGTAAGTAAAATAAGAG
Source organism: Eragrostis curvula (assembly GCA_007726485.1). Classification (NCBI taxonomy): domain Eukaryota; kingdom Viridiplantae; phylum Streptophyta; class Magnoliopsida; order Poales; family Poaceae; genus Eragrostis; species Eragrostis curvula. Next base: position 22,642,570 of record CM017440.1, on the reverse strand, counting down.
ATCATTGGTCCATATTTATCTAAACTAATAATGTATCAAGAAAAGAAATAAATAGCATGCTATACTATATTGTTTTTTTACCTCGAACCATGTACTGTTCAACTAAATTTCTGAGACCCATGTATAGAACAAGCTATGTTATAACATAACATTTGAAAAAATAAAAAACATTAAAACAACAAAGTACAACAACCGTGCTTATATCTAAACTATGACTTGCATGTAAGTACTCCATATTTAATATGAATAAGAGATCATGTAAGTACTCCATATTTATCTAAAATAACAATGTATCAGGAAAACAAATAAATAGCATGCTATCGAACCATGTACTGTTCAACTGAAATAAAGTGACCCATGTATAAAACATGCTATGTTATAACATAACACATTTGAAAAAACAATCATTATATCGCCTTAAAAATAACCTTGAGACCACATTGGTAAGCTTACGACTGAATGCAAAAAAAAAACATTAGAGCAACCATGGCTAAACATCAAATGTATGCTGATCAAAAATCAATAAACGCGTTTCAGCATGATGGCAGTCAGTAACGTGCAAGTTGCATCGCTATGCGTATTAATAAGTAACAACAAACGGTGCAATGATTGTTAATGAATACCTTGTATAGATCAGCACGAATAATTTTCTGGTGCGCTGGTTTAGAAAACCAGTCGAGGCTCATAGTCTCAATTTTAATGTATATATCAACAATGTACTGTTGAAAAAGTCGACCACCGTAAAACAAGATATTGAATTCATGGTCTCTAATCTGCAGCTTGTAGCAATAGTATTCTCTTGCACTAACGTACTTTGTGTTTGAATCAGGATCCCTAGGAAATTGTTCACTTTCTATGTCACCATTTCCTGCAAAGAAAAATTAAAAACCATTGTGACTGAGAACAAACATTGAGAATTCTTGTTTATTTATCAAGTTTTAACATTTATAAAGAATAACCTTGTCCTTGATCCGGATCAATAATGTCAGTTGGCTCTTCATTTTCATCTGCCAATGAAATGAAACACGAGTTTAAATGTAATGCATCTATTTAAACACAAGAGTTGGGGTAGCTGGTAAGGAAACTTATTTTTCATTACCTTTATCTCCCCCGTTGTCTTTTTCTTTCTCAACATACTTTATATTTTTATTCCAGCCAGCTTCACCACCAGGAAAGAACAATGGATAAGATAACGGGTCATAGCATCCGTGATAAGCCCTAATATAAACCGGTTTATCTGTCAATCCACACACCATGACACTCCTCTCAAACGCATGTTGTGGATCGGTACTCGGCATCCAGATTGCTGCGACCTGAGAAACGGTCGGAGCATTGTATCTCCTTTGATCGACATCAATTTCTGTGTTAAGCTCAATCTTGTACTCTTCAAGATTTGGTACACCTCCTAGCATTCTAAATGTCATGGTGTATGGGTTACTCTCCAAAAGTTGCAGTATGTTCCGTATAAGTCCTTCATCCAAATGGGGTGATCTCTTAGCTCTGTGCTCAATACTAAAATCCGTATCATAGAAATAGAGTTGCATGTGCGAAAGCTGATCAAGCATGTGGTATACCTGACCTTGTATCCTAAAGGTATACACCCCGATACCCGCCGCAGTAGCAACACGACGATCAACTTTGGCTCCCATACTGGTGAAAGAAAAATGAGAGTTGAAATATCTGATGTTCTTATGAAAATATTTAGCATATGCGTCTGTCTGACTTGTGAACAACCTCTTGAACTCGGCGGGCACCTCAGGTGTATGTATTTTAACCATCCCTGATCTACAACAGAACGCGGCACCTTTGCCTCTAATCCTTTTGGCTCCACAATGGGCACAATCTTTAGCACGTAACAAGACATGGTGTTTTTTCGGAAAATTGGCATAAACATGGTCATAAGGATCCCTTCCGTTGCGACTTCTGCCGGTGTCCACTCGATACGACTTGTATTTAACATCTGAAATTGCAAACCCCATGCATTATAGACTGATATTGTATTACAGCAGGCAATAATATAAAAAAATTGCAGCGGGGCGGCACAGCTATCGGATATACATACCACGTAATCCGTAAAGTCTTGCCTCTTCATCCTGTTCTTCAATGGGTAAGTCATACTGAATGCCCGGGTCTGCGGCATCAAGATCCTCCTCGCCTGAGAATAAAAACAAATTAAATCCAGCTGGGGACCGAGTAAAAAAGTTAACCGAAGCCAAATGCCCAAAAATAAATACCGAAACGGTTAGGGTCTGTTTCATCAGGCTCCCTGTTGGCAGTGAATATGTGCATAATTAATTTTCCATTAATTCCGCAAGCGCACGGAACACCATTGTAGCATTTCACCTTGGAGTATTCCAGGGTTATCGTATTTATATTTTCCTCAGGGAAGTAGAGCGATAAGAAGTTAAAAATGTAACAAAGTAGATACTATTATGCGAAATGACGACACCTTACTTAAGACGGGGGTAAAAGGGGTACATGATATATGGGTGCACTCACCATATAATCCAAGGAAATAAAAGAGATAGTAGAAGTTACATTGGGAGAACAACGAGATAGAGGTAAAGATTCCTATGTGTTAATCTTACATCTATTTACTTCTAGCAATTAATTCTACAAGGTTATATACTAAAGCTAAGGTTCTGCACACTCAAGTCATGTTGTTTCGGAGCACGGCCATCGTGCCAGGGTTGATACTGAACCCCAATACTGCAGGTTCCCCCTGGGATCTAACCGCTATTGAGAACCCGGTTGGTTTGCCTTTGAACGTGGCGGATTGTAAAGCTTCTCCCACGTCTGTCACACGTGGGGCTACCGTTCTCCGTAAAGACAGACGCCAATCGTGCATAGGTATAGCTCTAAGCATCGCGCTTACAACTATCCTCGATGAACTATACTTGATCGAGAGAATAGCCTTATCTAACAATGTAGCATAGCTTTCACTAAGCGCGAACTCTATTTCGGCAAAGCACTCACTCATACTACTTAGACACAATCACCAAACCCACAACAAGACTATTATGAGCACTAACTTAACTAAGTAAATAAACTTAAATAGAAAAAAATTACTAAAAAATAAATAAAAAATAAACTAAATAATTATAGAAATAATTATATAAATAATAAAAGAGTAATTCTACAAGAGTTAAGATACAAGAACAATACCGAAACTCCGAGAAGACTTCCGGAACCTCGAGAAGATCTCTCACTCTACTCTACTCTACTCTAACTCCCAAATAATAACTCTACTTCTACAAATGAGTAATGGATCTCTTGGATCAGTGAGGTGCGAGTTGTTCCTGCGGACACTAGGGGTATTTATAGGGTCCTTAGGACAGGGAGCATCTTATAATGTGAGGTGGAGTGGCTGGGCCGCTAAGGCAGGCCGGCCGGCCTACCAGGGGGGCCGGCCGGCCGCCCGATGTGGAGGTTCGCCACCGCCTCACTCCTGGACGTCCCTGATTGCCTCCTGAAGTCGGTCCGTAGGTCGGTGGCTTCGTGGGGGCGGCAGAACTTGAGTAAGGGCCAAGTTGAGGCCCAAACAGCCCACCAGACGGTATGTCGGTGGAGTTCTGCTGAACAGGCTTTGATTTGTGACGTTTGAGCCCGTTTACAGCCTGCTGGAGGAAGGCCGAGGCCTTTGGGCGCCAAGAGGGGCCGGCCGGCCTATGGTGGGGCCGGCCGGCCTGACATTTCTTCGTATCAGGGCTAGTTTCCTCCATTATTTACTCCTGCATCCAAAATTCATCAAAACTTGTGTAAGTATGTTAATTCCTAACTACTATGCACAGAATCTTGGTGGTTACCTTTTTATTTACCGATATGTTGACGGTGAATTCATAATTTTTGCACCGTCAACACTCCCAATTGCTGTGATGGCCCACATCATCGCCATGTACATCACCTTCAATTTTTTTTTGGTAACAAATTAGCTATCTGGCAGGGATGTATATCTTCACACCTATTAGCATAATAAAAAACATGGTTGTTTATTCCATACCTGTTATTCCCTCATTTTTATTTCTATCACGCAGTCCATTCATATAGTCACGTTTCTTTGCTAAACTGACTGACTTGTCATGTTCGGACAGCTGATTATACTTGTCCCTCCGTCGTTTGGCAACTGCAACACCTGATGCAAGCAGATTAATTTGTCAGAAACATCACATATTGGGTCTATTACATAACATGTGACTACATCTGGCACAAAAAATTCCATCAAAAGTAAAGCACAAGCCCGACATAATTTTATTATTTTTGATAAAATAACAGCACCAAACTCATCATCAAAAGCTTGACGTTCTGCAGCTTCTCTTTCTGCTGATTCTTCTTTCTTTCGCTTCCGGTACTCTTTCTGTTTTTTGTTCCCTCTTAGCCTTTTGCAAATCCTCATTGGCAACACATTGACTCATAATACACCCAGTTTCATCATTGTCCTTTATGAAAGTGTGACATCCCAGCCCAAGGTTTAATAGAATTAATAGAATATTCATGTCAATAAGTTGCAACTTCTTTTCCGGGAGCTCATCTCGAAAGAACTCCGAGGTTAAGCGTGTTTGGCCTGGAGCAATTTCGGGATGGGTGACCGACCGGGAAGTCGTTTCCGGGTGCGCACGAATGAGGACAAAGTGCGCAGGAAAGACGTGTGTTGATCTGTGGGGCCAGTCTTGACGTCCTAGAGAGCTGCCAGGCGTGCGGGCCCGGCCTCGAGGAGGCGGGACGTTACAAGTGGTATCAGAGCCGACCCTCGCGGTTTCACGGGCGCGTGTGGGCGCAGTTGCGCAGGCATGGTGCGCATGGCTGGTGTGGGCCCAGAGTGGTCACACAGCATGACACATGCGTTGGCACTGGACGCACGGACGTGACCAAAAAGGGACGTTCCTGGACTGGGGTTGACCGACGAGGACGTCGGTCTTCTAAGGGGGTGAGTATGTGACATCCCAGCTCAAGGCTTAATAGGATTGATAGAATACCCATCTCAACAAGTTGCAACTTCTTTTTCGGAAGCTCATCTCAAAAGAACTCCGAGGTTAAGCGTGCTTGGCCTGGAGCGATGGGTGACCGACCGGGAAGTCTTTCCTGGGTGCGCACGAGTGAGGACAAAGTGCGCAGAAAAAACATATGTTGATCTGTGAGGTCAGTCTTGAAGTCCTAAAGAGCTGCCAGGCGTAAGCGGGCCCGGCCTCAGGGAGGCGGGACGTTACAAAGTGGATAATTCTGGCTGCCAATCATAATTTCTATGGAGCCAACTTTCATCATCGTCATCAAGGAGAGACAATACCGGTTCCTGTAAGGTGGCACCAACTGAAAATTGGTATGAGTCACCGAAACATGTATCAAAGGTCGTCTCATGAAATAAACATATAATTACTCTAAAATCACAAAACCTCACCATTGTTAAGAGAAAGATTTGAATCGTCGACAGGACGTCGCTGCTGTAATCCCACTACTTGTGAATCAGAGGTTACAGGAGACAACTGCGTATCTTCGACAGCTTCTAAATAAAAAAATTAAGAAAGAAGTCCATTTTACTACCTTCAAGTATTCATGTTGTTCATTTAACTCCCTAAACTAATTTTTAATCTGATTTACTACCCTGAACTATCTAGATTGGTTCACTTCACTCTCTCATGATTTTTTTCTTTTTTGTTTCTCTTTGTATGGGTTATATTTGAAGCTCAAATTTTGTAGAATGGTAGATGACATCATCCTGTATGCTAAAAAAATTATTCCAGATTTTTTTCAGAAATATTTTCTTGCATTATTCTTTCTTAAATGTCGAATTTGTATTGCACACTTTCCACATACAAAAAATTTGAAAAAAAAATCTTTAAACATTTTTCTAACATAAAGTATGTTTTATTCTATAATCTCACAAAAGTTTACGTTTAAACATGATGTGTAGCTAGAGATACAAAAAAGAAAAATTTCATAAGGGAGTGAATTGAACCAATCTAAATAGTTGGAGGGAGTAAAATAGACCAATCATTAGTTTAGGGGGTTAAGTGAACTACATGGATATTTGAGGGTAGTAAAATGAACTTCTTCCAAAAATTAATTATATCATATCCAGAACTTATGGATGTAAATAACTAAACAATGTTGGACAGCTCCTAAATAAACAATGTTGTACATCGCATGAGCTCGATAAGAAAATTGTTAGATCACACCCAGCAATTCAATGTCCATAAATGATTGCCAAATCATAACTAATAAGCAGTACCGTTTCACTAATTTTTTAGCTCAATATATATACCGAGCTCCCAACAAAGCACTGAGTAATCACAAAGTTTTTCTTTACCTCAATATGTATATACTGAGTCACTAATTTACATAACCATCAAATGAGTATATAAGCAGTACCGCGTTTCCTTGTGGAGGTATTGTTTTCCACAGAACCACCTAAAATAGATCCGCCTAAAACAAAACCGTCAACGCAATGACTTTTCTTGACACCTGAAATAAACAGGTATCATTTCAAGATTGAGTATATCACTGACACAGCTACAAATTATGTGCAATTTGATTACCTTTTGAGCTCAGCACCGGCTTACGGTTCCTTATAACAGGGGTACCCTTGATACTGCCTAAAAAGCGTCATAGATAATAAGGTTAACATGTTCCAGATTGCATACTATAGAAAGTGATAAAAACTACCTCACATTGGAGAAGACTCAACAGTCAAATCAAGGATTTCTACATCAGAAGGTATCAAACATATCAATTTAAACACAAACATCATTTTGCAGACTGATAGACACTTTTGCAGACTGATAGACAATGGTTAAGTCCGTACCTGACCCGCTAGAAGTTTTTGATTGAACTGCTAAGCCTGATTTCTCAGCTTTTTTCTTAGCCCAGTATTCCCGAGCATACTGCCTTCGATACTCAGGCGTCCGCGACCATGGGATAGTTGGTGGCAGATTTTCCTTTCCAGCACTTCCAGTTGCTTTGCCATGCAGCACAGACGAACCTTTGCTCGTGACTTCAGTTGCTGTGGAGTTGTTTAGAGAAAAAACAAAATTAATGTATTTGTTGTAACTATCTTGCACTCATAGAAAAAAATCAATGTATCTTCAGTTTACCATGTGCATATTTATCTAGAGTTGTCATGCCAATGTCACGTCTCGCACTGCTAACCGAGAATGCCTTCTTCTTTACCTTCTCAAGCGCCACAATACTATCCCCCATGATTCTGGACAAACAAAATCAAAAGTTGATTGCATTGATCACGTGTTTGAACCAGTGACAAAAAAGATTGAGTGCAATCACGACACATAAAACTGATGCAGTGGTGCGGTTTGGGGTAAGAGGGGCCAAAGATGATTTCGTTCATTGATGCAAATATACTACCACCAATATTTGAGACAACAAAAATATGATGTATCCACACGACGAAAACATGATGTAAAACTGCCAAGAATTTTGTTCCATTGATGCAAATTCTGAAAGAAAACATTGAAAGTATGGGCAACGCGGCAGTGGAAGAATTATTTGAGTGTTAGCAGATTGAAACAAGTTACAGTCAGAAGTGCAGGGCCTGGGTACAGGTTTCATAAACCCTGACTAAGATAACACCAAAAAAAAAAAATCAAAATCACGTCACCCTAAAAAGCCCGAGGAATGCATCACCACCAGGCAAACGAATTAATAAAACACCAGACAAACAGTCAAGTCATGATCAAAGGCATGGAAATCAATCTCAGATGAGAGAGGATCGCGAGGGAGACATGCCGTACCTGCAACAAGACAAGAAGGCGAGCTTCGAGGTCGTCGGCGGCGGCACGAGTTGAGGTCGTTGGCGGCGCGCGTCAAGGTGTCGAGATCTGCGGTGGCGCGGCGAGCGTCGAGGCCAACAACAAAAACATCCAGGTCGTCGCCTCCGTGATTACTAGCAAAAGGAGTCGAGGTCGTTGACTCTACGATCGGATCGCCGGCGTGAACAGTCAGCTCCGTGATTACCAGCAAAGGTCGTCGACGCCGGCGAGAACACCACGCCTGCCGTGACTGGAGCCACGCCAAGAATGAAGAAAGGAAAAGGAAATTAATTCGCTACACAAGGCAACATTGGCGTACATGTTTTTTTGGGAATGGAAAGTGTAGCCGTGGTGAGAAGAAAGAGAAAAGAGAAGGAAAAAACAAAAAAGGAAATTATACAAGGCAACAATTGCATACGGGTTGCGCATGTTTTTTGGAAAGTGTAGCCTTCACCGTGGAAAGAAGAAAGAGAAAAGAGAAGGGAAAATGCAAAAAGGAAATTACTTGGATTTTTGGAAAGTCTTAGGCAATCACGGAAGTGGGCGTGGTTTGGGGAGGGAGGACGTGACGCGGGTACGTGGGTATGGTGGGACCATGCGGTGAGAAAAGATTAATTTTAGTCGACGACACATGTGGAAAAAAATGAGTAAGGGAGAAAGAATTCCTACATCTTGTCATCGTATGGTTGGATGAGGTGGTCCCATTTTGATCCGAGGCTCCAGGTTGATGGGTACATGATGTTTGGGGTGCCCAGATTCAGGGGCGAAGCTACGTGCAGTGGCCGGTGTCAGCTGACACCAACGATTTTTAGCAAATCTATTGTAAAATCAGTGCTCAATCACTATTCATAAGCAAATGACCCCGTTGATTCTTGGTGATGACACCGGTGGTTTGCAAGTCTGGCTTCGCCCCTGCCCAGATTGGTCGCAGGAACTCGTGCTTTATTAGTTTAGATTAGAAACATATATTGACGAGCATTTTCTATGCAGAACCGCACTGAACCTGTCGAAATTCACCTGAATTTTTCAACCAATGAAACTCTCGTGCGTGTTTTCATTATTCAGAACTCACGAAAGTCTAGAATACTCCTGCTCGTATACTTCTTCTGTTTTTTTTTATTCTTGACGTTCTGACAGCACAAAATCACTTGCAGCAAGTTCAAAATTCATGTTAGGAACGGCATGAGTTTCCAAACGGAGCGAGTAATTCCTAGAGAGCCCAGCTAGTTTTGAACCATATTCAGCAACATAACGTTTCTAAGCTACTTAGGTCTTATTTGGATTCATCTCCTAAACTTTTAATTGTCTAATTTTAATCACTTTGGATCTAAACATGACCTCTAAAAATGCCAAACTTTTAGCCAGCTCGCCTCCTAAAAGTGCTGAACTTTTAGCTCCTAGTCACTCCAGCCCTCCTAAAAGTGACTAAATATATATAAAAAAGCGAAAAACACATAAAAAAGGCAAAAAATAGTCAAAAAGCAAAAATATTAGTCAGGGATCCAAACAGGTACCTCCTGAACACTAGCTAGCTAAATATTAGTTGGCTAAATGTTTAGTTGGCTAGAGGATCCAAACAGGGCCTTGTTTGGATCCTTTAGACGGTTAATTTTACCCAACTAAAACATTAGCCAACTAATTTTAGGAGGTGCTTGTTTAGATCTCTGACTAATGTATCTGGTTTTTGTACTTTTCTTGCCTCTTTTATGTGTTTCTTGCCTTTTTATATGTTTAGTTTATTTTAGTATGTAGCTTGAGGTGGCTAGGGGCTAAAAGTTTAGGAGGGGGTGGGCTAAAATTTAGGAGATTTTAGGAGATCATGTTTGGATGCAAAGTGACTAAAATTAGCCAGCTAAAAGTTTAGGAGGTGGATCCAAACAAAACCTTACTCCCCTCAGTTGTTTAGAGGACACTATAGTTATATTCATTTGTGAACACATCAACAAAAAAGAATCAGCTCCGCTATATTTCATCCACAGGAAAATCTAAACCACACTAAAATGTGTCTCTTTAAGTGTCCTAACACCTGAATTTTAATGGTAAGTTTTAGGTGTTAAAAGCATAATAAGAGAAGAAAAGTGTATGTTTCAATAAGACCTCTCAGCAGCACTGGAATTTTTGTTTAGACCATAGTTACAGTTGATTTGAATTATAATTATATTACATGTTTTAGAATGGCTTTTTTGTGAAGGAATTACAGTGGCTGTTTAGTGTAACTTATTAGTAGCGATGGTCTTACAAATGTGTTACCATAAAAACACTTGATTTCAACCTTAGCAATATGTCCAAACATTGGATGGACAAAAAACAAAATCTCAATGGCGAGTCTAGCCAGGGGGAGGGTAGGCCGCATCCAGCCCAAGTTGTAATTTTAGCACTGAAGCAGTAGGAACAATAGCGTGCCCCCCCCCCCCCCCCCCCCCCCCTTCTTTTCGGTCCCCCCGATGGCCCAATGCTAGACTCACCACTATCAGGTGTTATATAAACTATGCATAGAAGAAAAGCTCAAACATTATGAGACTAATTGTAAAGTCTACAGAACAACCAAAAAATCAATTAAAACGTAAGCAAATGTAAGTTATCAATTAAAACATACTCCCTAAGTCCCTAAATGTAGGGCGTTCTGGATTTGGTCAAAGTCAATCTTTGCTAGTTTTGACCAATAATATCTATAAAAATAAAATATTTTAGATAAAAGGAGTTACATACTATGATAATCTCAAAATATAAATTAGACTTTGTAAAAGTTTTTCAATATTTTGCTATTTACAGTCAAAGTTTACAAAGTTTGACTTTGATCAAACCCAGAACGCCCTATATTTAAGTAAGGAGAGAGTAATGCATTACAAATCTAGTACTGAACTCATTAATTATTTTTAGGCAAAATTACATGGATGTGTCAAAACTCAAACATTGAACGGGATCAATGTTCCATGGACTTATCAGGAAAATAACGATTATATATGCTTAAGTTTGTCCGTTTTGAAAACGAGATATTGAAATAGTAGCTCAAATTCATATTTCACTCTAACAAATGAGTCATGCACATTGTACATGCAAAATATGACCCATCCTTAGGAATGGGAAAATAATTTGTTTCTCCATAACAATTTTTTGTGTTTGCTGGACTCTACATGAAAAGTTGCAAGAGTCTCCGCACCGCTTTGCGGAGGATTCACCTCCGTTTTCCCATTCTCAGATTCTTTTTTTTAATGACCCATTCTCCGATTCAAGATTGGTTGATGTGGAATCGTTTTGTTTCGATATATCTGTGATTCGGCATGATGCAATCAGAACAAAATCTTTACACTCTTTTCTTTTTGGGAATTTTGTCTGTAGGACACTCAAAAAACATAGTTTTGTCTATCGGACATCGTTATTTTTAAATTTGCCTCCCGGACACTGAGAAATTGTGGCTTTTATCTATAGGACACTATAACAGGAGAAATAACAATTTTCAAATTTGTTATCTCAATGCTCACAATATATTGTAACTTGAAATTTAGCACAAGCATACATTACTATATTCTCTACGCATGTTGTTTTTCTCATATTTATGTTTGATTATTTGCATAAATTTTTAAGTAAGAAAATATTTATTTTCAAAATCAAACTATTCAAATAATTGACAAAAAATCAAGAATAAATCACATGGACATAAAATGGAACAATGTATTTATGTGCAAAATTTCAAGTTAAAATATATTTTGTGCATTGAGATAAAAAAATTAAAATAGTCACTTTACATGTTATAGTGTCCTGCAGTGTCCAAGAGGCAAATTAGAAAGTAACGATGTCTCACAGACATAACCATATTTTTTGAGTGTCCCACAGACAAAATTCCCTTTCTTTTTTCATGATTCGGTACGATACAAGAAACTTGTGCCAATAAATTAGCTGCTTGACATACATAACTGAACAATAGCTTTCGGTAATTGGCAAGTAGCAATCACCAATCCCTCGCTCCTCTGAAGAATCATTAATCAGTTATCGCTTTGTTATCATGAGTGTTTGTTGTACACATTAGTATTTTTGTTGAACTTTTGTGATAGCAAAATCCTCGTATGTAAAATTTGAATGGAGAAAATGTAATCACCATATTTGTCTACGAAGTTACTAAATATTGACAAAAAATAAAGCATATGCAAAATGATAATATTTTCTTATTTAAGCAATCAAACAAGTCATAACAAACTTCAGGGCATATTAGTCATTATACTCCTAGGACAGACAATTTCTACCAAAATAATCAGGTTGCCAAACAGTCAGATTATTCTGGCAGATTCTCCTCACAACTGCTTTTTTGAGAATCTAGATTCCTACAGAAGCTCCTCCAAAATAATTTGTCCCAAACAGGGCCACATAGTGATAGCAAAAAAATCGGGAGAATAGCTAGAAGCTGAACGGAAATTGAGTGATCCATCTTGCCTATATGTGTTACTTTATTGGTATGATTTAATTTGTGTCTATATATAAAAGATGCCTAAATGATGAGATTTGGTGTGTTAACATATGGCAACGATATAATGATTAACCTAAGCTATAGGCCAACTCCATCTTTATGAGATCAACAAACCATTTTAGTTCCGTTTGGAGATAACAAAGAGCATTGAGGAAGCCTTTTTTTTATGGTGTGTATTAATAATGAAACATATATAGAGTTATAATGATGCATATTAAAGGCAAAATGAAACAATATAATGTTATGTACACCTGTTCTTATAACGCTGTGAGGATAGAAGAACATGATTAATATCGATCAAGTAAAAATTACGAAATGAACAATGAAGAGGTATAGCCATATTGAGGAGTAATGGACAGCTAATTGATACTTAATGACAAGGAGGACTAATGGAGTGAGATTTCCTATGAGATGTGATGATTGAACTAAGTTCAACTCAAGATTGAAGTATTCTGATTTTCTTGAGTTCATATTGTGTCACGTTTCAGAGCAGGCACTAAATCTTCGTTTACAAAACTTGACTCATGCCTATAATGTTACTAGCGTTGCTCTCGATCAAAATGCTCAAGAAAAACGTATAACAACAAGAGCACTACGACCATGTGCATGTGCTCAAGAAAAGTTTTACCTCCTTTTGTTTTAACCACCGTCGTGGCTTGCCGTCCGCTACCGCCACAATAGCATGATGCTGACCTCGCATGCAACAAAGTCATTGTCAAGGATCTTGCCCTCCCGTGTGTTGATAATACAAAACTTAATTTTCTTACATGTTTGTTTGTTTTATTATAGATGACAATATATGTACCTGTTTTGGAATGTTGAACATAGGCAAAATCATTTTTTATTTTAAAAACACAAAAATTATGTTTTGGAATGATATAAGGTGTTTTCGTATGTCGCAATGATTTAAATGGGATCAATGTCTAGCATATTAGCTTATTAAAAATTCAAGTACCTTTAGCCTAGTGGTTACAAGAGACTTAGTAGCATCGATCCGAGGTTTTAGTTTCGACTCCTCATGAGAGCGAATTTTTTAGGATTTAACACCATCGTGCTTTTAGAGGTAGGCGACATCGTCTATCTTGATGATTAGTCTGCTCAGTCTTCGAAGATACTCATATGAGTAAGATTTGCGTATGTGCGTCCTTAGAGGTAAGTGTTTGTGCGTTGTTAGTGTCTAAGTTGTACTATGTAATAATAAAAAAAATACAAAGATGCACGAAAATTGTGTAGTTGTCCGCCTAATGTTCGACAGGGTATTATGTTTGAATTGATCCATTTTCAGTGTTATTTATGTAAATCCAAGGAGAATTAATAATATTAGGGTAAAGCTAAAACGAACTCAGGTGTTTCAAGACACCCTCAGCACCCGAATTTTTGTAAAGCTGCAGCAACCTCCGTCTCCAACTCCGGCGTGACCTCCTAGCTTCTTCCCCAACTCCGACGACTGCTCCGACGAAGTTAGCGTTGGGGATTGGGGTTAGGGTTCCGGGGTTGGGGTCACCGATGTCCTCCGGACATAGAGGGTCCCTCTAAAATTTAGAGCATGTCATATAAAAAAGAATCTTATTATTTAGGAACATTAAATAAAATTTAATGACAAAACTTTTTTGACAGATGAATGCTCATTTCGAGACGAATTTAATGAGTCTAATTAATCTTTGTTTTGGTACACTGATGCTACAGTAACCATTGTCTAATAATAGCTTAATTATCCTTATTAGATTCGTTTCGCGAATTAAACCAGGGTTCTGTAGTTAGTTTTATAGTTAAATTTTATTTAATATAGCTTATTTAGAGTTTAAACCCCTCTAAAGTTTAGACCCACGCCTCCTAAAGCATGTATGGTACCGATAAAAAAAAAACGAAGAATGGTAACCTTCCAACATCCAACTACCGGCCCCACCCGACAGCAACACCAGACACACGACAAGGCACCCGCCTTCCCCTCCGCCCCAAGTCTCCCGCTCCAGCACCGCCGCCGCCACTGACCTCGCCGCCGGCAATGGCGTGGCTCGCGCGCTCCATCGCCAACACCCTCCTCCCCCCGGAGGAAGAGTCCGACAGAGCGGACCCGGGCCCCTCCGCCTCCCCCGGCTCTTCGCCCCCGCGCGGCGTCCGCGAGGACCTCTCGGAGCTCACCGGCGCCCTCGCCAACCGCTTCCAGGGCCTCGCCTCCTTCCTCGCGACCACCGCGCAGGACGGCGCTCCCCGCCGACCGGACCCGGCTGAGATCGCTGGCCGCTTCCGTGCCGGGCTCGCGCGGCTCCCGGGCCGCCAGGCCGTCGCGGATCTCGCCAAGATCGCCTCCTCACTGCTGCCCCCGGAGCTTGACGACGCGGAGGCGGCCGCCGGAGTGACGGAGGAGGTGGTCGCCTTCGCGCGGGACGCCGCCCTGCGGCCTGAGCTCTGGCTCGACTTCCCCCTCCCCGACGACGCTGATTCCGACGGTTCGTGCGCTTCTTGGCTTCCCAATTCCTTCAATCTTGATTACGACGTGCTAATTATCAGTTGGCTGTTGCTCTATCGATTTGAAGTGCAGATTTCGACTTGTCTGATGCGCAGCAGGACCATGCGCTGGCCGTCGAGAGCTTGGCACCGGAGCTTGCCGACCTGAGGATCGAACTCTGTCCCAGCCACATGAGCGAGGGCTGCTTCTGGATGATATACTTCGTGCTGCTGCATCCTAGGCTCAAGAGGGAGGATGCTGAGATTCTGTCGACACCGCAGGTAATTTGCCTCGACAAAATGCTTCACGAAGTTCACTTGCAGTGATTTGTTAGCTCCAGGGAGTAGTATGGGGGGTAAATTGGCTGCGAAACCAGATTGGTAGTAAAATGGTGACTGCTATACGTGCATTTCTTCATGTCTGGCATGTTGGATTTGGAATCACGGAAGGTTACGGTGACAATGAAGTTGATTTGGGTAGCAAGATACTCCAGTTTTGTCATAGATGTGAGGTCAAATTCTCAAAAAAGCATACGTAGTTGGAAGCTCCTTTCAGTTGTCCTCTTTGTTTAGGTCACTGAAGACATCTTTGGTACTATGCGCCAATTTCACTGTATTTGCAACCTCGTTGAAGTTTATATATTAGGTCTCTGTTACACGATAGGTCTAGAGTCCAGGGAATTCAATCATGGTCATACGACGTTGTGATTGAGCACACAGTTCACTACTGTATAGAACAGTTTGTGTTTTCTCAAAAACTTTGCAACATAGTTGTGATTCTGAAATGTGTGAGATCTGATAGGGAACTTGCATCCTTCAAATATTCGCATTAATTCATCGAAAGTTAAAGATGTACTACTGTTCTGGAAAGATCTTCCCTACCACATTTCTGTTTGCAATTTGTACTGTTCAATCTGCAAACTATTAGTCAGTTTGATCTCACTCTAGAATATGCTGCCAAAATATTGAGTTTCTGGGCTCGCAGCAATCAGATAATATGGTTTAGCTAATCTCAGTCTCATGAGGCACGCATATGTAGGTTTGCAATGTCAACCTCCAGGCTTCTGTGCCTACCATTGAACCTTTCATTTCCCTCAGATAAGCAAATGAAATCTTCACTTATCAAGTGTTTCTGATAGCAAGTGAAGTGGATTTGTTGCAATCCAAAATTCACCTATCTTTTATGTCAGGCAAAGCTAATGGGTGGGACCTTCCCACATTCTACTCCTCTCACCATTTCCACTTAACTCTGTTATAATGGTGAATCCTATCCTATTTGCAATCTTTTTTTTTCTTTTCCTGCATTCTTTACCTCTGCTTAAAAATAATAAGTCATAGTAGTTCTGAATTCTAATTTCTTGGAATTAAACAAACCACTATGAAATAGTCCTAGTTTGAAACGGGCCTACTTTCAACTGAAGAGATCCATTGGTTATTCTATTTTCTTTACTTTTCTATGATGATTGAATGCATTATTAAATTTTAATTGCTATAATTTATCTGTATCTGTATCTTTATTGTTTTCACTCTTAACCTTCCAAGTACTCCTTTTCTAGTTAACATTATTGCTTTATTGATTTTCTTTATAGCTATGAGAGGGTATCAATCAATTGTTAATTTTTTCATTCATTTTCGTCCCGTGATGATGCTTTACTTGAGTCTGAAGTTTCATGGAAGATATATAAAGTGAATCAAGGGAAGTAGGGAACATGTAAACTGCAAGAACAGAAAATCAGTCATCAAGTGAGCATTGCCTAGCTAAAAGTGTTAAAACATAAAGTTTCTGTTGTGAGATTTATCGGTCCCTCTGTTAAAGTTAGTTTATTAACCTTATTAATAACATGTACATGCATGCTTAAGATATGGAGAGAAAGTCTAGTGGGCCCTCAATGCTTTAGTAGTTTCTGTTTTTGACTTTATTTTCTTGCTAGTCATGATGGTTACCTTTTATTTTTCTATCGGCACAACAGATAGGCTGCTATTTTCAGCTCATTGCATTGTTTACTAGCAAACTTATGAGCTCGGTTGACTTACCACAGATTTTGGAAGCTAGAGAGAAGTTATCAAACGATTTGCAATATCAGACGAAGTTACAAAGTAGCAAGCAAAGCACAGTACCTGTGCCTTTCAGTAATGAAGATGCTTCTCTATCCTGTCCTGTAGAGTTGTTGGGTGTTTCAAAGGATATAGATGACTCTGTGGTGGCCAGATCTTTTAGTAATATAGACTATGGCATACCTCAACCAACCTCTCAGGAAGTTCTATTAACTAGTACAGTCAGCGATGCTATTTCTTCAGATAACAATAGCAGCTGTGTACCTGTGCAACTTGTGCCCGTATTGAAAGACAACCAAGAGGTCTTACAATCTAGGATGGAGAAAATCGTGTGCGATCTATCAACAAAGGATGCAGTTGCAGAAGATCAGCCTGTGTTGATGTCTGAGATAGCATTGATGGACACTCCTAAAGACCGTCAACAGCGACAGCCATCCGCTGACGTTAATGAGCAATCAAGAGTCGTCATTCAGAAAACAGATAATTATGATGATGACGACGATGATGGCGATGAATGGTTGGAAGAAGAGGAGACAGGTGGCACACGAAGCACAACAATTCCAATAGCAGACGATGAAGATGTATCTTTCAGTGATCTGGAGGAAGACGATGATGCAGCCTGACATCATTAGCAGCCTCCTCTTCTTTTGTGCATTCGATTCGATTATACCATCAAATGGGATGAACTTGGCTGATATCCGGTCTACGAACCCATGGGGCTGTTGGGGTCAATTGCTAGCGCTGAAGAATTTGCTTCTTTTCTCCTGTCTTCTCTGCAGAGTGAACGCAACATGGGTTTCACAGTACATGGACCCCCTGTTTCCATCTTTGGAATTACTGTATTTAAGCATGTGCTTTCAATTGTACAGTGTTTAGAGGCTAGTGCACTTGTGGTTCAGATCCATTGTCTTGTGGTTTTATACTTTTTGAAACTTATGGAAAGTAACAATATCGTGTCTGATGTTGTTATGTATATCAACAAACTCTCTACCATAGAAAGATTCTTATCAAATCAATTATGCGCACACCAAAAATTCCAATGCAGAAGCGTCCAATCCTAGATTGACCAAGTAAACGAGAACAACCAGAAATTAGGTGAAATTTGGCCAGGCACCAGATTTTTCTGGCCGAATGAAGCATCTATTTCCCTTGTTCAGGTCCCAACTAATTTAGAACCTTGTGGCGAAAAATTGTTGGGCCCGTGATCACTTGCTCTACCCGTTGTCCATTCATGAGCAAGAAGTCAACTCGTACTACGAACCTGACACATGGGACAAGAGTCACAAGCTTGTACTACTGCTGCTTCACTGCATATTCAAAATCATC
Source organism: Eragrostis curvula (assembly GCA_007726485.1). Taxonomy (NCBI): domain Eukaryota; kingdom Viridiplantae; phylum Streptophyta; class Magnoliopsida; order Poales; family Poaceae; genus Eragrostis; species Eragrostis curvula. The sequence goes on along the minus strand of CM017440.1, from coordinate 22,624,522 downwards.
TTCTTGGCAGCATCAGTTTGTGATCATGAGTCTCATGACATCAAGAGATAATTGTTTGTTTGTTGATTGCTCAATTATTAGTACAGCATTAGTGAGGGGAACACTTTTAGTGACACTGTCAAGTCTTTGCAAGTCAAAATTGAGTTTTGACTGTCTGGTTGACATCCACTGATTACACTGCAGTACTAGTATAATAATGTACAGAGTAACCGTGTTCGGTTAATGGCAGCCTCTAGGCTTATCAGTGTGGTGGTTGCTAGAAAAAGAACGCGCACATTCTCCATTCAGGGTTGAGCCTGTGAGTCATGTCAATATACATGTGCCCGACCTTCTATTTGATCAGTTAATGTGCTAAAACATTCGCACATGCTTTTTGGTGAGACGATCAGTCCGCCATCAACGCCGTTGTTTATTTTAAGTTTCATCGTTAGGTTCTAAAAGCTGAAGCTTTATACTCATAATGTTGGTTTCCACAGTATACAATAATGTGAAGTAACAGGAGCCGGACGTTAGATCTCGTAAGTTAGGCAATCATTCAGCCGGGACCAACATTCCCATGTGTTCTAGACGACCTACAGGCTACAGACAAGATCCGTTGCTGTGTTCTTACTCCAACACTTCCAAGTCAACAAAAGCACAACATCTTAGTAACAACAAACCAACACTTCAGGCTCGTTCATCGACTCGTACAACAACCGATTCCATTAAATTCCATCATAGAACATCTTACACAACCACTACAAAACTCTGACTGACGCAAACTTTTCTGTGGATCGTGCGACTACATGAACAGTTGACAGTGGATTTGCCATCTGGATTAACAATGATCCAAAGCAAGAACAGCATGCATATATGTGGAATCGATTGGAGCAATCTGAAGCTGCATATATGCGTGGCCGAGCTAGTTGTGGCCACCACCCTGGGTGTAGATGTAGTCTGTGTGAGCCACCAGCGTCCTCCTCATCAGACACTCTTCCTCGTCCTCTGCTTCTCCTCCGCCTCCGGCGCCGCCACACCGCTCGTTCACGGCCGTCAAGCTCATCGTCGCCTCATCGTCCAACTACAAACACAGATCAGACGGACCAAGCGCATTTGGTCATTTTCTCTTGCATGACCGCGAGATAAACAGCTGCCGCGCGGCAACCCGGCATGGACACGTACCTGGTGGTGTTTCTGTTCATGGAGCTTGGCTTGGCTTCTGGTTCTCGCTGCCTCTTTCGCTGCGTGGGAGACGACGACGGCGAGGAGGAGAAGAGACAGCAGCAGCAGCGTGGCGGCGGTGTGCTGTCGTCGTAGTGACGGCGCCATGGCTGGCAAGCTACAGAGGTAGCTGCAGCTTTTTTCGCTGGTTGTTGGTAGCTTCTGCTTTCTTGGCAGAAGAAGGAGCGAGTGGTTATGCGTTGGGTTGGATTTATGGGAGAGATGTTGGTTTGGAGTTGAGGCCATATAAAAGAGGCTGGAAGGAAGGTAGGCGAAGCAGGGGAGTTTTCGATAGGAGGTCATAAATGTACGTAGCTAGGTTGCTTTGGGCTTATTTCAGTGGTGATATCTATGCTTCTGCTGACGCAGTCAAGTTATCGGTCTCAAATAGTTGACTTTTTTTACTTTTAAACATCACAGTTTAATCACTCACTTTATTTATTTATTTTACACAAATATTGAAACAAATGTGTCATGATTAAAATATTTTTAATGATAAAAAGTTATAAAAAATAAATAATATTTGTATAAAAAATTGAATAAAATGAACGATCAAACATGATGTACTTCAAAAGTTAAAGGCATAAATTATTTTGGGACAGAAGGAGTAACCGACAATATTTGAGTACTATCTCTCTCCTAAAATAAGTTTAGAGTTGATCAAAGTCACAATGTTAAGATTGATCAAGCTTACAGAAAATTAGCATAATTAAATCCATCAGGTTAGTGCTTTATCTTAAGTTAAGATGTTTTTCAAGGGACAACCCACTAAAGTTTCAATGAACTTTGATCTCGTGCTATGTAACTTGCCTCAAACCCACACGGATTATAACATCTAACGTAGAGTTTCATGTGAAGTCCAAGGATTCTAGTTTTTTGTTTTTATGAAGGAAGATACAATAAAGAGCTCTTCCCAAGTTTCATATTCCCCAGACAATCGGATATGAAATAGGTATCCGCGATTAAACCTCTAAAACATTCTTAAACAGGGATAACACGGCCGTACTTGAAGGTCAACGACAGCCCAGAGGGGCCCGATGCTGCCTCCGACCCTGACAGTAGGCAAAGAGGCCTCCCCGTCACTCAAGGCCACGTCTCGACGAGAGGAACCGACCGCGAGCAAACCCGCTCGCTCAGGGTGCCACGTGGAGCCCTGCCCGACTCATTGGGAACCCGTCCGACCCCCGGAGGGTCGGACAAAAACCCGAGCCGCTCGACCCCAGCCGCTCGACGGACGGTTGGGTAGCATTTAATACAAACGCAAGTGGGCGTGCTTTAGCCCATCCCGCAACTTACGCCACCGTCCGCGCATGTTCCACAGGGACATTTGACAGCGGTCAAGCGGGCGCGCACGCAGTAACAATCCTAGACGATGCCGAACAGGGACGTAATAGTAGCTACACAGCGATCAACAGGACTCGAACGGGATGATCACGACGGGAAAGCAGCCAACTTTATCGTCCTCGCCCGCAGGAAAAGACCGCGGGAAAAGAGGAGCTCACGACCACTTCACAGTTTTCTTTTTCTCCTTTCCTTCATTGTATCCATCTCTCTTTGACCATATAAAAGGAGAGATGGGCCACGGCATGGGGGGCCGATCGAAGAACTCACCCATTCTCACTAGCACACACTCGTCCCAGCGCAGCACGTCGGGACGAACGAACACATACCAACACTCAGAGACTTGGGAACTCCTTCCTCCCTAGTCTTGGCTTGTAACCCCTACTACGAGCAATACAACTCGAACTATCGCACTAGATGTAGGGCATTGAAGCCTGAACTAGTATAACCCACCGTGTCAATCCGTTCATTCTTAATCAACCAAGCGCGTAGTCTAAATTTACTCGTCGGCCGGTTTCACAACGTCGACAGAAACTTTGGAACTTATTCTGGATATGAAATTTTTTTGGAACTTTGGACGTTATTCCCCACGAGTTTCTGGAGAATATGACACTCGTGGATATGAAATTTTTTGTTTAAAAATTCTTAACATATTCTATAATTTTATAAATTTATTTTTCATCACATAAATCAAATTCATTTTTTTAAATAAAAGCTAGCAAAAATGCTTCACATCTCAAAATTTACAAAACTACCCTCCTTAAACGAAATCTCGTCCCGAGATTTGGGTGGACTAGAGAGTAGAATAAAGAGCATTGGGTCCTAGGCTTCGTCTTGCGATCAGCTACCCCCTTAAACAAAAAGCATTTTATTTCAAAAACAGCGCACAACGTTTCTAACTCGGTATACACAAGGACTTGCTTTCACTCACTAACCAAAAGGGAACCTAAGTGAGTGAGATATCATAATCGACAAGGCTCCTTCTGAAGTAGTCCTCCCTCTTGACCAAATCTGTCGTAGAGAAGACGATCTTCATCAGTTCCGAAGCGGATCTTCATCCTCATCATCTTGGTGCCTCCAAAGGTTCACGAAACATCCATTCTAACTAAGGTCACGTTTCTAGAATTGATTATAGCTCTGATACCGCTTTGTCATATCCGGTTTTTATATAGCATAAATCGGATGCATTCTACATGTATGCCAGGATCGTCAGTTTTATCATACATGTAGCGACAAAATCAGTGATATACAGTTCTATACGAATAAAACAACTTTATTAAAAACAAACCAGAGTAAAAGGACATCAGCGGAAGAAGACTCTAGGGCGCTCCACAGGCAATCGACTGGCGGCAACGTGACCTTCTCTGCATCGTCTTCAATGTAGTCTTTTGCTTCCTCACTGAGCAACAATAATATAGGGAAAAGCAAGTGCATGAGTACATAGAGTACTCAACAAGTGCGGGAAAGTATGACATGCAAGGCTAAATTCAAGAAAGGCTTAACTCATTGTCTACATCTATGCAATCCTAACATAAACTCCTATATCAAAGCATCCTATTTACTAAGTGTGATGACAACCCTCAAAACCAACATACAACCGCTCACCCGGTTCCCACCACCTGGCTACCAAGACTCACCAGATTCCCACCATCTGGCTACCAAACTCATCAGGTTCCCACCACCCGACTACCAACCAACCAAACCATAACCAACTAATCATGAATAAGTCCAGGCTTGATGGCTGTCAAAACAGTTTTACACTCTGCAAAGGTTACACAACTTTACCCACGAGTCATGATTTCATCACCCGTCGGTGACTAAAACCTCCATTATGCCACTGCACACTTCCTATGATGTGCGGCCAGGAGATCACTACAAAGCCTTTACAAAGCACTTCCAAATCCTGTATGCACCCGCTAAGGTTCCACCGCTAACGGCATATTGGAGTCCATTTTACCTCTGCTGCAGAAGCCCCCTCTTGCACCACTAAACCACCGGATGGTGCACACAGAATAAGGAAAGCATCTAATTAATTGGCCAAGCTGTCCATAGCAGTCTTGTGATGACGCGATTATGCCGGGTTACATACTCCATGAACCGGTCCTTAGAATCTAAAGCAGAAAACTAGCATAAACTATAATCTCGTGCACGACGGCACCATACCAAGCCAACCGTCCTGCCTAGATTCCCTAACAGCTCCAAGTTACTAACCATTACCATCCCACTTTAGTTGTATAGATCATTAATCAAGATTAAGGCCACACACCCATCCCAAACATATATACCCAAAACATAGACATTACCCAACAGGCGACAAGGTATAATGTAGAAAATCTAGTAAACCATATCATAGAATTCATATTTAGACAAGTATGCATCCAAGGAATGTACTACAAACTAATACTAAATAGGATCAAGATGGTCAACGGCACTTGCCTTTTTTTGAATAGTGTTGCTTAGTAATCTTGTACTCTTGCTTTTCATATCCTCGTACTGCTTCTCGAGTTCGACATATATACTTGCAAGAACTATCGATAAAAGAGAAAACACCAACAATCAAAACAGTACATCAAAGATATGAAACACGTCATAAAAACACTATGGTTGGATAGATTCTGATGAGATGAAGATTTAGGCGCAAGAATCACCTAAATCGGAACCACCGATCAAAAGATACGAACAATTGAAATAACAAGATTTTTCTGAAAATTGTACAGCAATCGAGGCTTAAAGAATTCAGTTTATAAAGAGAATAGGGTATATTGCACAGGACTGGCGTCATGCTGATGGGAACAATAGGGACTAGTGTATTCTATACTGGAAACGAAGCACGCTGAGTGACCAGATTAGCAATGAGGAGGTATATATGCAAAAATCGCCATACTAGCAGGCCTAACTGAGAACAAGCATGCAGAGATTAAACGTCAAGGTTGCAGCGTTAAGCTCAAGGAGACTCGCTAACCTGTCCAACAGCCTATGAAGCTTGAAGAAAGGCAGCACAAATGAATGAAATTAGCCATGAGTTCTCACATACGGCGTCGCGACGGCAGGAAACGGCTTTGGGCGTCGTCCTCTTTGTCGATGATGGCAGATCATGGTTGCCGGTGTTCGCGTCGTGGGCGTCTCCTTGACTGGGAAGCATGGACAAAGAGTGGCGGCGAAGGCACTTTGTGAGCTCGTGGTTCCACAGGAAGCGACTGAGGGTCTGACATCGTAGATCAAGGAGCTCCATCGGATGGCGCCAACAGGCAATCGTTCCTCTAACCTTAGAGGTACATACCCCCACTACGTGGACGGCGAAGATCCGTTTGAGATCCTCGCGGAGGCGGTGCTGAGTTGGCAGCAGTCCGGGTTAACAAGGATCACCAGCTAGGATTATCTGCCGTCGTGTGATAATCCTCAACGCGTTTAGCGGACCCCACATCATGGAACAGTAATCTGACTGGACGTTACGGAGCAGACGATAATATTGTTTATGGTCCCACGGCGCGGCAGTGGAGACCAGGGCTGGCACTGTTATGTACTCCCTTCGTCCCCAAAAGAGTGTCGCTGTTGACTTTTAGATATCATGTTTGACCGTTTGTCTTATTCAAAATTTTTATGCAAATATCGAAACAAATATATCATGATTAAAGTATATTTAATGATAAAACAAGTTATAAAAAAATAAATAGTATTTTCACAAAATTTTTGAATAAGACGAACGGTCAAACGTGATGTCTAAAAGTCAACAGCGACACTCTTTTGGGGACGGAGGGAGTATTCATCATCTGGTATTTCTGTTGTGCGTGCAAGTTCCAGAGCCATCCGAACAAGAATGGAACGTCGAGCTTCGCTAGTGTTGTGTTTTGATCCAGCTTCTTCCTGCATACATTCAGTCGTCATTTTTGCTAGTATGTATTATTTGTTTTTAATGTTTTTGCGCTGAGTGATGTCACAAGCCTCTGTTGTGCTATCTGATCGAATGGTAGGTTCATCACCTGATCCTTCCTGTCTGACTGCCCCACTGAATTAGCATAAAAAACACGAGTTCAGATGGTTTTGTTCAGGTGGTAACCGTGAAATTAAAAAGTAGCAACAAAGACACATGCTGTTCGATGGTGCAGCAATGGATCTTTCCAAAAAAAGATGGTGCAGCAATGGTTCAACACAGATGCCTACACCATATCTGTTTGGTGCCCGGAATGCTAAAAATCTGATTGCATGACATGTCGACATATATGAATTTCCCTTTCGTGAACACTTAATATCTACTGTTCCAAATGCAACATCTCACACGTTTCACCATTGAAGCAGAGGACTGCTTTATTTGACATATTTATTCTTGAATCTATCAGACACATGCACCTTGATATACCGTCACTTCGACATCTAAAGGCCATTCGCGTCTGAACCTGTTTGGCTACATCACAAGCGTTCTTTTCTCATCTCACGGTTAGTCGCGTTTCTTCTACCCCTGGACCGATTGGGTCTTTCTTCCACCTGCGGACTGACGGGGTTGTCAAAAATGGTACCTCGGATTCCCGCCTGTAGCATCTAACCCGGGAAGATGTTTGATTTTTTGTGGTGTTGGTGGAATCACGTCCATCGCTGCCGGTCTCGTTTGCAATTTTTCGCCGCGGAGGTTGTTCACTCAAAGTGAAACAACTCCATTAACGAGCACTTGCAAGCTTTCTCGTCCGATGCTCCCCATACGAAGCTTGCGGCACAATGCAGCGGTCGGTCTCCCCTCCCATCTTGCCCCAGATATAGCCCATCCCGCCCAGACATGGAAGCACACGCGTCATTTACGAGTCAGGACTGTGCAGAGCTGATAGGACTTCAGTTTTTGAATTTGTTTCCCGCGCTGTTAAGCACTGCCACGACTGCAAGTGTTTACCGCGTAACAGCAATCTCAAGCGATGCAGCCCAGCCCCCCCACCCCCCCCCCCCCCCCCCACTCCCCCGGGGCCCGTCGTCCGCATCTTGGCGCAGTTGGTCACTGCCGCACCGTTGGAAAAAGTGGGGCTACGTACCCCTAAGGTTAGGGGATCTGCGTTGGGCGCCAACAGCGGACAGTGGCGTCGAGCGTCGACGGGGGAGAACGTCCCCGGGGCGGCGCGACGATGAGAAGGGCCGGGATGTGCTCCTTGCATTCCAGCGCATCCATGGAAGATGTTCAGGAGGCGAGGTGCGCAGGGGTGGTGCAGATCGGCACTACACGGTGGAGCTTCTCCGGAGATTGTGGATCGGAGACGGCGGTGGCGGCGGCAGTGCGGCTCGAGTGGGGATGTGGTGATTGTTGGGGCGGCGAAGGGAGAGGGAAAACCGAAAGCTTGGTTGCCGGAATTGATGGCCGGAGCAATGGTTGTTGGAGTGATGTATTATGGAAGGCCAGCAGGTGCACGCTGGAATTTTGGAAACTGCTCTCGTCTCCTTGCGAACAAAAGCAGAGGACGAGGACGGGATTACGGCCCTATTCGTTTCTTTTAGCGCTAAATTTTAGAGGCCTCTAAATAAAGAGAATCTAGTACTAAATAAAGTCTAATGATAAAACTTTTTTACAGATGGGTACATCTTTACGAGACGAATCTAACGAGCCTAAGTAAGCTATATTTTGCTACAGTCATGCTACAGCAATGCTACAGTAATCATCGTCTAACCACGGATTGCTTACCCTCATTAGATTCGTCTCGCGAATTAGACCAGGGGTTCTGCAGTTAGTTTTGTAATTAAACTTTATTTAATACTCTTAAATGATAAGATTCTTTTTTTTAGACCCCTCTAAATTTTAGACCCCATCAAACGAACGCCCCCTACGTCAGGTTGAGAGTTGCACCGGCATGCGCACTTATTGGTTGAGGCGGTGATGGCGTTTCTCGCATGGCATCAGCTGTTATTGCGTACATGCTTGGCTCGGTGTAGCTTGCTAGCTTGTTTCCGTGATGCAGACGGGCAGGCCTGAGCGAGGCTGCAGCAGGAAGAAGAGCAGGTTACAGGTGTGTGACATCGCGCGTGGCGTCCTGCTTGAGGTGCCTGGGTGTGGTGGAAAGTTAAGAGCAGGGAGAGAGAGATGGAAAGAGAACAAAATATGAGAGAAAAACACGGTTGTCTGCAATTGGATCATGCATGCATGTCGACTGATGCATGGCATGTTAGGCTTGGCGTTAGGGGATTTTAGAATTTAGTGGGAAATAGATAGAAGAAAATATAAAATTGGGAAAAGCATTGGCATGTCAATCTCAAGTATATTGGAAGAAATTATGACAAGGAATCATCCAACCTTAAAAATTCTTAACCTATTCTATAATTTTATAAATTTATTTTTCATCACATAAATGAAATTCATTTTTTTAAATAAAAACTAGCAAAAATGCTTCACATCCCAAAATTAAAATTTAAGTGTCTTACAAACGCATTGCTCCCGCGGCGGCTTCTCCAGAAAAAAAGAGCGCAGCCGGGTGCGAACAGGAGGCGAAGCCGAGTGCACCTCCAGCCTCCAGGGTCGCTTCGCCCGCTCCTACCCTGCGGTCCCACAAAAAAGTAACGTCCCCTCCACCGGATAAAAAAAAACATCCGAGTGTTGCAAATAGTTATGAAACTTTAATTACTATACTTTGTTAGAAAGCACTAATCGGTTGTTAAGCATTAATTTTTCAAATATGAAATTAAAAAAAACAACTAACATACTATGAATATAATCAAGCCAAATGAACAATTATCTTTTTCATCCATTCATACAAATCAGCATAAGCCGCAGGTGGGAAATCGGCACTTTGCCGAGTGTCCGCTTGTTTGCCAAATGTATTATATCGGGCACTCGGCAAAGAGCCTCTTTGCCGAGTGTTTTTTTACAAACACTCGGTGAAAAAAAAAACACTCGGCAAAAATAGTCTTTGCCGAGTGCCAAAAAAAACACTCGGCATTCAAATCATTTTTTAAAGCCCTAAACGAATTCAAATTAAAAAAATAATCAACTACAAAGTTGTATAACTTCTCAAGGTCTACAACTTTATTTAGAGAATTTCTTAATTAAATAAAATGATAGTAAAGTTGTTCAGGAAATTAACCTCTTTTTTTTTAAGTTTTATGAAACTAGAAGGGGATCTATAAGATTTGTGAACAACGTGACTATCACTATGTCGGATGTACAAATGACCAAAACAAAAGTTATAGATCCTCAGAAGTTATGAAACTTTGTATTTCAAAACTTTTTAATTTGAATTAAATTTGCTTACGAAATAGAGGTTTGAATGACAACTAAATTTAAAATTTGAATTTTTTAAATAATCTTGGATGAAGAAACAGTCAAAATGAGAGTTGTAGATCACAATAAGTTATGAAACATTGTAGTTGGCAATGTTTTGATTTGAAATAATCTTGTCAACGAAAACTAAGTTTGAAAGAGTTCAAATTTGAAATTCAAATTTTGTAAACCACCTCAGATGGACAAACGACCAAAATAAAAGATGTAGATCTTGAAAAATTATGCAACTTTGTAGTTGATAACTTTTTAATTTGAATTTATTTAGGGTCTCAAACAATAAATTGACACTCGGTTTAGTTTAATATGAGGGGAATCAAAATGGGATATGAGCATCTGTGGTGTAGTGTGGTAAAGGTAGTCTCGCGCGAAAGAGAGGTCATAGGTTCGAAAATCTCTGACCGCATAGTGTGCAAATATTACACAAAAAATGACGTAGACTTGGGGGACTTGTACCTAGTCGGTGGGGGCCTCTGTTTGCCGAGTGTTTCTGTTTGCCTTGCCGAGTGCCAAAAAAAAACATTCGGCAAAGAGCTCGTTGCCGATTAAAATATACCATGAGTTTTTTTTTGCCGAGGCAAAGTCTTTACCGAATGCATTTGAGGCTTTGCCGAGTGTCATTAGCATTCGGTAAATAAGGGATCTTCCGTAGTGCATTTTACCAAACGATTTCATACACAATCACAGCCAAAAGCCAACACAACTATTTTTTCAGAAAAACTGTAGCCACAGCCAGAGCTGGGACTAAACAGGCCCTTAGCCAGCCGTTCAACCTCGCAAGTCGCCACCGCATGTTCGAACCGAGAGGCCATCGGCCGGAGGTGGACAATAAGGTCTTCCATGTGTCAGTGAATTTTCATTGGCTTGCAAAGATTCAGTGCCGATTAGTTACTCGTTTACCAGTCAGAGGAAGCTACGTATTTTCTAGAAACATTCTGGAAAATATTAGATACCAACCGAAACTTTCGTTTAAATCATAAGGAAGCTTTATATGAGCTGAATATGGACGAACCAGCTGGTCATGTCTTATTCGAAGCCGACTTTGAAATGCAACACTCATTATTTTTTATGAACGAACAGTTGCAATTGTCCTGCTTTTTCATTCACGTAAGATGACACATAAGGGTACACTACACGTCGATGTCGTGGGAGCCCATCACACGCTGTAGCCAGTGTTGTTTACCGTGGCACTAACCCGTGCACGGAGCGGGTTCCGCATGGTGGTGAAGAAGCCATGTTCTGCTGTGAGATCAACCTCCTGCCCCTTGATAGGATGCCACTCGAAGGCTTTGACCAGGTTTGCAAGAAAGTACTCTAAGTTTAGCGTGGCGTATCCCATTCCCGGACATATCCTTCGTCCGGCTCCAAATGGCATCATCTTCACCTTTGTTGTCTCCTTGCTGCCGATGGTCAGCCGCACGTTTGCTCCTTCTCCTCCTGGCATGAATCTGTCCGGAATGAAGTGGTCTGGAGATGTCCATACCTGTTATTGTTCAAATGAATATGTCGGTTAATTAGGAAATATATAAAAGGCGTAAACTACTTTTACTTGCTGTTCCAAGAGAATTTCTAGAATTGAAATACTAGAATATCTTGGCCGCATTGCACTGAGATCAGATAAGGTCTAATAGTGTTGGTTGGGCCCATCCAACTTGTGTGTTAAATTAAGCCCTTCGAAATATGCCGTTAGTTGAGCCCTTTTAGCTTCTGATTATGTTAACTTAAGCCTCTTCGTTGTACAGAGTCTATGCGTAGACCCACCCGACCAAAAGTATATATATCTTTTGCATAGTACGTTTGTTGAGATGAATAATCAAATTAGAAACTGTCGGGTCTACTAACTTTTTTTAACAAAGGTTGATACTAGGTACAGTATTTTTTATGATCTCGACAAAAGAAATTTAGGACTTTAGGAAGATGAATAGTTTGAGGGCTCTTTGCAAGGCGTTATTTAATTTCGAAGAGTTTTACGGTGCCCTATACTACTAATATTATACTAGTGATATTAATTTTAGTCTTATCGATATGCTTTCTATCGTGTTATCGGCTTCTAAATCCTTTCATCGCCACCCCCTCTTTGCATGATATCGCCCCGCTGCCACCTATGATGTTGCCGTCCTACACCGCCACTGATTTGCCCTTTGTCTCTACCGATTTCAAACCGATATTTTTTTTTTTCTTTCTGAAATACCCTAGTATTATCAATACTACTCAAGAATACTAGTGGTATTAAAGATTGGAGGAGAACAAATCTGGATTGTCGATCACTAGTATGTGCTGCTGGTATGCATTAGACCACTAGCTAGTATAATACTAATGTTAATGGCCACCGTAAAACTCCTCTTAATTTACCTGGCCATCCCAGCCGATTTGTTCCAGAGAGAAGTTGACCAAGGTGCCCGCGCCGACGGGCGTGCCACCGACCACGATGTCTCTGCTCATGTGCCGCTGCACCGACGGGACTGGCGGGTGGCGCCGCAGCGACTCCATGACCACCGCCCGCAGGTACGCGCAGGAGGCATCCCCGCCGACAGCCGCCTCGAGCTCGCCGCGCAGCCGGATCTGGATGTCCGGCCGCAGCACCAGGTTCGCCAGCGTCCACTCGAGCAAGGCGAGGACGGTGCCCGTGGAGGCGCCCAGGTACTCCGACACGAGACCCACCATCTCGCCGTCCGAGAGCTTCCGCCGCTGGTGCGGGTCGTCTCCCGTCGGAACCTCCAGGTCCAGGAGAGTGTCCACGTACGACGACGTCGTGCAGCCGGTACGCCGACGACGCTCCTGGCATGCTTTGACCAGTGGGAGGTACATCTGTTCTTGCTTCCGACGGGAGTGCACCAGCTGCTTCCACCTGCCTCGGTACAGCAACCTGGCGACCTGCAGAAACCACAATAAGAATTGAACGAACGAGCAACATCATTAATAAACCGTACAGCATACTCGACAAACCTTCTGAAAGGTGGAGAAGACATGGAAGCTGGGGAGGATGCGGAGGAACTCCCGCTGCGCCACGCGCATGGCCTCCACCTGCTCGCCGTCCACGCCGTCGCCGAAGCACGTGGCCACGTTGAGCGCGAACAGCGCCGCGTACAAACACTCACGGACGGGCACCACGCCGTCGCCGGAGGAGGAGCGCGCGGCGACGTCGGCGACGAGGGCGGAGACTGCCCGCGCGCGGTGCGGCGCCGCGCGCGCGAGGCCACGGACGGGGTGGAACGCCTCCGAGGTGAGGTTGCGCCGGAGCGCGACCCAGTGCGGGCCGTACGGCACGGTGGTGATGATCTGGAGCCGGCCGTCGGAGATGATGGTGGTCGCGCCCCCGCCGGCCGGACGGTCGGAGAAGACGCCGGCGCGGCGAACGAGAGCGTCCACGGTGACGGCGCGGTCTCGGACGATGGTCGTCGGTACATCGCCTAGGCGGATGCCAAGGAACCGGAGGACGGACTCCCAGTCCCAGCTGGTGGTGACCGTCGTTTTTGGCCACGGCCACTTTTTTGCGCCGAGCTGCCTGCTAACGATACTGCAAATTAGCACCACGGCAACTATCATGCTCAGCAAGCTGCCTTCCATGTCGTTGCTCAGTCAACAGACCTAGCTGCTGGTTCCCGAGTGCGGGCGTGCTAACGTACTTATACATGTAGATTAATTCGATGCGAATCTTAGCACTAGTTGCTGCAAATGCAAACATAAAAAAAAAAATGATGTGAAACTGACAGGAGAACTAGGTACAATGCATCCTTTCGCTTTATAGTTAAATTCCCGCGTCTTGTGGAATACCAACAATGTGAATTTCTTCTTGTTGAGCCACTGAGATAAACATTAATGAGTGCCTCCGGGACCATAGCCACGCAAATATCTATTGACGTGCCAAACCATGTCATCCAAAATATAAAGAAGCATATTACCGGGGACGACTGATTCGCGCCCGCGCGCTAGCAAAATAGCCTGCGCTTGTTCCTACAGCAAGACGACAAGTTCCTTTCTTCTACCTCCGTCCGTTGGCAGTAGAAACAGGAAACCAAAACTGGAATGAACCACTCAAATCGAAACAAACTGATTTCAATTCGGATTAGCCTGACTTTCAAGTTGATAAACAAAAGTTTCAACTCGATTTGAAAAGTTTCAACCCGGTTCAAGGAAGTTTCAACTCGATTTGAAAAAGTTTCATCTCGATTTGAAAAAGTTTCAACTCGATTCAAGGAAGTTTCAACTAGATTCAAGGAAGTTTCAACTAGATTCAGAGAAGTTTCAACTCCATTTAAAGAAGTTTCAACTCGATTCGAAATATTTCATGTCGGATTTTAAAAGTTTCTACTCGGTTCAAGCATGGCACGGCCGGACGCCGCCTCCTCCGGCGACGGCGTGCGGCCTCCTCCGACGGCGGCGCGGGTCACGCCGCCTCCTCCAGCCGCGGCTGGCGGCCTCCTTCGCCGACGGTCTTCCTCTGATGGCAGCGGGTGGCCGCCTCTTCCGGTGGCGGCGGAGCGATCGTAGAACACGATCTAATCGGGATGTGGTGGAGATGGTGTGGGTCCCACGCGGAAAGGCTTAGACTGAAAAGGGAAAGGACACGGTTTGTCTGTTAGAAGAAAAGGAAAGTGCGCAAGGAAAATTGCTAGCGCGCGCGCGAAGCAAGCATTTCGCATATTACCTGCTTCAAGAATCAAAACAAGCATCATTATAAGGAAGGCCGTAAATATATATAGTACAAAGCCCTTTGGTTCATTTTTTTTATTTCTATTAAATGGAGTTCATGCTTTTTTTTTTCCCATGAACACGGTTCCATGCGTGCGCCCCCAGCATGGCAGACAAGGCTGGAGCCGGGAGATTGGATTTTTCTACAACTACCTAGATTCAGGGTGTTATCTAAGCCGTTCATCCAAGACATGTGTGGTGTATATTTATTGTAACACTTTTTTGACCGGGAAAACAGTGAGGGAAGCCCCCACTGTTAATTTTCATTATAGAAAACGTAAGAACAAACTATGTACAGGTAAAAGAAAGAAAGATCCTCAAGTGAGGAAAAGCAAACTCTATGTGCAAAACTATGAGAGAGAATCAACCCAAGAATAGAAGGTTGCTCGTACAGATTCTTTAATTCTATAAGCCTGTAATCTACAATCGTCCTTGAAACCTTTCTTCCAAGCTTGGAGACTTGGAGTTTTATTTTCATAGATCTTGTTGTTTCTCTGCTTCCATATATTCCATGCTGCAATTATTAGGATTTCCATGAAGAACTGAAGGTTGGCTGTCTGCTTTGCCTCAATGATCATATTAAAGAAGGCTGATTGGCTGTTCCAGTGGATATCCAGGGTGTTCCAGCATTGTTTACTGAAATTACAGAGGAAGAAAAGATGCATAGCTGTCTCCTCAACACAGCTTTGGCAAAGCACACATCCGTAGTTGTTGTCCCGAACTTTTTGTTTCTTTCTTCTTAAGATGTTTCTTGTGTGAAGTCTATCCATGAAAAGGAGCCATGTAAATACTCTGAGTTTGTTGCTGCACTTAGAGTCCCATATCCATAATATAGGCGTTGGGGGATGAAAGTTCCTGTATGGCCAGTTGTAGAATTGCTTGGATGAATATTTGCCAGACCCCCATATGTAGCTCCAACCATCCTTTGTTTCATCTTGTGACAGCATATTTTGGAGCAACTGTTGTAGTTGTTGATATTCTTGGAATGCTTGCTCAGAAAGTGGAAGATGGAATTATGATCCAATCGAGCTATTCTGTATATATTTTGCCACTGATATGTTTTTGGATTTTGCATAAGAATACAGTCGTGGAAATTTTGTTTGCAGGTGATGGTCATTCCATACATCTTGCCAGAAAAGGACAGTGCTTCCATTACCAATTTTGCATGAGGCAACACTTCTGAATTTATCACTTAATCTGAGGATGTCCTTCCACCAGAATGACCCTTTTTCAGCAGTGGCATGTGGGACTGATTCATTTGTATAGTAAGAACTCCAAATAAAATTCACCCGTGGGATATCTTTCTTGTTATAAAATTTATCCAGCTGCTTTAGGAGGAGAGCATCATTCTGATCTACAAGAGAAACAATACCCAGACCTTCTTTCTTCTTTGGCCTTGTGCATTTCTTCCAAGCAATGAGTGGCCTGGTTTTTGCGTTAGCATATGAGTTTCTCCACAAGCAGATCCTTCTGTACTTGTCAAATATTTCCAGGACTGTGATGGGTACTTTCAAGGTACACATGGTGTAAATGATCAGGGATGTTATGACTGAGTTAACCAGTTCCAATCTGCCAGCATGATTGAGCCACTTGAAGGTTGCAGATAATCTCCTTTCTGCTTGATTTAAAACGTAGGCATAATCCTCAACTCTTGGCTTGGTTGTTCCCATTGCCAATCCCAAGTATGTAAAAGGCAATTTTCCAACTTGACACCCAAATACTCCTGCAAGGTGAGCTGCTTTGTCTTCACTGACATTCAGAGGAACCATGCACGATTAGTTGAAATTAACTTTGAGACCTGTAGATTGTGTGAATGATTCAAGTAACCCTTTTAGGCAAAATAACTCTCTCTGTGAGGCTGTCAGTATAATGATTGTGTCGTCCGCATATTGGATGATCGGGAAATCATTGGTGTATGTGACTGGGATAGGCATTGAAAAAAGGCCCTGCTGGTATGCTTTGTTGATTATACATTGGAGAAGCTCGGCAGCCAGCACAAACAGCATGGGAGATAAGGGGTCCCCTTGTCTAACTCCCCTCTTGCATTGAAATGCTTTTCCAGGCACTCCATTGAGTAGAACAGCAGAAGATCCTGAATCTAAAATTCTTCTTGTCCAGCTTAGCCATTTATCGTGAAAGCCAAGTTGATGTAACATGCTCAAGATGGTGTCAAAAGCTTTGGCAAAATCGAGCTTCAGTATTACTATCTCTCTTTTGGACTGCTGGCACTGATGAATGTATTCAAAATCCCATCCCAAACAATCTTGAATAGTTCTGTTCTTGATAAACCCGTACTGGTTTTGATGCACAAGTGGTATTATGACCTTCTGTAATCTGTCGGCCATCAGTTTGGTAAGGAGTTTCAGCACACAATTCAGCAGTGAAATGGGCCTAAAATCATTGGCAGATACTGGATTGTTTGTTTTCGGAATCAGTGTGATGAAAGAGCTGTTAATGCTTTGCAAGTCCAGAGTTCCATTGAAGAAATCATTGCATAGTTCATAGAAATCTTGCCTTATGATATGCCAGCATCTCTTGATAAATAGTCCGTTAAAACCGTCAAGGCCTGGAGCCTTGTCTGTAGGCATTTGCTTAATTGTTTGGTCGATCTCCCCTTGGGTAAAAGATTCAGAGAGGTGGTCAAGGTTGTCATGAGTTTGCACGAGTTGACTTAGGTCATATTGCATAACAGGGTTGACAGAGGACCCCATTCTTTCCTTATAGATTTCAAATAATTCAGTAGCTTTTTCTTGATGATCATAAAGAGTTCGTCCATCTTGGGCCTCTAGAGAAGTGATGGTATTCATCCTGTACCGTTCTGTGCATGCAGCATGAAAAAAATTTGTTGGTTGGTCTCCAAATTTTGTCCATCTGACTGTATATCTCTGTTTCCAATATTCATTTTTGAATTTCAACAGTTTGATGATATAGCCTTTGAGTATCTCTCTGAAGTTTGCTTCCTGTGAGTACAGAGTTCTCTATTCTTCCAATTTGTCCAGTGTGGCTAGTACCTCATTGCATTCTTTGATTAACTTTGACAAGTTGGCTGTATCTTTGCTCCACTTTTTCAGTGCAGTTCTGAGTAGTTTCAGTTTTGCTGTAATTCTTGTGGCACTATTTGAAGCCCTTACTTGTATATTCCATACACTTTGCACCAGTTCAAAAAAACCTGGCATATCAACCCAGAAGTTCTCAAATCTGAAAACCTGCGCTTTAGGTATTAGGGTACCAATTTGCACTTTGCATGGGATGTGATCAGAAACTGGCTTAGCCATTGGTAGTAGCAGAGTATTTGGGTAGTCAGTAGTCCATTCAACCGTAGTGAAACACCAATCTAGTTGCTCCAACAGAGGATCGTTTTGCATGTTACTCCATGTAAATTTCCTTCCTTTGAGAGGGATCTCCATTAAGCCTAGATTGTTTATGACCTCATTGAAAATGATAGTGTCATTCATGTTACCTCCTGATTTGTTTCTGTCCTCCATGGACCTATAAAAGTTGAAATCTCCTAGAAACATCCACTTGGTGCCATCTTCAAACTGTAGATCATTCAACCAATTGATGAAGTCTTCTCGTTCTTGGCCCTGGCAGGGGCCATATACAGTCGTTAGGAGCCAGGTCTCATTATTATGCACAGATATGAATTTGACTGAAATTGCAAATCGGAGATTGTGAACGACCTCTCCCTTAAAGATTGAGCTATTCCAACCCATGAGAATGCCTCCCGAAGCCCCAATGGCAGGTGAGTAAGCAAATTTATCATATCTTCGTGGAGCCAGTTTTCTGATAAAAGAATGATCAAAACTTTCTTTCTTTGTTTCCTGGATGCAATATATTGCACAAGCACTCTCCTCAATTTTCTGTCTCACTGCGTTGCATTTGTTTTCACCATTGATGCCCCTGATATTCCAATTCAGGATGTTCCATGTTCTGTTATTGGTTGTATTATCCATTGAAAACCACTGCAAGCATCAGGCATTTCTTTCCAAAGGAAGGAAACGAAGTTGTGTGTTGTATCATCAACAAAATATCATAAGATATCAGGAATTTCACAATAGGGCACAATGATCTATAAACCTCAGGCAGTAGGTAGAGAGGCTTGCAGCCAAAAGCACGGAGGCAAGCAATATAGAAATAAGAAAACCCAATTCTGATAGAAATCCGACAACTGTCAGAAGCACCCATAACACAGTAGCAAAGGTTATCACCACATAGTCTGCCTATCACTGACCCACCAAAGAAAGGATAAGAGGTTCTTTTGTTACAAGACCTCAAGACAGGGCATTCCCTGTGATACACTTAGCAAATAAGACGACTATCCATTGATATCTGAAGAGGCAGCAGTGCCGCTCCCCTCCGCTTGCTTCTGGGCCTGCCTAGCAGCAAGGAGCAGCTCAGCCGTGACCTCCGAAGGAGACATCTGACATTTCTCAGTGGCGACTTTCTGAATCACAGCAATTGGAATTTCAGGGAAAGCATCATCTGAGTTGATAAGATCAGAAAGACCAGGAAATTCAATGGCAGGGTCGAGATTATCAAGAGAATTACCCCAATTACCTGCCAGCTTTCTTTTCTTTCCAATTTTTGTTGGAGTTGGCTTGAGCAGAGCTGCAGTAGATTGGTTGTCCTTGTGCCCATCAGTTCTGTCACTAGCTCTTTTGCTTCTCCTGAGATGCTTGGTTGTCATGGGAGAATCACTACTTATCATATGCCGTGTTTTGCTCCTAGTCATGTTTTGTTGCTCTGCTGGAGGGGGGGTCTTCCTTTTCTTTGTTGGTCCAGTAGTGACATTAGTATCTGTTTCTTCAGCTGTTGGGGTGTCCTCAATTTCCTCACCCTGGTTCATGAAAATGGGGACTGCAGTCAGGTCCCTGTTTGTATTCCTCACCCTCTTCCTGTAGTACTGCTTGAGGATTGGTGGTTTCTGGTAGTCTATCTTAGCAGCTTCTGTTGGAGGAGTGATTAGCAAAGGTTGAGGAGTGACTTGGTGTTGTGGAGCTGTATTGATCCTGATGCTGTTGATTGTGTTCCCAGTGATCTGCATGCTGATCTGTGCTGCTGGGATTGTTATGGTTTGAGTGGCACTGTTGTTCTGAGGAGCAGCCAAGTTTCTTATGAGGCTTCTGAGGTTGGAAGCAAGAAGCTGGACAAGAGGATCAGTACTTGGGTCCTGAGCATGTGCTACTGTTGCCATCAGTTCAGCCTGCGAGATTGTCTGCTGGATTTGTTGTCTCAGAACAGGCAAAGATGCTTCTGATTCTGCTTGTTGAGGCATAATATTCTGATGTGCCTCCAGCTCCACTTCTTGTGGTTCAA
Source organism: Eragrostis curvula (assembly GCA_007726485.1). Taxonomy (NCBI): domain Eukaryota; kingdom Viridiplantae; phylum Streptophyta; class Magnoliopsida; order Poales; family Poaceae; genus Eragrostis; species Eragrostis curvula. The sequence goes on along the minus strand of CM017440.1, from coordinate 22,604,730 downwards.
TTTGCATGGCTCTTTCTTGCCCAGCAGCTTGCACGAAACCAAACATAGCAGCAGAGGAAGAAGCCTGATTGACTGAGCTCTGATTAGATATCTGATCATTCTGTTGGAACACATTTCCTCCCATTTGGTTGCCATGCATTTGAGCAATGAGCTGATCAGCCATGTGTGCCACAAATTCTTGCTCACCCGGCAGGATTGGCCCCTCAAAAGGGTGAGGGTTGCCGTTGTGAGGGGGTGGATCATCCTCATCAGCAGGTGCCACATCAGCCATCCTAGAATTAAACATGTAAACAGGGACTGTCCAGGATCTTCCTTCACCATCTAACTCCCTGCCTTTCTTGATAACCAAGCTTCTTGGAACCTCTAATGGATCATCAACCATTACATAGACCAACACTCTAGAAAGACTAGGATCCTCAGAGTTCCAATGCAGCAGCTGCCCGAAAGGCGCACAAACATTATCAAGATGCCGCAGCGACTTCAAATCCAAAGGGTAACCCAAAAGCATAATCCAATAGGTTCTAGTGAAAGGAGATCTCTTGTAATTCATAGGTGCCTCATCATGCTTCACAAAGTTGATGTATCTATTACCAATCCAGTGTGGGCTAGTGACAACAAGAGTATCTCTCTGGCAAGCATCACGAAACTTAAAGATACCAATACCATGTGGATGCGGTGCACAAAAATGAACATGCTTCCTGGCCTGTATCTCCACATAATCTCTAATAAGATGCAGATACTGGAGAGTCTGAGCAGGTGTCATAGGTACCTCATCGGTGGCGACAGCAATGGCATGATCCTTATGATTCTTTTCTACTTCCCCAGCCACATACACCACACGGCGAGCCCTTCTGTGCTGACCACCATCTTCCAGCTGCATCAGTGATGGGAAGAATCTTGTTGGGTTGATGGCGAAGTTCGCCATGGCTTCTTCTTGCGGTCTGATCTCAGCGCAGAGTTGTGGGTGTGAGAACTGCACACTCTGTTTTCTTGGTGGCGAGAGTGAGGAGGTGTTTCTTTCTGTAGGTGAGATGGGAGAAATGACCCTGCTAGTCTCTGGGCGAGATTGGGAAGGTGAAGAGTTTTCTTTCTCCCCTGGTACGTTCTCCCCTAGAGGAAGGTCCTCTCTGGCTGCAGGATCGAAAGCATTGCCATGAATAGCACTGGGCTCAATACCAGCATTACTGCTCACTGGTTGTTGGTTGGGCTTCCTAGCCCATTTACACAGAGTATTACGTCGCCGTTTGAAACAGTGCTTGGCTCGGTGACCATAGTCAAAGCAGAATAAGCAGCGGATCTTCTCTTTACAGTCTCTAACAGAGTGACCCCGTCCCAAGCAATTGGTGCAGAAAAGGAAGTTAGAGTTAATGCAGTGAGAAACCCGATTACCTCTTATTGGGGCTTTTACAAGCATGTGCGCGTGCTCCGCGTTGTAGCCTGGCTGGCCGACCAGATTATCAATGCAGAGATTAGATTTGAGATTTTGAAAAACCCTTGAGACTGGAATTTGAATTTCCTTCTGGTTGACCTGTTGACCAGTTTGAGAGTAGCCATGAACACCAAGAACTGAAGGAACGGCAGAAGAACCAATTGGAGCCAACTCAGCTCGAATAGAATCAGTAGAAGCCAAAGACGAATAAGAGCCTAAAATCCAGTGGTTTCCATTCTGCAACGGACAATAGAATTGACCAATCTTGATGACAGATTGAAGCTCTTGGGGCTTAGATTTTAGAGGAGGAGAATCCTGAACAAGCTTTCTACTGAAAGAAACCCTCTTTTTTGCCTTGTCTTTGTTTCTTTGCTTTCTGGATTTCACGAGAGTCCAGCTGTTATCCTCCTCCCCTTCCCATTTCTTTTTCTGCTGATCCCAATTGTCACCACCGTCTCTCCAATGATGAAAGTAAACATCAAAATGATCAGTGGTGATACGCTTGAGAGATCGAACTAGAAGACCCACATGCTTGGAGGCAACTGAAAACTGAAAATGCCGATCTTGCAGATACTTGACATGAAAACCAGCTGGTGTGCCACCCAGGCAACAATGAAGAGCAAGGCTGACTGAATCTTTAGTCAGTCGAAAAGTGAAACGGTGAAAAACCGCAAGCAGATGGAAAGCACCCCGAGGGTTTGAAGAAGCGTGATGAACAGAAGAGCCAAACTTGTTGTAACACTAGTTGGTAGTAGTGGTACAACATATCTATACCACACATGTGTTGAATGAATGGTCTAGATAGAGCCCTCGCCCTAGGTGCATTTTACAAATCTAATTAGCCCTGGAGCCGCGGAGGCACGGTTGGAGTTGGCAGAGGAGGTCGGGCATGGGTGAGGCGCTCCTGCAGGCATGGGCGGCGGCGCACGAGCTCTCCTCAAACAGCAGAGGGCGAGGTGAGTTGGAGAATGAAAAACTGGTTGACTCACGTACACGGCACACAGATCGTAAAGCAGTGGGGTGCCCCAGGTGTTTCTAGTACCTGAGTGCTGTATAGGAAATCCTCGGTTCCATGGAGAAGGCAAGCATGTTCAAGCTGGTTATCTGCAAATTTGGCAATAGTACTTTTAGGTCTGGCTATAACTTTGTGTTCATTTTGTCTTTGCAGTTCAAGCTGTTTGCAGTAGTTGCCTCTTAGGTCAAGCCTGCAATGGGGGTGGATGGAGGGTATGACTTGTGCAGTTAGATGATTGTTCTTGCTCTGAATGTAAATGAACACCATAGATATGATGCTAGAAAAAATATATGTAACAAATGAATGTTTTTGTACAGTTTCCAGTTCAATGGATTCAGTGGAATATATATTGTTGTTTGATCAGTTCCATTATGATTGTGAGTATCCAAGCTAAAAGAACAGGTGCAAAAATATAAATACAAACTGCTTATAAAAGAAAAAAGGAAAAAATGTCTAGCATATTCTTTCCCTTGAACCCAAATCGTAGGGAAAGGAGCTTTACACGTAGGATCGGTCTAACATGTGAAATATTTCCCTACGACGACAAGTTTTAATGGAAAGGATGGTTTCCCTACGACTTCAAGAAAAAACCGTAGGGCACTTCCTCTTTCCCGTCGACATGTTCTTCCATTATGAATCTTTTCCTAGGAAAACTGATAGGGAACATCTTTCCCTAGGGGTTTTTGCCCTTCCCCTACTAATTTGTGGCCTAGGGCATGAAGTCTAGTAGTGACAACCCATCAAGCTTGGCCCACCCATCATGGGTTCGCCCGTACAAAGCAAATGCGGAATCTGAATGCCAAATCAGCAAAATACACATCGGCTACTGCCGCTTCCATGACACGCCGTCCAGTTATGCCCGGCCTCGCCGTCGTCGGAGGCAACCACTTCTCCGCCCGCCTTCGCTTCGGTTCCTAATGGTCCTCCCATCTCGAACCAACCAATGATTACTTATCCTTTATTAGCGAGAAAAGAGATGAATTCTTTTCCACAGGTGAGTTTCGTCGTCGATTGGCGGATGATTTCCTGAATGCGTCCATTATGGGACGGAGCTTGAGGACAATTATTTGAGGGGCCAATGAAGGATTACTAGTTTTTTAATGCTTTATTAGTATAAGTGATAAATTAGCGAAAGGGCATGTAGCCTAGCGGTTACAAGAGCCTCAGTAACATCTCAGGTCCTGGGTTCGACTCCCCGTGGGAGCGAATTTTCTAGGATTTAATGACATTGTGCTTTCAGTGGTAAGCGACGCTCCCGTCGACATCGAGGCACCAGTGGTGACTTCGTCAATATCTAGGATGTGCCGGCACAGTCTTCGAAGATGCTCATAGGGGTAGCGTTTGCGTACGTGTGTTCATAGGGGTGAGTGTGCGTGCGTTGTGGGCGTCTGAGTTGTACTCTGTACTAAAAAAAAGTGATAAATTAATTATGTTTCATTAGTTCAAACAGCTATTTGTTTACAAGGGAGTTTAAACAGCTAATTTATAGTTTTATTTTAAGGAAACACACTCTTTGAGGGCATTTTATTAAAAACAAGTAATTTTACATCGAGTTCACCATGGAGGTCGATTACATGCAAGATATTTGAAAGGACAACCATGGTAATGGTCACTATTCGTACATGAGAAAGTTTCATGAAGTTTTTGTAGAATAGTTGGGCCGCCAAGGCCACTTTTGTCCTACCTAAGCTCCCTCACACGCAGTTCAGGTGTGGTTGGTGAAGCTCGGAGGGGGAGAAAAGATGCCCATCGTCGCTGACCATATATCTGCCGTTGCCTACGGGTTCCATCCTTAGTCGAGCTGCTGAAATCTGCTGATCCGCCGCCAAGTCGCCGGTTCCATCCTTAGGCCCTGTTCCAAACCTCTAGAGCTAATAGTTATCCAGCTAACAACCACTAGCTATCTATTAGCTGGCTAATATGACAAGAATTAGCTGAGTTTAGCAAGGGTCCGGCAGCTAGGCAACTAATTGTTAGCTGGGATTCGACTAATCGTTAGCTGAGCCATTAGCCGGACCGTTCCAAACCTGTGCCGCTAATTTTAGCTGCTAATTGCTATCCCTAGAAGTTTGGAACAGGGCCTTAGTCGAGCTGCTGAAATCCGCCCGAGAGTCGCCTGTGCATTGCCGTGAGTATTCTGCTAACAAGTAGAGCCCTCCAGTTTTTCATGTGCACGCTTGAAGCTCTTTCGTTAGCTCCTTTTTCTAAATAGGACCGGTGTCTGCAAGAAATGTTGACAATATATTTTGCGATTTTTTTTTCTTGGCAACCCTACGGGATTTGGGCTGAATCATAGTGATTCAATGTTCAATACCACACTGGATCTTGCATTTGCCCTCTGCCCCTCTGTTTATAAAGACAAAATAGTGATTGCGAATTATACAATGTAAAAACTGTGTGCCCTGCAACACCATAGATCAGAGTAAAATTAAGTTGTATACTCCCCTGCAAAACATGTATATCAAGTTATTTTCTTGTAGCGACTGCGATTGACATTTCATTTTGGTTGTAGAATGGAACTCCCAGAAAATGTGGCTATAACTGAAGATCTCATCCATTGAAATGGCACGGCAAAATGGAAAGTAGACAGCAATCATAATATTAAGAATTTCAAAGAAGACGACATCGAAAGAATGACCAATAACTACACTATCTAATTGGAAAAGGTGGTTTTGGAGAAGTGTTTAGAGGGAACCTGACCACAATGAAATTGTTGCAGGGAAGAGATACATCCGTGGTCAAATAAATCATGACCACAATGATGACTTGATAGAAGAGTTTATGGAAGAAGCATCCATAGTCAAATAAATCATAAGAATGCAGTGAGCTTATAGGTTACTGTAGTGGGGAAAATACCTTGATAATGGTAACTGAGTATATCTCGGAAGGAAACTCTTCTCCAAAAACAAAAAATATCTCCAAAGGAAACGTTGATGACGTACTTCACAACTCGGATATTGCCATCCCTATGGCTTCACGCCGAGCTGTGAGAGGCTGTGATACATATAAAAACAAAAACTAAATTAAACACACAGCAGGGTAGGACTTGACCAGAAAGCACCATGCCAAGTGTCGTTACCATGACCCCCGGGTACCCTCAAGACCAAAGGGCCGAGTAACCTGACAAGGGTAGTCGGACCAGCCCAGAAGAAACCGAGTAGCCCACGATACAAGATGGAAGGTTCTACTACTCGGATGTATGTAGGAAAGGCTTCTTGCCTTGTACTTTAAGTATTTCCATGATGTAACCGACTAGGACTCTTTCCATGTAACCTTGTACCCCCGACTATATAAGGCGGGCAGGGATCTCCTCTCAAACACACACAATCAATACCACGACATACAGGACGTAGGGTTTTTATCCTCCGGGAGGCCCGAACCTGTCTAAACTCCTTGTCTCGTGTTCACCATCGTATTCTTGGTTCCTTCGCCCCCATAACAAATCTATCGAGGTCCTATAACCTCGACAATGGCGCGCCAGGTAGGGGGTGCGTCGGGATCCTCTCCGTCGAGTACGATGGATCGCTTCATCAACAACTTCACTCCAGGCGCTCGGCTCAGCTTCGGGAGCTTGGAATTCGTCGCCGACGACATCGGCAACCTCGTCCCCGTCAACTCGCCGACTACCGGGGTCGAAATCGAGTCGGACTCTTCTCTTCCCGAGTTAGAGTCCGGCTTCTCCAGGCTCCAGATCGAGTCCTACTTAGACTACTCGGCAGCCGAGATAAGATCTGCTCTGGAGAACATCCGCTTCAGATCCAACTTGCCAAGCTTGATTTACTATCCGACTCAGCGCTATGGTATGTTTCCCTTCGGTTTACGTAATTCTGCTGATACCTTTCTCCGGGGAGACGTGCAGGACCTACTAGCATCAGAGGGAGACATGTCCTTCAACCTGGTTGCTTGCATCCGGGAAGATCACATGGACACCTATGATACCTCAATTTGGGATTCCATGTACGAGCCGACAGATCAAGCGACTAACGCGGGCTACAGCTCGGACGGCTCATCCTCGCCCATGCCGTATTAGTGCTTTGCCGTAATAGGCGATCTGACCGCTCAAGACGGCAACGCGGCCAACTTACCCGGACCCCCGCCGGGAGGACCACCACCGGCAGCAAACACCGTCACTCCTGCCCCGGCAGCCATGACGGCAGCTGATGGAGCAGCCGCGGCGGCCCTAACAGCAATGAACGCTGAGTCCTCTGCTGCAGCCGCAGCTCGGGCTCACCAATCCCGACTGAACAATCAAGGTGCCCTCGGCACAATACCTGAAGAAGACAAAAATCCTGATGACTACGCTCGTTCTCCTAGAAGAAGGAACAACGGCAGATCTCGCGATCTCCAACGTTCACTTTTCGTTGACGTCAACGGTCATCAAGCCTTTCGGACACCGGAGCAGAACATGGTTGCCAACAGGACCATCCTTGACCAAGTCGAGGCGGCCATAAACGACCCAAACTTCTCGCCAGCAGCCATCACGCCTCTGCTCGACAAGGCCAAGTGTTACGCCGAAGCTGCCACCCTCCTAAGGAGTAAAACTCCTTCTCGGGCCCCCAGCTCTTCATCGTCCAACAGAAGGCGCAGGCACCTGGAAAATCCGAGTGACAACCGGCAACGAACCCCGGCAGCCGTGGAAGCACCTCCCCAGTAGAATCTTCACCGCCAGGTGATAGCTCGACCTGGGTTTGATGCTCGCCGAGACATCAATGCCATACGCCGCCAAAGGTCAGAAGACCGAGAACGTGCACGACAGGATGATTATGATCGCTTCGGCATCGGACGGTCACCCGGACGACGGTCACCCAGACGATCCCGCTCGCCGCGACGTCGCTCCCCTGACCGGTCACCAACCCCGCCAGCGCGATCGCCACCAAGGAAAACTCCACCTCGGGACACGCCTCCTCGAGAGGCCCCACGGCGAGAGTACCGCCGACAAGAAGAAGAGCGGGACCGCGACAATGACCGCCGTGACGCTCGGCGTCGTGATGACAACAGACATTGGGACGACCAACGCCGAGAAGATCGCCGAGAAGACGGCCAGCGCAGGAACGGCCGTGACGAAGATCGTTACCATGACGGTCATCGCCAACACCGCGACCATGACCATGATAGGCGCCGTCGCGATGATGAACGCCGAGACACACCTCCACGCCGTAGCGGCTCTCCCCGGCGCAACGACCGTCACTCGGATGATGACTCAGCCTACATCGACGGACTACAAGCTCTCACCCGACGGCTCCGCAACTCGGCGCGATTCCCCGAGTCAATGCGCTTGCCAGGTGTTGAGAAGTACGATGGAAAAGGAGATCCGGCCGAGTGGTTGAATACCTACTCTCTCGCCGTTCACATTGCTGGCGGCAATAAAGCTGTCATGGCCTGCTACCTTCCCATCATGCTAGCTCCACCGTTAAGACGTTGGCTAGCTAATCTGCCACCCGGGTCTATCAACTCCTGGGATGAGCTCCGCCACATAGTCATTGACACTTACAAGCCAACGGCACAAAGACCCGCCAAAAGCAGAGATCTCAAGATGATCAAGCAAAAGGAGGGCGAGTCCCTTCGGGACTTCATCCAGTGTTTTTCGCAGAAGAAGAACGAGATACCAAGCATCACCGAGACAAAGGTTATCTCGGCCTTTATCGACGGTTGCACCGACCAACCTTTACTCCACAAGATGGGTCAAGGCTATCCCGGCTCTGTTAGAGAGATGCTGGCCTTAGCCGACTCATACGCTGCGGGGAATGAGTTATGCGCTGAGCGCGACAAAGACTCCTACCGCAGACGCCAAGATGGCAAGAACAAGTCGGACAAACCCGAAGGATCAGGTTCGAAGGACAAGAAGCGCAAGGGCGACGATCTAGTCGCTGTAGCCGACAAGTCCCGGTTTCAGAAGCAGCGTGGGCCCCGAGAGCCCACCAACTATGAGCAATTCCTCGACGAGCCTTGCATCTTTCATGGCGGCCCAAAGAGTTCTCACAAACTCCGCGACTGCATGAAGCTCAAGGGGCTCATGACCTACACCAACAAGAAGACCGAGGCAGACCCAAAGGCTGAGGATGAAGATGACCAAGATGGTTACCAAGAACCTAAGTAATGCCTCCACATCTTTGGTGGACCAGATGCATATGAGTCCAAACGCAAGCAGAAGCTCACCAGCCGAGCCGTCAACACGATCTCGGTTGATGCACCTCATTATCTACGGTGGTCCGAAGTACCTATCACCTTTGATCGACGAGATCACCCGGACTACATCCCCAAGCCGGGCAGATATCCTTTGATCCTTTCCCCGATCATCGATGGCGTTCAACTGAGTAAAGTTTTCATAGATGGAGGGAGTGCTCTCGACATCCTATTTGTCAAAACGCTTGACGATATGAAAATCCCAAGGACAAGTATCCAGCCGAGTAACTCCCCCTTCCATGGGATCATCCCGGGCACCTCAGCCCTACCACTCGGACAGATTACTCTCCCTGTTCAGTTCGGCAATCCCGACAATTACAGGAAAGAATACATCTGCTTCCAAGTAGCTGACTTTGAGTCAGCCTACCACGCCATCATTGGCAGGCCAGCTTTGGCCAGGTTCATGGCTATTCCGAACTATACTTACCTAGTTATGAAGATGCCAGCTCCAAAAGGAGTCATTACACTCCGTTCTGATGTTAAGATTTCCTACGCTTGTGAAGCCGAGTCACTCCAGCTCGCGGCGACCCAAGAGGCAGAACTCGGAAGGCAATGCTCAGCCTTGAAGAAGACGCCAATAACGCGGATAACTCGGTCCCTTCAAAGAAGGCTTCCAAATCCAGCGTCCAACCCGTTGAACCCGAGTCCAAGAAGATTACTCTAGATCCGAGTGATCCCACAAAGATGGCTAACATCGGGGCATCTTTGGATGCCAAATAGGAACTCGTGCTCGTCAGTTTCCTACGGGACAACATTGACATTTTCGCCTGGAAACCCTCCGACATGCCAGGAGTCCCTAGGGAAATTGTCGAGCATGCTCTTCACGTCGACCCGACGGCCAAACCCATCAAGCAACGACTGCGACGCTTCACGCTAGACCGCAGAGAAGCCATTAGAAATGATGTAACTAAGCTTTTAGCAGTCAGTTTCATCAAGGAGGTGTTTCACCCCGACTGGCTCGCTAATCCTGTATTAGTTAGGAAAAAAAATAAACAATGGCGCATGTGCGTTGATTACACAGATCTCAATAGGTTTTGCCCAAAAGATCCTTTTGGGCTCCCTAGAATAGATCAAGTTGTAGATTCCACTGCTGGGTGTCAATTACTGAGTTTTCTTGATTGTTACTCTGGCTACCACCAAATCCGACTCAAAGAGGAGGATTGTCTCAAAACGTCCTTTATAACTCCCTTTGACGCTTATTGTTATCTAACAATGCCTTTCGGCCTCAAGAATGCGGCAGCAACATATCAACGTTGCATCCAGAAGTGCCTGGCCCGTCTTCTTGAGCAGCGCAAAGTTGAGGCATATATCGACGATGTGGTCATCAAGACTAAGAACGAAGATGACCTTATCGAAGACATTCGAGCCACCTTTGAATGCATGCGAGAATTCAAAATGAAGCTCAATCCCGACAAGTGCGTCTTCGGTGTCCCATCCGGCAAATTACTCGGCTATATCCTCACCCATCGTGGCATCGAGGCTAATCCCGAGAAAGTCGAAGCAATACTGAAGATGCCGGTCCCGGAGTGCCAGCGTGATGTCCAGAAGTTATCAGGGTGCATGGTGGCTCTGAGCCGTTTCATATCATGACTCGGCGAAAAAGGACTTCCGTTCTTCAAACTCCTCAAAAAACAAGACAAGTTCGTATGGGACGAGGAAGCTCAGAACGCTTTTGTCCAGTTAAAAGAGTTTCTGAGTTCACCTCCGACCCTAGTCCCTCCGGACCCACACGAGCCTCTTCTCCTCTATGTCACAGCGACAACTCACGTAGTCAGCGCTGCCCTCGTCGTAGAAAGAGAAGAAGCCGGTCAAGTTCAGAAAGTTCAGAGACCGGTATATTTTGTCAGCGAAGTTCTGTCCGATTCAAAGGTCAGGTATTCGCACATCCACAAGATCACCTACGGGTTGCTGATGGCCTCCCGAAAACTGATCCACTATTTCCAAGATCACCCAATTACCATGATAACCTCTCATGGCATCGGGGATGTTCTCAAGAATAAGCAGTCGACCGGCAAAATCGCAAAGTGGGCCATTGAGCTAAGCACCTATGAACTCTCATTTAAGCCTCAAACGGCTATAAAAGGGAAAGCTCTCGCCGACTTTGTAGCCGAGTACACTGAAACCCAGGTTCCTCCCAAGCCCGAGAAGATTGAAGAGTGGGTCATGTATTTCGACGGCTCGTTGCAACTCTCAGGCGGTGGAGCAGGCATCCTACTAATCTCCTCTAGTGGAGCTGAGTTGAGTTATGCCCTGCAACTACGTTTTAAAGTCTCAAATAACGCCGCCGAGTATGAAGCTGACTTGCACGGCCTACGAATAGCTGCATCACTCGGCATCCAACATCTCCAGGTACGGGGCGATTCTCTCATGGTCATCAACCAGTTGAAGAAACACAGGTCTTGTGTTCACCAGGACATGATAGCTTACATCCAAGCGGTCAACAAATTTGAGGACAAGTTCGAAGGACTTGATTATGTGCATGTCCACCGAGATCATAACAAAAAGGCAGACTGACTAGCCAACATAGGCTCCGGCCGGGAACCTGTTCCCCCAGGAGTCTTCATGGAAGTCATTACCGCCTCCTCTATTAAGAAAGATTCAGAAGCTCCACCAAAGGAGCCGCTGCAACCACAGCCTGATGCGGAAGCCATGGCTGTAGACATCCCCGAGAACCAGGAAGAAGAAGACTGGCGACTCCCGTTCCTTGACTTTATACAACATGGAAAACTCCCTAGCAAAAAGGAGGAGTATGAACCTCTCTTGAGAAAAAGCAAGGCGTATAAAGTCATCAACGGCGAGTTGTTCCGAAAAAGCGCCGACAGAAGAGATGTCGAAGGACTCGGTATCTACATGAAGTGCATTACTCGAAAAGATGGCCAGCAACTTCTCCAGGATATCCACTCGGGCGTATGCGGTAACCACGCAGCATCTCGCACCATAGTTGGGAAAGCTTATCGGCAAGGATTCTATTGGCCAACAGCAGTCTCCGACGCCACCAGCCTTGTTCAAAAATGTACAAGCTGTCAGTTTTACGCACGGCAAATACACATGCCGGCACAAGCACTACAAACCATACCTCCCACCTGGCCTTTTGCGGTCTGGGGGCTTGACATGGTTGGGCCTATGAAGAGGGCTTAGGGTGGATTCACTCACCTCCTAGTCATGGTGGACAAGTTCACCAAGTGGATCGAAGCAGTGCCAATACGTGACCTAAGCGCCTCCCGGACAATCGACTTTGTCGGAGACATAGTGTTCCAGTTTGGCGTTCCCAACAGGATCATCACCGACAATGGCACCAATTTCAAGAACAAAGAGTTTGATGCGTTCTGCGAGGACGTCGGCATCAAATTGTGCCACGCCTCCACTTACCATCCTGAAAGCAACGGGCAAGTTGAACGAGCCAATGGTATGGTCTTGCAAGGACTAAAACCTCGCTTATACAACCGACTTAAGTCTCATGCTTCCAGATGGGTTCAAGAGCCCCCAGCGGTATTGTGGGCACTCAGAACCACTCCTACCTGTCCTATGGGACAGTTGCCCTTCTTCCTGGTCTACGGAGCAGAAGCAGTTCTCACCTCCGAACTCGAATTTGGATCTCCCCGAGTAACCAACTATCGAGAGGAGCCATCCGACGAGCAACTAACTCAATCCGTTGACCAACTAGAAGAGCTGCGAGAAAACGCGTCTCGGAGGTCCGCGGTATACCTTCAGAAGCTGAGACGTTATCACCAACGCCGAGTCCGAGATCGCGCCTTTTCAGTAGGTGACCTCGTTCTCAAGAAGATCCAGTCTACCGAAGGCCGACACAAGCTATCACCGGTTTGGGAAGGACCTTTCGTCGTGCACGAAGTCACTCGGCCTGGATCGTACAAACTGCGCCGAGAGAATGGGCATCTTCTCCCACATACACACAACATTGATCAGCTACGTCGCTTCTTTGTTTAATGCCTTTTTGCAACTCATACTTGTACAACAGCCTTATTTATGCCTCACATGAATAAAATGAAATCCCTTTTCGTTTACTTCATCTTTGACTCTGTTATGACCAACTACCTTAGACACAACAGAGACAGGGGGCTAACCAATACATGAGTATATGTCTCGGATCTCTTCTGAATGACTAAGAAAGCCTTGCCCATCCTGATTGTGAAGCTCCAACGGAGAGTGCATAAACATAAGGAGGCAACCGGTCTCTGAAAACAGTCTACAGAAAACTCCGACTGACAAACACTCATCTCATATCATACATAAATTGTTACAACTGATCTGATTGTGAAACTCCCATGCTAACTCCTACGCATATGATGACCCACGGTCTAATACTGCTGGAATGGCTAAGAGTGCATCAACAAAAGACAGTTAACGACAAAAAGTAAATCATTAATCACTTGGCCACCAAAAGAGCTTAGTGGCATCAAAATATTCAGTATTCAATCCTACATATGACTACTTCATTGTTTTATTTACAGGAATCCCTAATAGCCCTAACTATGGCGACAAAGGAACATCCTTCACCAACTCCTCTGCACAGCTACCGGCCTCCATTGACAGTTGATTTGCCCGTTCAATGGTTGTGCCCTTGGCATAGCCCTCCTTGCAAGATGCCAAGTCAATCTTGGGGTACAGCGACTTGACCACTCCTAAGGAATGACGAGCAGCATATTCGGCGACTGACTTGCAATGAGCTCTCAGTGCTTCAGGGGCTTGCACCAGCGTTGCATGCAGAGGACCTTCGGGCATTTCTTCAGGCACTGGCCAAGTAAACTGGCAGACAGCTTTGGCACTTTGAATGAGAGAAGTGTTTTCTCCTTTCAAAGTCATCAGTTCACTTGCAAAATCAAAGTCTTTCTGCAAATGTATAAGAAACTGATCAAAGACCTTTATTCACGACCTTTACCTTGAATCTCTTCTTTCTCGGTAAGGAGGAGGTCCGAGTCAGTCCTCAAGTTGTCCAGTTCAACCTTGAGGGCGTCCTTTTCTTGGAGAGCTGTCGACAAGGCCTTAGCTTTGTTTTCAGCTTCAAGATTTGCCTTGGCCACGCTTTCTCTCAGCAAAGGGGCATTTCTCCTCAACAACTCGAGCTCGTCCAGGTCATCCTTGGTCAGTTTGGGTTGAGCTACAAAACAAAACAAGTCAGATGAGTCCGCACACACAGAAAACCTGACAAGTAATGGCTTCAAGGCATTACCTGCGTGGGCAAGTTCAAACTCAGCTCTCTCCTTATGAGCAGTTGACAACTCAGCCTTTAGTCTAACCAGCTCCTCCTGTTGCTCCTGGATCTTCAGCTGCTTAGCAGTCAGGTCTTCATGGAGCGAGTCGGCCGCAGACTTCAAAACTTTGAAGAACTTAGTCTTCTCTCGGCTTTTAGTAATAATTTTCTGTAAAAATCACACATGATAAGCATTGACTCCTTTTTAGTGCAAAAGGAAAGGCAAGTCAAAAACTTCACCTGCTGAGTGTCAATCAAGTCAATCAGCTGGTTCTCCGATAGGTCAAATTCCTTTTCATCCTCCTCCTCGTTGATGACTACTTTTTCTCCAGCAAATTCGAAAGAAAGGCTCCCAGATCTTTTCTGGCTCTCCTTAAATTCAAACAAGGCTGGGTTAAACTCAATAGTGGGAGGAGGAAGATCTTCAACCCCCATGTCAGGCCCAGAAGAGCTGGCGCCGCCCAAGCTTTGAGACCGGTTGACTAATGGGTCTTCTCGGCTCATCATCTGAACTTCCACCACAGGCGATGGGGAAGGATGGAGCACCATAGCTGATGACTCGGCGACTTCTTGATTGGCCTCCTCTAGATTTTGTTGGCTTTCGCCATCAGGAGCGAGCGTTGGCTCTGTGACTACAGTCTTCTCCACGTTCGTCTCGACATCCATATCTCTTCCTACAGGAACAATCTCCTCAGCTGTCATCACCGGCTCCTCTTCCGTAGGAAGGCTGTCAGATGAAAAGATCAAGTTAAGCTCAGTCAGCTAAAGCAATTTAGCAGGCAAAAGAATAAAATAAAAGTTGCCATAAAAGGCTTACCTGTCAGAAACCCTCATCCTCTTCAGTGGCTTTATCCTCTTCGTGCTGGGGGCTGGAATTTGGCGTGTGGTTGAGTCAGGAACTGAGATAGTTTCTTTGGTAACCATCTCATCAGGATCTTTATCCCTGACGTCATCACCTCCCTTAGCAAGAACATCAATAATTGCCAACTCTTTATCAAGAGTGGCAACAGCCACATTAATGTTTTGCCCAGCATTGGCATCAACATCTTCTGCATGCCTCTCAACCATGCTGGCATCCGGAACTTGGGAGCTGTCCTCTCCCTCAACCGCGTCCTTAGCCTGTGAGAATTATACTGGACTGTTAAAGGAAGCAAGGTGACCTCTAACATAAAAAGGTAATACCTGTCTAAAAGTTTGAACAACTAAGGAAGGATGTCAGACCTGAGCCTTGGTCTTCTTAGCCTTTCTGGCTCCTGAGTCAGCTGGTTTCTCGGACAAAGGTTCAGCATCCCCTAGATCCTCATGCGCCTTCTCTTCGTCAGAACTAGAGATGACTATTGAGGGGTTCCGTTTACGCTTTGGACGCTCGGACAACTGCTGGCTGGGTCCTTGGCCTACAGCATATTC
The DNA here is from genome assembly GCA_007726485.1 of Eragrostis curvula. Classification (NCBI taxonomy): domain Eukaryota; kingdom Viridiplantae; phylum Streptophyta; class Magnoliopsida; order Poales; family Poaceae; genus Eragrostis; species Eragrostis curvula. The sequence goes on along the minus strand of CM017440.1, from coordinate 22,589,487 downwards.
AAGACCTAATCGACGAGCATCTCGGTCCTGATTAGCCTTACTACGCCTTTCACGATTATAAATCAACTCACCTGCAGATGCAGGCTGAGTAGCAGCAGCAGCAGGGACCTCCTCACGGCCAGGAGACTGATCTCCATCTTCACCGCTGGTGGCCAGAGGATCTTCTATCTCCTCGCCACCTTCTCGAGCTTCATCATCACCTTCGGCCTCGACATCATCGTCATCGTCCGAGTCCCCAAACAGGGCCTTGAGCTCAGCATCAGTGATTTCATCATCATCATCGCCCACCTCAATGTTCTGCTCTCTGATTCGCAGAGGCGCCAAGTTGTCGTCGGTAATCACCGGAGGATCAGGACCAGGGTTCTTGAACTTATCACGACCCTGCAAGAATAGTTCAAGGCGATCAACATTTCGTTAGGAAAGTAACTCAGAAACTTATTGAGTAATGAGTAAAAGTAAACTCACGGCGGGACGGGGATCATTATGCCGGTAGCCGAACCACTGATACTCATCACCTGAAGGCTTCAGCAAAGTGACAGCGTCCCTTACGACAAAGAAATCGTTCCTGGGGCTGATGACTCGGCGTTTCACCTCACTGTATCTGATATGCACCCACGTATGGATTACGCGAGAGCAACCTTTGCGGCCCGATCTTCTCGAAGGATCCAACAAGAACTTGATAACTATTGATCCGTGACCTGACGAAGAGGTAGTGCACCGCGAGATTTCTCACACGACGAACTACCGAGACAATCGCCCTTCCACGTACCAACGAAGCTAGCCCACGCAATCACGCCGTATAGATGTGAAGGCACGAACTAGGTGAACCGTAGTTCGGCGTTCTACAACTCCCTCAGGAATCGAAAGAACAAGTGTTGCAAGCCTCTCAAGACTCACGGAAGATGAACAGCACACTCATGTGTATTCTCTGGAAAATAGCAGCCAAAAGTCCCCCGTAGCTTCCTAGTACAAGCTCATATATACTACTAGCGTGAGTGCTTTCAGTTTTACATCATTAAAATAATGGAAGCTGATTTATTTTCTCACGCCATCTTCTCATCTTCAGGATTGTTTAGACTTCTAAGCATGCATGCAGGCGTGAGGTAGACCAAGGGTCAGACTGGAAGTTCAAGTATCTTGCTCCATTCTCTCTCCTTTGCACGTGACATGTACAAGACTCAGCATCTGAAATTTACAAGCAAAGAAATGTAATAATTATTTTTATCAAAATTCTTAAGATAAATTAGGGATAGCTTGCACCTGTTTATCCTTGGCTGAATTTGCTGAAATATAACCATTCAAGTACTTGATCACAAAATGCTTGAGAGTAGTCTCGGAGGGCAGAAATCATCATCGTCCCATTTAATCTCCCGTGTGCCATCATTCCTTAAAACATTAAAACAAGAATTCGGGAGTATCGAGTTATCAAAAATACTATGGTTAAGTAAAGCAAGGTTATTCTTCACCTGATCATGCATTTCATTCTCCAATTGTTTAGCTCTATTCCTTGTTATTGGTCCAGTAGTATTAGTAGACATGTCCTCATCAGTCTCCCCCCCTTGAGAAGGAGTCGTCCTTGACTCCAATTCTCCAACAAAAGGAAGCAAATCCTTGACGTTAAATGTGGCGCTAACATCTTTATATTCCGATGGTAATTCTACCTTGTATGCATTGTCATTTATCCTTTCGAGTATTTTGAACGGACCAACTCCTCGTGGTGATAATTTACTCTTGCGCTTGCTTGGAAAGCGATCCTTGCGTAGATGTAGCCATACAAGATCACCCGGCTGAAACACAATTTGTTTTTTACCTTTGTTTGCTTGTTTAGCATATTGTGCAGATTTCTTCTCAATGTTCCTCCTTGTTTCCTCATGTAATTTTTTAACAAACTCTGCTCGTTTTGTAGCATCCAAGTTAACCTGCTCCTGCAATGGTAAAGGCAAAAGATCCATGGGAGTATGCGGTTTAAAGCCATAAACAACCTCAAATGGACAGAAATTTGTGGTTGAGTGTACCGCCCTGTTGTAGGCAAACTCCACGTGTGGTAGACAATCTTCCCACATCTTCAAATTCTTTTTTAGTACAGCTCTCAACATGGTTGACAATGTACAATTGACAACTTCAGTTTGTCCGTCGGTTTGTGGGTGGCATGTGGTAGAAAATAATAACTTCGTTCCAAGTTTTCCCCATAGTGTCTTCCAAAAGTAGCTTAGAAATTTGGCGTCACGGTCTGAAACAATCGTCTTTGGCACTCCATGTAAGCGAACTATCTCCCTGAAAAACAAATCAGCAACATGTGAAGCATTGTTGGTATTTCTTACGTCACAGATAAATCCGCAAGCGCACGGAATACCGTTGTAGCACTTCACCCGGGAGTATTCCAAGGTATCGTATTTGTTTTCCCCAAGGAACGGAGTTATTCTACCGCAGGGCAAGTTCTACCCAAGGACAACCAAGACAACTAGCAAACTAGGATCGAGAGGGTGATTATATCCAGCTTATCCTAGAGGATAGACGAACTCAAGCTCTACTTGTCTACTTCGGGCGCCGGCTTAGGCCTGGTCTGCCAAGCCACTCCGACCTGTAGCTCTACTATGTACCCGAACGTGGAGGGTTCCTTTGGACGGACAGGGCTGTCACTTCCTGCCGCCTACCTCTACAAACCGTGGAGCACACAGCAAACAAAGGTAACCTCTAGCCTAGACACCACGTCTATGCCGTTGATTACTACTCTAACCTCGGCCCAAAGCTGAATTTAGAAGGCTAGAGCACCCCTTGCGGAGCGATGATCCCGTAAACAAGTATAACAGGAATTACGCCTAGAAAAGTAATAATGCTCGCTAGATAAACAATCACCACGTATAAATCACAAGAGTGCTTACACGCCAAGATAAAGAAATAGAACTAAACCTCCACCAAAGTGGAAGGAGTATTCCTTTCTCTCCCTTGCCCTCTCTCCTATTCTACTAGTGTACAAAAGGCTCTCAGCCTAAGGATTGGAGTGGAGCTCTATTGGAGAGTCTTGCGTCTTGTGGTGTGTGTTGAGAGGGAGGGGTGCCCCTTTATTTATAGCCTTGGAAGGTCGGCAACTTTGAGGCGGTTCCCGAGGTCGGTGACATTTAATGCAGGGGGAACCGACCTCCAGAAGTCGGTGATAAACCGCCATAGAAAGGTGGGCCAGGGGGGCCTCCCTGGCAGGTCGGCCGACCTGGCCAGAGGGGGTCGGCCGACCTGGCCTGGGCCCCTCTGGTCCTGGGCCTTCTCTGGCTCTTTCCTCTGGCTATGTGTGCGCCCAATCCACGTGCATTGGTTGGTCTTGAAGCCTGATTCTGTGGTTTTGGGCTTTTGAACTAAGTTCTTCAGTCCGGGGAAAATCCGTCGATTGCAAAGTCCACGTTTAGTGCATGTTTTCCCCTGTTTTTGTATGGATTGCACCTGTACTTCATAATTCACCAAGACTAGTGGAATTTGTTAGAAATAAACCCTATGTCTACGCTTGGTGATGGTGTTAGGTTCAAAAAGGTGCATAAAGTTGACGGTAAAAATGGGTCGTAAGGACCGTCAACAAGCATCATCGCTCTTATGGCATGGAATAAAATGTGCCATTTTTGAAAAGCGGTCAACGACAACAAATATTGAGTCCCTCCCCCTTTGAGTCCTAGGCAACCCCAAAATAAAATCCATAGAAATGTCTTCCCAAGGTACATTAGGAATAGGTAACGGAGTATATAAACCATGGGGATTAAGACGGGACTTAGCTTTCAAGCATGTTGTGCATCTCTCCACATAGCGTTGTACATCGCGTCTCATGTGGGGCCAAAAGAAATTATCAGCAACCATGTCCAAAGTCTTTTTGACGCCAAAATGACCAGCCAAACCACCAGCATGTGCCTCCTGCAAAAGAACATTGCGAATCGAGCAAGCTGGAATACATAGTTTGTTAGTTCGAAATAAGAACCCGTCATGCACGTAGAACTTATCCCATCCCTTTCCATCAATACACTTAGAGAAAGCATCTTTGAAATCTGAATCATCACAGTACAACATTTTAATGGATTCCAAGCCAAACATTTTAGCATCTAATTGAGTAACCAAAGTACATCTTCGTGACAAAGCATCTGCAACAATGTTTTCCTTTCCCTTCTTATGCTTAACAACATACGGAAATGTCTCGATGAATTCTATCCATTTAGCATGACGACGGTTCAACTTACCTTGATTTTTGAGATATTTTAATGCTTCATGGTCAGAATGTATAACAAACTCTTTAGGCTATAAATAGTGCTGCCATGTTTCCAAAACTCGAACTAATGCATAAAGTTCTTTGTCATAAACAGAATAGTTCAGATTTGGACCATTTAGTTTTTCTGAAAAATAAGCAATTGGTTTACCTTCTTGAAGTAGCACACCGCCAATACCAACACCGCTAGCATCACATTCAACCTCAAAAGCCTTACCAAAGTCTGGTAGTTGTAGTAGTGGTGCTTCACAAAGTTTTCTTTTCAGCTCTTGAAAGGCTTTTTCCTGCTCATCTCCCCATTTGAATGGAACATCTTTCTTTGTCAAGTTGTTCAGGGGAGCAGCGATTGTGCTGAAATTTTTGACAAATCGACGATAGAACCCGGCAAGGCCATGAAAACTCCTTACTTGGCTGACATTTTCAGGTGTAGGCCACTCTTTTATTGCCTTGATTTTATCTTCGTCCACTTGGATTCCCTGTGCACTCACAACAAAACCAAGAAAAACAACACGGTCTGTGCAAAATGTGCATTTAGAAATATTTCCATACAACTTTTCATCTCGTAAAACAGCAAGTACTTGGTGAATATGATCAATGTGCTCATCAAAAGATTTACTATAAATCAATATATCATCAAAATAAACAACCACAAACTTTCCAATGAATTTTCTCAAAACTTGATTCATTAAACGCATAAATGTGGAAGGTGCATTTGATAAACCAAAAGGCATAACGAGCCATTCATATAAACCAAATTTTGTTTTGAATGCTGTTTTCCATTCATCCCCAGCTTTCATACGAATTTGATGATACCCGCTGCGCAAATCAATTTTGGAAAAAATAACTGAGCCACTCAATTCATCTAACATATCGTCAAGCCTAGGAATAGGATGACAATAGCGAACCGTAATAGCATTTATGGCTCGACAATCAATACACATCCGCCATGACCCATCTTTTTTAGGGACCAAAAGTACCGGAACTGCACAAGGTGAAAGAGACTCACGTACGTACCCTTTATCCAAAAGTTCTTTTACCTGTCGCTGAATCTCTTTTGTTTCTTCGGGATTTGTACGATAAGGTGGACGATTTGGAAGAGAAGCACCAGGTACCAAGTCAATTTGGTGCTCAATTCCACGTAACGGTGGAAGTCCGGGTGGCACTTCATCGGGAAAAACATCCTCAAAATCCTGCAATAAATCAAGGACAGCACGAGGCAATGTTGAAGGTAACTCGTTAGTAGAAAATAAAGCTTCTCTGTACATGAGCACAAAGAATGGGGCTGTGGTGTTTTTCACTTCTCTCAAATCACTCTTGCTCGCTAACAAACATTGATTCTTTTGTGGCACTCTTTTGTTTTCAGTGGGCTTTATGTAGCGGGAAGGCTTGGGATTTTCTCTCTCACTAAGTTTTTGTGTCTCGCTCAATTTTCTTTTCTCGCTCTCCTCTCTTTTTCTTCTAGCAACATCAGCAGCATGTATGTCTTCCGGAGACAATGGAACCAGCACCACTTTCTTCTCTTTATGAATAAACATGTGTTTGTTGGAGCGACCATAATGAAAAAGAGTACCTTGGGGTTTTTGAAAGAGTTTTGAAAAATATAAACAACATAGCTCTTGCTCCTCTATTGATTCTCTCGGATCGCTCAAAACGTGTATTTTTCTTACCAAAGCATTATCTTGCCTCTTTTGTCCTACTTCTAAGGCTTGTATGTGGAGCTCAAGGTAGGGATAGAGAGGCATACTTGTATCACAAATATTGCTGAACCAAAAGAAAGGATCCACGGAGAATTCAAGTCATACAACCTTGATCAAGAAGTGCATGTGTGGATGGATGTGTGGATGTTTATATGTGACGACTCCTTTATTGGATTTTACCTCTCTTTGTTTTGTATTTCCGAGACATGGCTAACATTTTTCTTTCTTTTCTTTTTCATGCTCTGTACATGAGCATTTTCTTTTTTTCTTGCTCATCTTTTTGTGAGTCTTCTTTTTCTTTTGCAGAGCCATGTCCCTCTTTTGTTTATTTTGAGAGAGAGAGGTAAAATGGGGTAAAAGTGAGGAGTGTCTTTATTTGGACGGGTGGATGTGCTAACTCCCGGTGTAGGAGTTTTAGCAATTTTGGTGGATCGTGTACGTGATCTTGATCAAGAGAGCATGACAAGTATCTCATTAGGGTCACAAAATTTTGGAAAAGCTCATTGCAACACAAGCAGCATATGTGTGTAAGTTTGAAAATTGTGATCAACATATGGCATTGGTAGGAAATCATATACCAAGAGAGGAGCAGCGAGCCTTGCTATTTTAACTTTTTGAAATAAAATTCCCAAGGACTTTGTAGATTGAGCAAAAGATCATTTCATCGAACCATATCACACTCGCCAATTATCTAGAAAAACATGGGTTCCTATGGATAGGTTGTTCACAAGCAAGTGGTAATGAAGCGAGTAATAACAAGTGTGCAAGTTCATGTTGAGAACAAAAAGGGAGAGCATTGGGATTCATAAGGATGTAAGTAAAAGAAATTTTCCCCAGTTTTTAATTGGTCAAGTTTTATTTAATTTTCGCGTCTCAGAAAGAACTTGACAGATAATGTAGGCGAAAAGGGAGTGTGGGAAACAAACTTAAGTAGCAGGGGAAAGCAGAGGACCAGAGGGACCCACCAGGGGTCAGCCGACCTGGTCAGTTGGGGTCGGCCGACCTGGTGTGGCCCCTTCTGGTGCCCAAATTTTGCATAATTGTTGGTGTTGTCCTTCCCGTGATGTTTCTGAATGATTTGCTCGAGTTTGTTTCTGTTTTCGCGATGTATTCCCCCCACACTTGCCTTTTTGCCTGTTTCCTTCAAAATAGACAAAGATATTTGGAAACACAAATTGCTCTACCGGTATGGAAGCCCGGGGAGCACTAATTTGATTGAATTCAGTAAATATGATGGCGCATTACAAATTTGAGGAAATTAAAATGATGAAAGCAAATGCAATAAAACTAAGTAAATGCGCCATGGGAAAATGATGATCGCGGGAGGTTTTAGTCGTAGAACTTTTCTTCCTTTCCCGCGCTCTTGAAAAGACGCTTCATCTTTGAGTTGGTGCTGCGGCGATGGTCATCATGGGCATCTCGTATTTCAGCAAGAGCGTCTTTTATCTCCGCCACTTTATCATTTAGGCGTTCATGAGCGTTGCGGAGATCATTATGTTTAGCGAGGAGACGTTGATAGGGACTCTTTTTCGGGGTCTTTTCCTCCTCGCTCTCATACATCCCCCCTGCCCTCTTGATGGGAGGAGGAGGGATATGCCTTTTCACCTTCTTGGGTGGAGTGGTGCTTATGGATTCGAGGGCGCCTCGCTTCTCCGCCGAAGTGAGTGGTGGGTGGAGCTGCTTTCCACCACCACGAATTCCCTTGATCTTGAACCGAATGCCCGCCTTCTTGGAGGGGCTAGGCAGGTTGAGCCCCTCATATTGGTGATGCACCACGTCTCCATTCCTTGCGACGAGGGTGCCGACATACTTCTCCCCTGGACGGAGAGAGCCTTCGGCCTCATCGTGACTTGGCTTCTTGGGGATGGTTTTCCCCTTGCCGTAGCGTGGTGGTGCACTAGCGGGAAGGTTTTTAGAGGGGTCTTTTGCTGCTGGTGGTGGTGGTGTGATGGTGAGAGGTGCTTCTTTGACGCTCATGGCTTGCTCATGGATTGGAGTGACGGGATCAAGGATGTTTTCAAGGTCAAAGAAGCGGCAAAGCTCACTAGTGATAGCGGGGACGTTAAAGCTTGGGATGCTGCTGTCCATGGTGGTGGCAAAGGTTTCTTTGGGCGAAAAGATAATGGTGGAAGAGAGGTGCAAGTGAAAAAGGGTGGAAATCACCTTTATTTATAAAGAAAACTATGGAAAGAATTAATTCTTATTTTTTCCGCAGCGGAGCAAGAGCTAAATCAGTGGGATTTGAGTATGTGAACGTTGGAGCAGAGTGTGAGAGAAAAATGGGACCGTTGGGGCTCCAACAGAGGTCGCCCGACCCGACCGTTGGGGCTCCAACAGAGGTCGCCCGACCTGAAGAAGGGGGGTCGGCCGACCTGCTGTGGGCCCCTCTGGTTCCCTTCTTTTTCTGGCTAATTTCTTGCTATATTTATTCAAAGTAAAGTGCTGCTACGGATGATAACACAAATCAGAGGATATCATGATAAAGATTCTAAATTAATCAAGTGCATGACATCAAACTCTTTATTCGTATCGGGCTCAAAATAAATTTTTAGACGCTGGCCATTTACCTTGAATACTTTACCTTCGTCGTCTTGGAGTGTGATTGCTCCGTGTGGCGAAGTTTCAATAACCGTGTATGGCCCGTCCCATTTGCTTCTTAATTTTCCGTGCCCGAATAGTTTCACCCGTGAGTTAAATAGCAAGACTTTGTCTCCAACTTTGAATTCTTTTACTCTTATTCTTTTATCGTGCCACCGTTTAGTTCTCTCCTTATAAATGGCTGAGTTGTGGTAAGCTTTGTCTCTCCATTCTTCCAACTCAGCTATCTCCATTTTTCTCTTCCATCCGGCACCTCGAAGGTCCATATTCCATTTTCTAATGGCCCAATATGCTCGATGTTCCAACTCGATGGGTAAATGGCATGTTTTTCCATATACGAGTTGGTATGGTGACATGCCTATGGGTGTCTTGTATGCTGTCCGGTATGCCCATAGTGCATCGGGTAGCTTGCTTTTCCATGACTTCCCCATTTCTAACACGGTCTTTTGCAGGATCCGTTTGATTTGCTTGTTTGAAGTCTCGGCCTGCCCACTTGTTTGAGGATGGTATGGAGTGGCTATGTTGTGTCGTGCTCCAAGTTCTCTAAGGAAGCTTCGGAAGGTCTTATCAATGAAATGAGACCCTCCGTCGCTTATCACTAGTCTCGGTGTTCCAAATCTTGGGAAGATAATCTCATGGAATATCCGGCGAGCGTGCTTGGAGTCGGCAGCTCGGCATGGCATTGCCTCTACCCATTTAGACACGTAGTCGACTGCCACCAAGATGTATTCACAGTCTTGTGACTTGGGGAATGGCCCCATGAAGTCGATGCCCCATACGTCGAAGAGTTCGACTTGTAAATTGAAGTTGAGGGGCATTGCATCCCTTGCCGTGATGCCTCCAAATCTTTGACATTGTGGGCATCGTCTGACGAATTCTTTTGTGTCTTCGTACATTGTTGGCCAAAAGAAACCACTTTGCCATATCTTGGCCTGAGTACGAAACACTCCATGGTGTCCCCCGTATGGAGCTGAATGACATTTCTCGATGATTTGTGTGCTCTCGGGTGTCGGCACACATCTTCTGAGCAGTCCATCGGCGCAGACACGGTAAAGGAAGGGCTCACTCCAAAGGTGACGACGACTCTCATAGATGAGTCGTCTCTTGTTTTCTCCCGGTGGTACGTACCCCGTCACTATGAAGTTCACAATGTCGGCGTACCACGGATGTGAGTCCTTGACATGGAGTAGCATGTCGTCGCGCAAGAAGTCATTGATGGGTAATTCCTGCGGGTTAGTGAATTGCATGCGCGACAAATGATCCGCTACAGAATTTTCTACTCCTTTCTTATCACGGATTTCTAAATCAAACTCTTGGAGCAGAAGAATCCATCTTATCAAACGGGGTTTAGCATCTTTCTTAGAGAGCAAAACTTTCAAAGCAGCATGATCGGTGTAAACGATAACTTTTGCTCCAGCTAAGTAAGATCTAAACTTATCAAAAGCAAAAACAACAGCAAGGAGCTCTTTTTCAGTGGTAGTATAATTCAACTGAGCTCCAGACAGAGTTTTGCTAGCATAAGAAATTGCATGATGCTTCTTATCTCTAGTTTGACCAAGAACAACCCCCACAGCAAAGTCGCTAGCATCACACATAATTTCAAACGGAAGCGTCCAATCAGGGGGTTGGATGATTGGAGCGGAGATGAGTGCATTTTTGAGAGTATTGAAAGCATTCATGCATTCATCAGTGAAATTAAAGGGTGCATCTTTTGCAAGCAAATTTGTAAGGGGTCTAGCAATTTGAGAGAAATCTTTGATAAAACGGCGATAGAACCCCGCATGTCCAAGAAAACTGCGAACACCCTTAATATTAACGGGCGGTGGAAGCTTTTCTATAACTTCTAATTTTGCCTTGTCCACCTCTATCCCTCTTTCAGAAATCAAGTGCCAAGGACTATGCCTTCTCTAACCATAAAGTGGCATTTCTCCCAATTGAGCACTAAGTCCTTTTCTTGACAACGTTGCAAGACTTTGTCTAAATTTTCTAAACAATGATCGAAGGTTTTCCCATAGACAGAGAAATCATCCATAAAAACCTCCATATTCTCTTCGATCATGTCAGAAAAGATAGACATCATGCATCGTTGAAAAGAAGCAGGCGCATTACATAGCCCAAAAGACATTCGACGATAAGCATAAGTTCCGTAAGGGCATGTAAAAGTCGTCTTACTCTGATCGTCGGGATGGATGGGAATTTGATGATATCCCGAATACCCATCAAGGAAACAAAAGAAAGAATGATTTGCCAGCCGTTCCAACATCTCATCGATGAAGGGCAGTGGAAAATGATCTTTCTTTGTAGCCTTGTTAAGTTTTCGGTAATCGATGCACATCCTCCACCCCGTGACGGTTCGTTGAGGGATTAATTCGTCCTTGTCGTTATGAACGACCGTCATTCCTCCCTTCTTGGGCACAACCTGCACTGGGCTCACCCACTCGCTGTGTGGAACAGGATAGATAATACCAGCATGCAAAAGTTTTAAGACCTCTTTCTTAACGACTTCCCTCATTGCATTGTTCAGCCTCCGTTGAGGTTCCCTAGAAGGTGTGCTATCGGGATCTATGGGAATGCGATGGGTGCAAAGAGCAGGGCTGATTCCCTTGAGGTCTCCTAGCGAGTAGCCAAGAACGGAGCGATGTTTTTCTAACACGGCTAAGAGCTTAGCGGTTTCTTCCTCCGAAAGCTTGTCACTTATGATGACGGGTGTTTCGGGGTTTCCGTGAAGAAAAGCGTAGCGTAAGCCTGGTGGGAGTGCTTTGAGCTCTATGGGAGGTGGCGGCGAGGCTAAGGTTTCGGGCAGCTCAAAGGTTTCTTCCGAATCGTCTTCTTCTAAAACAAAATTGAGAGCATCTTCTTCCAAGGACGATTCGGGGGTTTCATGAAGAAAAACTGCCATAACCTCCTCTATACAATCGTCTACTTCGGGGGACTCCTCGGCAAAAGTATTCAGCGTATGAACGATAGGGATAGAAAAAGGTTCCTTGCCGAGGGTGAAGTCAAGGGTTCCAGAAGGCGATATTTTTGAGAAAAGCTTTTCTATGGGATGGCCTACAAGAACATCAAAATCCAAAACCCCGAAGACGTGAAAATCCAGCGATACTTCGGCATCATCGTGCTTAATGCAGACGTCTCTAACGATCCCCAAACCCTCAAAGAAGTGCCCCGGAGAGGTTCTAAGGAGTTTGCTAGTGGGTGCCCAAACTTCGTTCCCAAACATGGTTAAAGCAAAAGATTTGGACATGATGTTGGCACCCACTAAAGGATTATAGAGAACATCTACCTTTGATCCCCGAATTGAGCTTTGAATGGTTGAGGTAGGATGTTCAAAACGAATAGTATCGGAAGAAAACTCATTTTCTCTCAACCATTCATCGCTTATGATCAATGTCAACTCCCGAATGGTTTCCAAAAGAAAATCTTTTTCTAAAGGTTCGGGGGTTGGTGCAGGGAGTCTTGGCCTCTTTTGACAAGAGTAGTTCGAGGAGTCTCCAAAGTTTTCAAAAATTTCTTCCTCGAACTCAAATGGGAACTCAAGAGGTTCATCATCCTCTATCATTGTTCTTGTGTTAGATGGGGACTCGATTGTTGGGTCTACCATTGTAGGCACCAATTGTTGTGTTTCTTGCACAACGAGTTCCCCATCTTTTGACTCCGGCTCAATTAGTAAATCAGCAGAAAAAGGAGTGTTTTCCACAATGCGATCCAAAAGTTCGTGTGCTTCTGCTATGGTCTTATGAGTAAAAGATCCACTAGCGGCCGTGTCAAGATAAAGTGCAGTATCGCTGCTCAATCCCGAATAAAAATGTTGTAATAAAACGGGTTCGGGGAGCAACAATTCAGGTCCGGAGTCTGTTAATGAACAGAACCGAATCCATGATGCACTCAAGGTTTCCTCTTTTTCTTGACGAAAGTTAATTATTTCCGCTCGTAGAGAAGTGATACGGGATACGGGGAAGAACGCTAGACAAAATTTGTCTCGCAATTCTTTCCAATCACCGTTCACTCTCTTAGCGGTGTAAGTGTACCATTGCTTCGCCCTCTCATTGAGAGAGAAGGGAAACAATTTCCACTTCAACGTTTCTTGTGTCATGCCATGGATCGATCGGCATGAACACAAATGCTCAAACTCTCGCAAGTGTTCATAAGGATTTTCATGTTTAAAACCCGAAAAGGATAAACCTCTTATCATCGAAATAAAATTGGGGGAAAACTCATAGCCAAATGAAGAAATGGGTTGTGATGATGATGGTGGCTCTAAGAGCTCGCCCCGTGGAGTGGAAAAAGATTGGATGGTGGGTTGTGACTCCATGAAATGTTTTTGTGAGTTTTTGAATTTAAGGGAAATAAAAACAGAACGGTAAGTAAGATAGATTACGAGGGCAAACTTAATTTGCAATAGAGATATCAACCGTTCCCCGGCAACGGCGCCAGAAATGCTTGTTGGTATTTCTTACGTCACAGATAAATCCGCAAGCGCACGGAATACCGTTGTAGCACTTCACCCGGGAGTATTCCAAGGTATCGTATTTGTTTTCCCCAAGGAACGGAGTTATTCTACCGCAGGGCAAGTTCTACCCAAGGACAACCAAGACAACTAGCAAACTAGGATCGAGAGGGTGATTATATCCAGCTTATCCTAGAGGATAGACGAACTCAAGCTCTACTTGTCTACTTCGGGCGCCGGCTTAGGCCTGGTCTGCCAAGCCACTCCGACCTGTAGCTCTACTATGTACCCGAACGTGGAGGGTTCCTTTGGACGGACAGGGCTGTCACTTCCTGCCGCCTACCTCTACAAACCGTGGAGCACACAGCAAACAAAGGTAACCTCTAGCCTAGACACCACGTCTATGCCGTTGATTACTACTCTAACCTCGGCCCAAAGCTGAATTTAGAAGGCTAGAGCACCCCTTGCGGAGCGATGATCCCGTAAACAAGTATAACAGGAATTACGCCTAGAAAAGTAATAATGCTCGCTAGATAAATAATCACCACGTATAAATCACAAGAGTGCTTACACGCCAAGATAAAGAAATAGAACTAAACCTCCACCAAAGTGGAAGGAGTATTCCTTTCTCTCCCTTGCCCTCTCTCCTATTCTACTAGTGTACAAAAGGCTCTCAGCCTAAGGATTGGAGTGGAGCTCTATTGGAGAGTCTTGCGTCTTGTGGTGTGTGTTGAGAGGGAGGGGTGCCCCTTTATTTATAGCCTTGGAAGGTCGGCAACTTTGAGGCGGTTCCCGAGGTCGGTGACATTTAATGCAGGGGGAACCGACCTCCAGAAGTCGGTGATAAACCGCCATAGAAAGGTGGGCCAGGGGGGCCTCCCTGGCAGGTCGGCCGACCTGGCCAGAGGGGGTCGGCCGACCTGGCCTGGGCCCCTCTGGTCCTGGGCCTTCTCTGGCTCTTTCCTCTGGCTATGTGTGCGCCCAATCCACTTGCATTGGTTGGTCTTGAAGCCTGATTCTGTGGTTTTGGGCTTTTGAACTAAGTTCTTCAGTCCGGGGAAAATCCGTCGATTGCAAAGTCCACGTTTAGTGCATGTTTTCCCCTGTTTTTGTATGGATTGCACCTGTACTTCATAATTCACCAAGACTAGTGGAATTTGTTAGAAATAAACCCTATGTCTACGCTTGGTGATGGTGTTAGGTTCAAAAAGGTGCATAAAGTTGACGGTAAAAATGGGTCGTAAGGACCGTCAACAAGCATCATCGCTCTTATGGCATGGAATAAAATGTGCCATTTTTGAAAAGCGGTCAACGACAAAAAATATTGAGTCCCTCCCCCTTTGAGTCCTAGGCAACCCCAAAATAAAATCCATAGAAATGTCTTCCCAAGGTACATTAGGAATAGGTAACGGAGTATATAAACCATGGGGATTAAGACGGGACTTAGCTTTCAAGCATGTTGTGCATCTCTCCACATAGCGTTGTACATCGCGTCTCATGTGGGGCCAAAAGAAATTATCAGCAACCATGTCCAAAGTCTTTTTGACGCCAAAATGACCAGCCAAACCACCAGCATGTGCCTCCTGCAAAAGAACATTGCGAATCGAGCAAGCTGGAATACATAGTTTGTTAGTTCGAAATAAGAACCCGTCATGCACGTAGAACTTATCCCATCCCTTTCCATCAATACACTTAGAGAAAGCATCTTTGAAATCTGAATCATCACAGTACAACATTTTAATGGATTCCAAGCCAAACATTTTAGCATCTAATTGAGTAACCAAAGTACATCTTCGTGACAAAGCATCTGCAACAATGTTTTCCTTTCCCTTCTTATGCTTAACAACATACGGAAATGTCTCGATGAATTCTATCCATTTAGCATGACGACGGTTCAACTTACCTTGATTTTTGAGATATTTTAATGCTTCATGGTCAGAATGTATAACAAACTCTTTAGGCTATAAATAGTGCTGCCATGTTTCCAAAACTCGAACTAATGCATAAAGTTCTTTGTCATAAACAGAATAGTTCAGATTTGGACCATTTAGTTTTTCTGAAAAATAAGCAATTGGTTTACCTTCTTGAAGTAGCACACCGCCAATACCAACACCGCTAGCATCACATTCAACCTCAAAAGCCTTACCAAAGTCTGGTAGTTGTAGTAGTGGTGCTTCACAAAGTTTTCTTTTCAGCTCTTGAAAGGCTTTTTCCTGCTCATCTCCCCATTTGAATGGAACATCTTTCTTTGTCAAGTTGTTCAGGGGAGCAGCGATTGTGCTGAAATTTTTGACAAATCGACGATAGAACCCGGCAAGGCCATGAAAACTCCTTACTTGGCTGACATTTTCAGGTGTAGGCCACTCTTTTATTGCCTTGATTTTATCTTCGTCTACTTGGATTCCCTGTGCACTCACAACAAAACCAAGAAAAACAACACGGTCTGTGCAAAAAGTGCATTTAGAAATATTTCCATACAACTTTTCATCTCGTAAAACAGCAAGTACTTGGTGAATATGATCAATGTGCTCATCAAAAGATTTACTATAAATCAATATATCATCAAAATAAACAACCACAAACTTTCCAATGAATTTTCTCAAAACTTGATTCATTAAACGCATAAATGTGGAAGGTGCATTTGATAAACCAAAAGGCATAACGAGCCATTCATATAAACCAAATTTTGTTTTGAATGCTGTTTTCCATTCATCCCCAGCTTTCATACGAATTTGATGATACCCGCTGCGCAAATCAATTTTGGAAAAAATAACTGAGCCACTCAATTCATCTAACATATCGTCAAGCCTAGGAATAGGATGACAATAGCGAACCGTAATAGCATTTATGGCTCGACAATCAATACACATCCGCCATGACCCATCTTTTTTAGGGACCAAAAGTACCGGAACTGCACAAGGTGAAAGAGACTCACGTACGTACCCTTTATCCAAAAGTTCTTTTACCTGTCGCTGAATCTCTTTTGTTTCTTCGGGATTTGTACGATAAGGTGGACGATTTGGAAGAGAAGCACCAGGTACCAAGTCAATTTGGTGCTCAATTCCACGTAACGGTGGAAGTCCGGGTGGCACTTCATCGGGAAAAACATCCTCAAAATCCTGCAATAAATCAAGGACAGCACGAGGCAATGTTGAAGGTAACTCGTTAGTAGAAAATAAAGCTTCTCTGTACATGAGCACAAAGAATGGGGCTGTGGTGTTTTTCACTTCTCTCAAATCACTCTTGCTCGCTAACAAACATTGATTCTTTTGTGGCACTCTTTTGTTTTCAGTGGGCTTTATGTAGCGGGAAGGCTTGGGATTTTCTCTCTCACTAAGTTTTTGTGTCTCGCTCAATTTTCTTTTCTCGCTCTCCTCTCTTTTTCTTCTAGCAACATCAGCAGCATGTATGTCTTCCGGAGACAATGAAACCAGCACCACTTTCTTCTCTTTATGAATAAACATGTGTTTGTTGGAGCGACCATAATGTGTGGCATCCACATCGAATTGCCATGGACGGCCCAAAAGTAAGTGGCAAGCTTGCATTGGAACAATATCACAATCAACCTCATCATAATAATCACCAACAGAGAATGGTAATCTGACCATGTTAGTGACCTTCACTGTCCCAGAATTATTCAGCCATTGCATATGGTACGGATGAGGGTGGCGATGTGTTTGTAAACCAAGCTTCTCAACGAGCACTTCACTCACAACATTATTGCAGCTTCCCCCATCGATTATGAACCGACAAATCTGTCCTTTCACTTTGCATCGTGATTGAAATAGATTATGGCGCTGCCCCTGCTCTGCTGCAGCAAATTGGGTGGATAAAACTCGACGAACAACCAAAGTGTGGTCAGGTGCAGCAAAAATAGAAGAACAACTTTTTGTTTCAGATCTGATATGTGAACTTTGATTGCTAGCATGCAAATCATTGAGAGAAAATAGTAGTAATTCCTCTCCAAATTCAGGTGCACAAATCAACTCGTCGGTATCAATCAAGATCGGAGATGAAGTAGTCATTTTATGGTTGCTACTAATAGGACATAGAGCGGACGACAAAGTATGTGAGGAGGCCATAGAAAATGTGTTAGCAGCCAGCATGCAACCATCAGATCGAGATGAAGCATCAAAATTAGTTTCAGTGAGCAATTCATCAAAATCAGCATAAGTAATCTCTTTTGTGATTTCACAAGAATATGCCTCATCAATATGTGTGAAGGATTGAAGTGCTAATAAATTCAGACCCAATTCCTCCTCGCCATCCTCTGCCTCATACTCAAGAGTTTCCAAGTATCCATCTTGTAAGGTAGCATCACCGGATTCATTGTCATCTTCACTTTGTGAGTCATAAGAACCATCAGCAAGAGCTATCATAACACGGCGATTTGGACACTCCGCTTTCTTATGTCCATGTCCACCACATTTGAAACACTCAATATTACTTGTCTTTTTCTTGGGTGGAGCACTTGAGGAACTAGACTGTTTTGTAGCCACATCTTTGCCTTTTTGCTCTTGTGATTTTCCTTGAGATGATGCTGATCGAGAAGGCATAAAAGGAGGTCGTGATGCTGATGTGTTTGATCCCAAACCTTGCTGCTCAGTACGACGCCATTGAGAGTGAGTGTTCCCTGCTGAAAATGCAACACGATTCTTAGAAGATTCATTAAGATGCCGCTCAGCCCTTTTTGCAAAGTGGACCAATTCTGTGAGATTGTGATAACTGGTCATATCAACTTTTTCAGCAATTTGTTTGTTGAGACCAACCAAGAAACGAGCCATCACTGACTCCTCATCTTCTTGGATACCTGTACGGAGAAGGCACATCTCCATTTCTTGATAATACTCATCAACAGTACGATTACCTTGCACAAGACGTTTCAGTCGTAAGTGCAGCTCACGAAAATAATATGTAGGTACAAAACGACGCCTCATTTCCCGCTTCATGTCATGCCAAGTAATATATTCTTGTCCAACACGTCGAAATTCAGCACGGACTTGGTTCCACCAGGTAATAGCATATCCTTTAAACTCAATTGCAGCCAACTTTGCCTTTGTGTCTATAGGATAGTCTTACAAATCAAATATTTGATCCACCTTTGTCTCCCACTCAAAGTACTCATCAGCATTTTCCTTGCCAATAAATGTAGGTATAGACACTTTGACTTTTCCCAAACCATCATCATATCGTCGACCATCACGATCACCATAGCGTTGATTACCACCATTATCACCATGGCGGTGATCATCATAATTACGAAACTGAAAATTTTGTGCACCCCGTTGGCCACCACCATCATCAAATTCAGCGCCTATGTCATCTCTTGGAGCCCCTCGAATAGGAACTCGCTCAGCACGACCAACAAAATTTGAATGATTAGGACCAAAAATACGTCGCCGACCGCTACTAACTGCAGAAGCAATGCGTTCAGCCTCAACTTCCAAGGCTGCATGGCCAACATTTCCATGAGGAACTTCATTGTGTTGACTCCCATCAAGTTGCTGCTCTGGGAGAAAGGGTCGGAGAGCTTGTAATTGTTGCATCAATTGGTTCATTTGTGTACGCATCTGCTGAAATTCAGCCACTGACACAGCAGCACCATTGTTCGATGGAGACCCATTCTCTCCTGCCATGTTAGTACAGCGAGATAGGAAATATGTAGTGGACAAAGTTTGTATGTGGAAACACTCCCTTACCACTTACTCCATGAGCTCATTGTCTCCCTGAGAAAAATGAGAACCGGGGCAGCAGTATAGCAGTGGAAGAACGATTGTACCAGAGACGACTGTGATCAAACTCGCAAGTGCTTTGGGTGGGGCTGGGTGGGTAAAAAAAAATACAAGGTGTGTGCAATCTGAAAGTAGTGATGCAAAATCGAATAATAATCCAAATGAATCACAAATCCAAGTTGCTGATTGTGGTGGAGTAGTGCAGACAAGATTGCAGCAAGAGAGAAAAAAAAATTGACTGTATAGAAATAACTTTGCACCAACAGAACTGTAGTTCGATCCCCTCCTTTTGGGAAAAAACAATTCTTTCACTGAATGTCTCTCTCTCTTTTCTTGCTTCTTTTTTTTTGTTTTTGCACTTTCTTTTCTTCTTCTCCTTCTTTTTTATTTTTATTTTTTTTTAACAGCTCAGAAGAGTGGTGCGAAAAGGAATAGAACAAGAAAATTTGGTGGCAGTTTTTTTTTTGTTGAGATTTATGGAGTAGCTGACCAAAATATTAGGATAGATGATCCCAAAAAAAAAATAGGTGGAACACGAGCAAGGGAAAAAAATCAGCAACTAGATAAGACTCAAAGGATTGAAAACTCGATAAAGCAAACTACAATTCAGATGCAAATCAAAAGGCTAGGATTTTTTTTTTTTTTGGCTTTGTGTGGACTGTAGGAAAAAAAATTCAACAAAAGTATCAAGTAAAGATGATCCTACCGAGTAAACTAAGCTCTGAATACCAGATGATATGCACCCGCGTATGGATTACGCGAGAGCGTATGGATTACGCGAGAGCAACCTTTGCGGCCCGATCTTCTCGAAGGATCCAACAAGAACTTGATAACTATTGATCCGTGACCTGACGAAGAGGTAGTGCACCGCGAGATTTCTCACACGACGAACTACCGAGACAATCGCCCTTCCACGTACCAACGAAGCTAGCCCACGCAATCATGCCGTATAGACGTGAAGGCACGAACTAGGTGAACCGTAGTTCGGCGTTCTACAACTCCCTCAGGAATCGAAAGAACAAGTGTTGCAAGCCTCTCAAGACTCACGGAAGATGAACAGCACACTCATGTGTATTCTCTGGAAAATAGCAGCCAAATTTCCCCCGTAGCTTCCTAGTACAAGCTCATATATACTACTAGCGTGAGTGCTTTCAGTTTTACATCATTAAAATAATGGAAGCTGATTTATTTTCTCACGCCATCTTCTCATCTTCAGGATTGTTTAGACTTCTAAGCATGCATGCAGGCGTGAGGTAGACCAAGGGTCAGACTGGAAGTTCAAGTATCTTGCTCCATTCTCTCTCCTTTGCACGTGACATGTACAAGACTCAGCATCTGAAATTTACAAGCAAAGAAATGTAATAATTATTTTTATCAAAATTCTTAAGATAAATTAGGGATAGCTTGCACCTGTTTATCCTTGGCTGAATTTGCTGAAATATAACCATTCAAGTACTTGATCAAAAAATGCTTGAGAGTAGTCTCGGAGGGCAGAAATCATCATCGTCCCATTTAATCTCCCGTGTGCCATCATTCCTTAAAACATTAAAACAAGAATTCGGGAGTATCGAGTTATCAAAAATACTATGGTTAAGTAAAGCAAGGTTATTCTTCACCTGATCATGCATTTCATTCTCCAATTGTTTAGCTCTATTCCTTGTTATTGGTCCAGTAGTATTAGTAGACATGTCCTCATCAGTATCCCCCAGGAATCGGCTCTTGGTTAGGATCCTTAGGACCTCTCCACAGCCAGACTGGAAAGTATCACGCCTTCAAAGGCTGGAACTTCCTCAAGCAAAAATTCAGCGCAATGGCTGGACCGAGAACCCCTTTACTCGGCTCCTTCACAGCTGCAATCAACCTGTGCAGTTCTCTCAACTCTGCAGCAACTGAAGGGCCCGGCTTACTTTTCCAAATATCCTCATACACTGGATATTTGTTCTCAAATTTGGGCAAGGCCGGGAGAACATTGGCACAATAAAACCATTCACAGTGCCACCCTTTGTTTGAGGTGGACAACTGGCAATCAAAATACTTATTCTTCCTCCGGAGCTGGATACCGGCGCCTCCCACCAACTGTGGTTTGTCGGCCGAGGGATGTGGCTTCAAGAAGAATAAATCTCGGAAAAGATCGAAATGGGGCTCAATCCCCAGAAAACACTCACAAAGAGTGATGAACATCGATAAATGCAAGACACCATTCGGATTTAGATCCGTCAGCTGAATCTTGTAAAAGTGCAGCAGAGATCTGAGAAAGCGATGGGTTGGCAATCCAAATTCGCGCCGAAAAAAGGATTCAAACACTACAATTTCACCTGGCCCTGGAGATGGGAATGTTTCCCCTTCTGCCGCTCGCCAGCCGATGATCTCCTTGCTCGGCAGCCAACCCTTCTTCACCAAGAACTTCAATCTCTTTTCCGAAGAGATTGATCTAGGCCATGGATGGGCCTTCTCTCCTTCAGCAGCATCTGGAACAACGATCAGGGGACCTGAAGATCCGCCTTCATTGCTCCCTGGAACAATTGCTCCTCGAGATGAGCTTGCACCCGCCGAAGCATCGAATGGCTGCGCTCTAGCAGCCACCATCTCCTCCATCTCTCTCTGATCTCCTTCTCCGGCCATCTGAGTCGCGAGGATTTTGCGGGACTTAGGGATTTGATGAACAGTGTGAGGAACGATGGCGAGAGGAAGAAGAGGAGTTGCGGTTGCGGCGAGACCTAATAATATACGCGGATGATTCAAATCTGACGGTCCAAAACGCCCGGTTTATCTCTGTGGCTCAGATTTACTAACCGTTTAGCTTCTCCTGTACGCTAGGGCTGCTAACGGGCGGGAAATTTGGAACCCTAAGAATTACTCGGCCAGATTACTCGGCCAAATTACTCGGAAAATAGGCGGGAACAATTCGGCTTCTCGAAGGAAGATCACTCGGATTCTGTGTTTTTCAGTTGACTTACAACGTGACTCAGTTCACATCAGAAATTGAGTCTCTTTATTTCACTGAAAATGAAATGCAATACAATGCAGACGAGATGCTTCACCAAAAGGTGAAGATGCAGACGAACATTACCAAACAAGAACAATATGCATTACAAGAGACTCAGGCGAACATCATTGCTTTAGCCTATTACAAGGAACCTACATCTACCCACCACGGCGGCTGCGGGTCCTGTGAGCAACACAGGATGGCTTAGCAAGGAGATCCTTGCGCCCTGGCAGGTACCTCCTGCGCGGTTCACCTTCGTCCTCTTCCCCAGAGGAGATGACGATGAACTCCGGCAGAGCTGGGGCCTCCGCTGGAGGATGAATCACCGCGAGTGGAGGCTCGTTGAGCACTTCAACCATCTCTAGGGGTACAAGAGCAGGCGCTGGAACTACAGGTGGTGCTGGGGCTGGAGCCGCTGGAGCTGCTGGAGGCGGCGGCATGTCGCCCGGAGCTGATGGCGCTGCGGCGGATGAAACCCTACGCCTGGAGTCCCTACGGCCAGCCATGGTTTGATACTGGGAGAATGAGGAAGCGGCCAACACCAACATTTGGTTTTAAAGGCCCAGATGAAGAATCTGAAAAGACGAAAATGATCTGACGTTTCTGCTTCAGGATCTGAAAAGCACCTGTCCAGATTCCTGCATCAACGACAAACTCGTCACAGTAAACTTGTGACTCGGTGGATAAGGATGAATGCTCGGATAAAATTTAAACGTGCATTATTAGAGTATACACTTAATCTCTCGGATTATTTGTATAACACTCAGCTATTTTTCTGTTTAACAGTACAGATTTCAGTCTGTGTGTTTTTATTTCTTTTTGAGTCTGTACATAATTATACTAATTATCCACAGACTCGGGGGCTAGTCCACGTGGACTCATTTGCGTGAGTTCCACGAAAATTCATAACAACTGTACTATCAGTAATCTTAGTGTTTCTAGTCTATCTTGAGTCTGCACTTAATTATACTAATTATCTGCAGACTCGGGGGCTAGTCCACGTGGACTCACTGGCGTGAGTTCCACCATTCTCTCGGCAGACTTGCCAGGCACACGGGTTGTCTTATATCCTTGACAATTTAAGTCGGATAATACCTAGAATTTATCCTCTTCTGAATCTCAATTGTTTTCGTTGAGAGACAGCTTGGGGGCTACGGGTTGCAATCATCCCTGGCTGATTAGCTGGATGGACCTAGACACCAGCTCGGAATGAGAAGTTCTTGGCTGAGACTCATTGTGACTTCCTGTTCTAATTGCCTTGTGCGCAGGAAAACATGAGTTCCTTATATAATGGATGCTACTTTTCAACACATCAGTATGATGCACTGATCGTACATTCATTCACTCGGATCAGGATCTTATTTCTTGGTTCAGCTTACTTTGAGTTACTATACAATTCTACAAATTACACAGTAACTCGGGGACTATATCAGTATGATGCACTGATCGTGCATTCATAATTTTCAAATTTAAAGACATGCCTTTTTCAAGGCCTAGGCCGACTCAGTCAGTTGGATACTATTCACATAGTATGCTTTCAGCCCTAGCCGACAGATTCGGATGTTGAATTTATTTTCACTCAGATCGAGATCATATTTCTTTGATTCAAGCTTACTTTGAGTTACTATACAATTCTACGAATTACACAGTAACTCGGGGGCTACATCAGTATGATGCACTGATCGTGCATTCATCATTTTCAACTTTGAAGGCATGCTTTTCAGCCTAGACCGACTCAGTCAGTTGGGTATTATTTACATAGTATTCTTTCAGCCCTAGCCGACAGATTCGGATGCTAACTTTATTCAAATCTCCTCAATGGACTTAATCAGCTCTGAGAGCTGAGTGATGTTCTATACACGGAATTTACAAACAAACTTGCTTCAACAAGCATTTATCCAATTTTTCTGATATTATTCAGAGTTGGGTGTCCACTGACAGCATGCCTAATTCAAGGCCCTGTTGGCCTTGGTCCACCCGAAGTCAAGTACCTCAAACTTGATTCAGGTCAAGTTCTTTTTAATTTCTCAATATCACTTGAGATCAACTCCTACATGAAGAGAAGACTAGTCGGAAGCAATTCACTGGATCAATCAAAAAGCACTTGGGGCTACTGTCGTTACCATGACCCCCGGGTACCCTCAAGACCAAAGGGCCGAGTAACCAGACAAGGGTAGTCGGACCAGCCCAGAAGAAACCGAGTAGCCCACGATACAAAATGGAAGGTTCTACTACTCGGATGGATGTAGGAAAGGCTTCTTGCCTTGTACTCCAAGTATTTCCATGATGTAACCGACTAAGACTCTTTCCATGTGACCTTGTACCCCCGACTATATAAGGCGGGCAGGGATCTCCTCTCAAACACACACAATCAATACCACGACATACAGGACGTAGGGTTTTTATCCTCTGGGAGGCCCGAACCTGTCTAAACTCCTTGTCTCGTGTTCACCATCGTATTCTTGGTTCCTTCGCCCCCATAACAAATCTATCGAGGTCCTATAACCTCGACACCAAGCTATCCTACTGCTGCACCTAGACCAAGAGCTTGCAGGCCGCGCGCTCCAGCGAGACACCAAAGATGGTGTTCATCACTGAACTGACGAGCCATTGTGTTTAGTTCTGGGCTGGCTCCCTCAAACACACATGCATTCCGATGTTTCTCTATAGCATCCAGATGCCGAGCGCGATCATAGTGTTGAATCCTCCACCAGGATGCGAATATGCAATCATTGGGACCTGGATTACTCGTTAAAAAACCCAGAGGTGCCAAAATTCAAAACAAGAATTTACATGCAAATACACATACGACGTGTGGATATGTTGAGCAGTCTCGTCAGCTTGATCACAGACTTGTCGGGATGAGGCATTCCTCTCTTCTGAAGATGGTCCGCTGGGCGCTGTCCAACATCTGTTCTGAACGGACAACGAAAGAAAAACCTTGCACTTTCCGGGAGCCCATAATTTTCAAATTAATCGCCAAGGTTCCAGGTGATGAAGCCATTGAAAAAGGCACGACATGCTGACTTGGATGAGAACTCGCCTGGGCCTTCAAATATCCATGAATGTTTGTCCTCCTCCTGAGTCAGCATGGTATTCTGAATAATGTCCGGAAGCTTGAAATATTCGAACAGCCCAGTCATAGATAGTCGGCCAGCACTGATCAATGAGCGCCTCAGCCACCGTGCGGCATTGTCAAGTTTTCATCAATGTTTTAAATAGCGGGCTAAGCCCTTTAACGGCTGATGTCCACAAAGGCTAAGAAAGGCTATAGCCACAACTAAGCCCATTTAGCAGTTTCACAATACCATTAAGATATCAGTAAATAATTAGACATAAAACATGACACTAAGAAATTTTTATGGGCTAAAATAAGTCAATGGCTTCATGCCTTAATTGTATCATCATTTACAGCTTTAAACATCTTGATTTAGGTGGCTAAATCATTTTTAAAGTTTCAAACATCATCAAGAGCTTCATTTCTTCATCACACCACCATTTAGCCGGCTAAATCATGTGAATTTAGCGGATTTAGCTGGCTATAGCAGGCTATTAAGCTTAGCGCTAAATGGAGATTAGCTTAGCCTCTCGTCTTTTCAGAGGATATAGCGGTGACAATAGCCGGCTATTTAGAACATTGGTTTTCATTGGTACTGCAGCTACCACCAAATTAAGATCAGTTATGCAGCATCCCGGCAGCCATCGGTCCTCCCAAAACAAAGTGTTGATTCCATTACCGACGTGCGTTGTTGAACAAGGCGACAGCATTTGGATGTATTTTAATTTCCAATCCCCTCTATGGTCGGTTAATTAGTATCTGTTTTCGCACCACAACCATCTTATCTATAATGATCGCTTGACCAGCTCATGTATTCCAGGTTGAGAACACCTTTTTCTCAAAAAAAAAAAAAAGGTTGAGAACACCTAATCCGCAAAGATCAAGATGCCGCTGCACTTTTTCCCATGCCACCAAACACTTGCTTCGTACTTGTAGCAGGGACCTATTTTTGAACCTTTTTTTTTTTGAGCCGAAAGAATAGTAGGGCGTCCTTAGTATACTTTGGGACTTGTATTACGTCGGCGTCCGATGGTGACGCTTCTCCGCACCTCTCATAGTACGCTTTATTGTAAGATTAGATTTCTCCGACGGAACAGATTAGTTTATTCGTTCGATGAAGTCAAAAGTCGGAAGCAAAGGCTAGGGAATCTTAATTTCGATCCGAGGAGCAAGCTAGCCGAGAGTACTGACGGCGGACATGGGCGACGAGACAAGCGCCAAGAAGAAGAAGGAGGCCCAGCGGCCGGCGTTCATGTCGTTGTTCATGCACGCGGATGCGGTGGACGTGGTGCTGATGCTACTGGGCGTCCTGGGTGCCATGGGCGACGGCATGGCCATGCCCGCGGTGAGGCTGCTCGTCTATAGCCGCATCGCTGACAACATCGGCCGAGGACCCGACGTCGTGCAGCAGTTCAGCTCCAAGATCAATGAGGTACGTACACACTCTCAGGTTGCTGTTGCTAGGCAACAAGCCAATAGAGTACTAATCTAATTGGTTGGTATCGATCGATCGATCAGAACGCGAGGGACGTCGTATTCTTGGGATGTGCGGCCTGGGTCATGGCGTTCTTAGGTGAGCATGCACACCACCATACTAACGGCTCCTTAACTAGCTGCCACAGACAGCATGACTTGGTATATATGTTTGCACTGCAGAGGGCTACTGCTGGGCGCGTACGGCGGAGAGGCAGGCGTCGCGGATGCGGTCGCGGTACCTTCGGGCTGTGCTCCGGCAGGACATGGAGTCCTTGGACCTCACGGCGGGCTCGGCGACGTCAGAGGTGGTGACCAGCGTCTCCAACGACTGCCTCGTCGTGCAGGACGCCCTCGGAGACAAGCTCCCCAACTTGGTGATGAACGCCTCCATGTTCGTCGGGACATACGTCGCGGCGTTCGCGCTCATGTGGCGCCTCACGCTGGTGACACTGCCATTCGCGCTGCTGCTCCTCATCCCTGGGTTCGTGTACGCCCGCGTCCTCACCGGCCTTGCCGCCCGCATCAGGGAGCAGTACACGAGCCCGGGCGCCATCGCCCAGCAGGCCGTCTCGTCCGTGCGCACCGTGTATTCGTCCGTGGCCGAGCGGAGCACCTTGGCGCGGTTCTCCGCCGCGCTCGAGAAGTCGGCGCGGCTTGGGATCAAGGAGGGGCTCGCCAAAGGCTTAGCCCTCGGAAGCAACTCCATCCACTATGCCATCTCTGCATTTAACCTCTGGTACGGCAGCCGCCTCGTTATGTACCATGGCTACCAGCCCGGCATCGTCTACGCCATCTCTGCAACCACTGCCATCGGCGGCAGGTGAGTAGAATTGGCTGATTTAATTTCTTACCAACAAGAATTTCATATGTACTAGCTAGTAATTCATTCACATGCAGAGCGCTAGGGTCGGCGCTGTCGAACGTCAGGTACGTAACTGAGGCAGCCGCGGCGGCAGAGAGGATCATGGAGGTGATGCGACGGGTTCCAAAGATCGACTCCGAGAGCGAAGCCGGCGATGAGCTGGCAAACGTCGCCGGGGAGGTGGAGTTCAAGAGCATCCAGTTTTGCTACCCGTCGCGGCCGGAGAGCCCCGTCTTGGTCAACTTCAGCCTGCGCGTTCCGGTAGGGAGGACGGTGGCCCTGGTCGGCGGCAGTGGCTCCGGGAAGTCGACCGTGATCGCACTGCTGGAGCGGTTCTACGACCCGTCGGCCGGGTTCGTGGCGCTGGACGGCGTGGACATCCGGCGGCTGCGCCTCAAGTGGCTGCGCGCGCAGATGGGGCTCGTCAGCCAAGAACCGGCGCTGTTCGCAATGTCAGTACGAGAGAACATACTGTTCGGCAAGGAAGACGCCACGGAGGAGGAAGTCGTCGCCGCAGCCAACGCCGCAAATGCACACAGCTTCATCTCGCAGCTGCCGCAGGGCTACGATACGCAGGTGATAAATACTAGTTCATTGAAATCAATGACCTTTGGAAATAGAATCCCTTCTTCTGTTGGAACATAAGCCAGTGCGTACTCTTAACATTTTAGATTTTGTTTCTCTTACTCTTTTTTTTTTTTTTTTAACAAGGACAGGTGGGAGAACGTGGTGTCCAAATGTCGGGAGGACAGAAGCAGAGGATTGCAATTGCTAGAGCGATTCTAAGATCACCCAAGATCCTCCTCCTTGATGAAGCCACCAGCGCACTGGACACCAAGTCGGAGCGCACAGTGCAGAAGGCGCTTGACCTCGCCTCTGCGGGGCGGACTACTATTGTTATCGCACATCGCCTCTCCACTGTGCGAAATGCTGACACAATTGCCGTGATGCAATCCGGTGAAGTCAAGGAGCTTGGCTGCCACGATGAGCTCATTGCCGACAAGAATGGCACGTACTCATCTCTTGTCCATCTCGGGCGGTGTGCAGATTCAGGTGAGGTTGACGGGGTTGCTGGAACGGGCAGTAGCACATCTGCAACCCACAACTTGAGCAGGACGTTCTCCTGGTCTAGCAGATCGAGCTCTGCATGGTCAATGGTCGGCGATGCAGCAGGAAAGGATGGCAGCACCAACAATAAGCCGAAGCCTCCCGTGGCATCCTTTAGAAGGTTGCTCATGCTTAATGCACCAGAGTGGAAACATGCACTGATTGGGAGCTTCAGTGCATTTCTTGTTGGAGGCATCCAGCCTGTGTTTGAATATGCCGTGGGGGGCATGTTCTCGGTCTACTTCCTTGCAGACCATACAGATATAAAGAGCAAAATAAAGCTTTATGCGCTCATTATTCTGGCTGTTGCAGCGCTCTCCTTCTTGCTCAACGTCGGGCAACATTATAACTTTGGTTTCATGGGGGAATATCTGACCAAGAGAATAAGGGAGCAAATGCTTGCTAAACTTCTCACTTTTGAGGTCGGGTGGTTCGACCGTGAAGAGAACTCCACTGGCGCCATATGCTCGCAGCTGGCCAGGGACCCCAATGTTGTAAGTACAGGCAACAAACTATATATATGGTTCGTTTTTCATCATAATATTTACATGGAAAGAATCATGTACCTGGAATATCTGTTTTGTAGGTGAAATCACTCGTCGGTGATCGAATGGCTTTGCTGCTCCAAACATTCGCTGCAGTTTTTATCGCTTGTACAATGGCTCTAGTCATTGCTTGGCGTTTGGCCCTTGTCATAATAGCAGTGCAACCTCTTATCATTCTTTGCTATTATGCTCACCTCGTCTTACTGAAGAGGTTGACCAAAAGAGCAATGCGCGCACATACTGGGGGTAGTAAACTAGCTGCTGAGGCCGTCACTAATCTCCGCACCATCGCCGCCTTCTCATCCGAGGACCGCATCATGAGCCTCTTCGGCCAAGCACAAGTGGCACCGCGCAAGGAGAGCATTCGACAATCGTGGGTAGCGGGCCTCCTCCTAAGCACCTCCATATTCATCGTGACATGTTCATGGGTTTTGAGCTTTTGGTATGGTGGCAAGCTCATAGCTGAGCACCACATTACTGCCGTGGCAATCTTTCAGACCTTCAATATTCTGGCAGGCACAGGGCGTGTCATTGCAGATGCAGGTAGCATGACTGCTGATCTTGCTAGGGGCACTGATGCAGTCTCATCAACATTTGCTATCCTTGATAGGGATACGGAGATTGACCCTGACAATCCTGACGGGTGCAAGCTAGAGAAGCCCAAGGGTCAGGTGAAGCTTAGAGGAATTGATTTTGCATACCCATCGAGGCCAAATGTGACCATCTTCAAAGGGTTCTCCTTGAGCATACAGCCGGGTAAGTCAACTGCCCTTGTAGGGCAAAGTGGTTCTGGAAAGTCAACCATCATTAGCCTTATAGAGCGGTTCTATGACCCACTCGGAGGGTTGGTGGAGATCGATGGCAAAGATATAAAGACATACAATCTCCAAACTCTGCGGCGTCACATTGGGTTGGTCAGTCAGGAGCCAACAATGTTTGCAAGTACCATAAGAGAGAACATCTTGTACGGTACAGAAAATGCAAGTGAGGCAGAAATGGAGGAGGCGGCAAGGTTAGCGAACGCACATGACTTCATCAGCAACCTCAGTGATGGATATGACACATGGTGCGGTGAGCGGGGTCTTCAGCTTTCTGGAGGGCAGAAACAACGCATTGCGATTGCTCGTGCCATCCTCAAAAACCCCACCATCTTGCTGCTGGATGAAGCTACAAGTGCACTGGACAGCCAATCCGAAAAGACGGTGCAGGAGGCGTTGGACCGGATAATGGTTGGCAGGACGAGCGTGGTTGTGGCGCACAGGCTCAGTACCATTCAGAACTGTGATGTGATTGTCGTGCTTGAGGGAGGAGCTGTGGTGGAGGAAGGCACACATGCTTCCCTCATGGCCAAGGGTCCCTCTGGAACATACTTCGGATTGGTTAGCTTGCAAGGAGTTAACTGGAACTGATTTTGAATTATAAAGTGAGCAAGGATGTTCAGTAAAGTATCTTTAAAAAATTGAATCTTCCCATGACAATGGCCAATATGTACATAGTAAAAATGTATCAATCTTGTACTATTTCCTTCATACAGCTGTTGCACATGCATTTTAGCAGTGAGAATATATGTACATTAGGTATTATTTCAATTTTATTCTTCTGTGACTAAAATTTCAGCTATTATGGCTATTGCCAAAATGGGTAACTAGATTTGTAATCCTATGATGATCAAATATCAACAATTCATTCGCAGGTAGTAGAATGGACGATACTAGCAAGAGGAAGGTAAAACAGCAGCAACCCTGCAAGAACCAATCCCCATCTGGCAATGCTTAGTGTATATCCATACATTTAGTTTATTTTTATGTTGACTTCTTGCTCTTATTTCAAATCTGCATTAGGCTTGAACTTCTATTTTTCTTTATTTTAGTATTCTGAATTTGAAGTTTCATGACTGCATTTGATATTTAATTCGTAAATAATTCAAAACAATTGATGGTGTAATCTTTTTTTTTTCCTAATGTTGTGAGAATATCTTGACTTTGAGAACGACTATGGGGGTTTCATTTAAGCTCCTGTCTTATTGTCAAAAAATAAGGACTCATGTAGCTGACAAATCAATTCGTCCATCGTTAGTTTTAATCAATCCTCCATTATGGAGATTATTTGTCCTGTACTATAGATATTAAGCTATGTGATTTCTAGCTCTTTCTTTTGACCTGACAAATGACCGAGCACCACACCCTATACAATATCACGATATATGATGCTTATATATCCCATGCAGATACAGATGACTTGTAAACCATTAAGCTGTGGGGCCTACTGCCCTTTGGCTCTTTTCAGTGCTTGCATGTGCTGAACGAACTAGCCCATGCCACTATGCTTAGGGCATTTTTGGAATGAATTCTAAAATTGCTTCTACTCTGATTTTTTTAAGAGAATTGCCAAACAGTTGAAAACAAAACAGCTTCTGTTCCCTCACCCTATAAGGGCTTCTCGGAATTGTACATGAATCCAAAACCTCTCAAAGCATAGCTACGCATGACTTCTTAACCCATTGTTGCATTGGAACTATAAGAGTTTACCAAACACTTAAAAAAAATGCTTCTTGCATAGAAAATTTTTTTCTGAGAAAATGTTTTTCAGAGGAGCTATTTTAAGAGAAGTTGTTTTGGTGAGAATCCATGCCAAATGCACCCTTAATTATTTGCAGGCGCTTTGCAACCGATGGCGATCTGGCAATGCTTAGTATATTTGCGGGCGCGCTGCAACCGATGTCGGTCTGGCAATGCATTTAGTTTATGTTTATCTTGTCTTCTTGCTCTTATTTCAAATCTGAATTAGAATCAAAGCTTCTATTTTTTCTTTTTATTATTCTGAATTTCGTTTTCATGATTGAATTTGTTATGTATTTTTTTTAATCTAGGCCATCTGTAATTCTCAAGCCATAACAACTGATGGTGTAATATTTTTTTTCTAATAATCTGAGAATCTCTTGACTTCGAAAGCAAATATGGAGGTTTCATTTGAGCCCCTGTCGTCTTCTCAAAAAATAAGGACTCATGTAGCTGGCAAATCAATTCGACCATCCTTAGTTTTAATCAATCCTCCATTATGGAGGATATTTATCCTGTACTATAGATATTAAGCTATGTGATTTCTAGCTCTTTCTTTTGACCTGACAAATGACCGCGCACCGCACCCTATACAATATCACAATATATGATGATAATATATCCAATGAGGATACAGATTCCTCGTAAACTATTAAGCTGTGGGGCCTACTGCCCTTTGGGCTCTTGTCAGTCCTTTCATCTGCTGAATGAACTAGCGCATCATGCCGATATTCTTAGGGCACGAATTCTAAAAGTGCTTCTACTCCGAATTCTTGGAAAAAAAAAACTTGCCAAACAGTTCAAAACAAAACAGCTTATGTTCCCTCACCCTATCAGCGCTTCTGAATTGTACATGAATCTAAAATCTCTCAAAACATAGCTACTCATGACTTCTTAACCCATCTTTGCATTGGTGCTATAAGAGTTTACCAAACTTGCATATAAGTTTTTTTTTCTTTGAGAAAATATTTTTCAGAGGAGCTGTTTTAAGAGAAGTTGTTTTGGTGAGAGTCCATGCCAAATGCACCCTTAATTATTTGCAGGCGCGTTGCAGCCGATGCCGATCTGGCAATGCTTGCGGGCGCATTGCAACCGATATCGGACTGGCAATGCATTTAGTTTATGTTCATCTTGTCTTCTTGCTCTTATTTTAAATCTGAATTAGAATCAAAGCTTCTATTTTTTCTTTTTATTATTCTGAATTTCATTTTCATGATTGAATTTGTTATGTATTCTTTTTTTTAATCTTAGCCATCTGCAATTCGTAAGCCATAATAACTGATGGTGTAATATTTTTTTCTAATAATGTGAGAATCTCTTGACTTTGAAAGCAAATATGGAGGTTTCATTTGAGCTTCTGTCGTCTTCTCAAAAAATAAGGACTCATGTAGCTGGCAAATCAATTCAACCATCCTTAGTTTTAATCAATCCTCCATTATGGAGGATATTTATCCTGTACTATAGATATTAAGCCATGTGATTTCTAGCTCTTTCTTTTGACCTGACAAATGACCGCGCACCGCACCCTATACGATATCACGATATATGATGATAATATATCCCATGCGGATACAGATTCCTAGTAAACCATTAAGCTGTGGGGCCTACTGCCCTTTGGGCTCTTGTCAGTCCTTGCATCTGCTGAATGAACTATAGGGCATGAATTCTAAAAGTGCTTCTACTCCGAATTCTTGAAAAAAAAAACTTGCCAAACAGTTCAAAACAAAACAGCTTATGTTCCCTCACCCTATCAGCGCTTCTCAGAATTGTACATGAATCTAAAATCTCTCAAAACATAGCTACTCATGACTTCTTAACCCATCTTTGCATTGGTGCTATAAGAGTTTACCAAACTTGCATAGAAGTTTTTTTTTCTTTGAGAAAATGTTTTTCAGAGGAGCTGTTTTAAGAGAAGTTGTTTTGGTGAAAGTCCATGCCAAATGCACCCTTAATTATTTGCAGGCGGGCTGCAACCAATGCCGATCAGGCAATGCATAATATATTTGCGGGCGCGCTGCAACCGATATCGGTCAGGCAATGCATTTAGTTTATGTTCATCTTGTCTTCTTGCTCTTATTTTAAATCTGAATTAGAATCAAAGCTTCTATCTTTTATTTTTATTATTCTGAATTTCATTTTCATGATTGAATTTGTTATGTATTCTTTTTTTTTAATCTAGGCCATCTGTATTTTGTAAGCCATAACAACTGATGGTGTAATTTTTTTTTCTAATAATGTGAGAATCTCTTGAATTTGAAAGCAAATATGAAAGGTTTCATTTGAGCTCCTGTCGCCTTCTCAAAAAATAAGGACTCATGTAGCTGGCAAATCAATTCAACCATCCTTAGTTTTAATCAATCCTCCATTATGGAGGATATTTATCCTGTACTATAGATATTAAGCCATGTGACTTCTAGCTCCTGACCTGACAAATGACCACGCACCACACCCTATACAATATCACGATATACACGGCCGTCCCGGTAAAATCCGGGGCCCTGTGCGAAATTCTGATTGAGGCCCTAAAATGGAGTGCAACAATCTGTAATTTGTATCATGATTAGCCACTTTGTAATTCTTATTAGCAACTGATACGCTTCACATCAACAATGAAAAGAAAACGAGGGCTTGGGGCGTTAGGCACAAGGATTTAACTTCGAACCTGATATTGCCATTGGAGTGACGCCGTGATGAATTCATGATGAGACCTGATGCCGCTTACGGGCAAAGCCATGCCGCTGCTCTGCCACGGGTCACACGATGACCAAAGTCAGACAAGAGCTATGGTGGTAGGGCATGGAGAGGGTGCAGAAGGTAACGATCGTGCGATTGAACCCTATTGCGTGTTGCTGATTGTATGGGACTCGTATCTCATACGGTGTATGTACACCGAAGAAGGCCTCCAAAATATGACAGAGGATGAAACGGCCGCATCTACGAGTTGCCCAAAAGTTTGGGGCCCTTGAAATTCAGGGGCCCTGTGCCGTCGCACAGGTCGCACGTGTGCCGGGACGGCCACGACGATATATGATGATAACATATCCCATGCGGGTACAGATGCCTCGTAAACCATTAAGCTGTGGGGCCTACTGCCCTTTGGGCTCTTGTCGGTGCTTGCATCTGCTGAATGAACTAGCGCATGCCGATATGCTTAGGGCATGTTTGGCTTGAATTCTAAAAGTGCTTCTATTCCGGATTCTTGAAAAAAAACTTGCCAAACAGTTCAAAACAAAACAGCTTAAGTTCCCTCACCCTATCAGCGCTTCTAAGAATTGTACATGAATCTAAAATCTCTCAAAACATAGCAACTCATGACTTCTTAACCCCTCTTTGCATTGGCACTATAAGAGTTTACCAATCACTTAAAAAATGCTTCTTGCATAGTAGTTTTTTTTTCTTCGAGAAAATGTTTTTCAGAGGAGCTGTTTTAAGAGAAGTTGTTCGGGTGAGAGTCCATGCCAAATGCACCCTTAATTATTTGCTGGTGCGTTGCAACCAATGCCGACCTGGCTGTGCTTAGTATATTTGCGGGCGCGCTGCAACCGATATCGGTCAGGCAATGCTCACTGTGCGTCCATACATTTAGTTTATGTTTATCTTGTCTTCTTGCTGTTATTTCAAATCTGCATTAGAATCAAAACTTCAATTGTTTTTCCTTTTTATTATTCTGAATTTCAGTTTCATGATTGAATTTGTTATGTATTCTTTTTTTTTTCTAATCTAGGCCATCTGTAATTCATATAAGCCATAACAACTGATGGTGAAATATTTTTTTCTAATAATGTGAGAATCCTTTGACTTTGAAAGAAAATATTGAGGTTTCGTTTGAGCTCCTGTCGTCTTCTCAAAAAATAAGGACGTCGTAGCTGAGATGGTTCTTCATACCATTGAAATCTGTTCCTGCATCCTTATTTTTAATCAGTCCTCCATTATTGAGAATATTTATCATGTACTATAGATATTAAGCTATGTGATTTTTAGCTCTTTCTTTTGACCTGAAAATGGATCACGCACAGCACGCTATATATGATGATAATATATCCCATGCAGATGCAGGTGCCTCGGAAGCTATTAAAGTGTGGGGCCTACTGCCCTTTTGTCTCTCGTTACTGTTTGCTTCTAGCCGATGCTGATCTACCGGCACTGACTGATTGTCAGCTGACTAATTTCATTCTTTCGTTTGTCCCGGTGAGAAGACTAATAGGCGATTTATTGCTAGCCAACTCATCAAATAATTGTTTTCAACTTACTAATATACCGCGAAATAAAAAGAACTAGCAAGGTGGCCTGCACTAATAGCGCGGCTAGACTCGATAAGAATATATTTAATTATTTATTTTCCTTTTTATGTACTCTCTAATTTAGTGACGTGTAATAGTAGCACATCCAACTCTAAGATTAGCCTCCCCCTTATCAATATATATTACAGTTTGTTTATAAACCTTTAGGTGGAAGTTAATCAGATATTGTTACAACTAAATCTATCAACACAAATATATATTTTTGCCAAAGGCTAATATCAGGAAAATAAAATCTCAAGATTAAACTTAACAGATTTTATTTGAGACAACATTTGATCTTCAGAAAATCTTGTTTGAATTCAGGCAATAAAATATTTTTATTATATCAGCCTGCATGCAGAACCTATAAAGGAATGTAAAAAGTTGTGTGCACAAAATTCAAGTTACCTAGTATATAACACATTTTCTCACATACTATGGAGTCAAAGGTAGTGCATACTTAAGATTTTGTTTCCTCCACAACGATTTTTCGGGGGAAAAAAATCAATATATATCCCGTGTTCTTGCATTTTTGGTCTACTTTTGGTATCGATGCAATATATGGAGCATGCACGTTCTCTTTTATTAATTGGATTCTGTTTAAAAATGCTACACTCTGATAATTAGCCGAATTCATAGTTTAGTGGTTTAATTTATCACCTTTTGTCATTGTAAAGCTAAAACAATGGCAGTGGGCTTCCTCTAAAAATAGATTGCAAACATGTTAGGAAAAAAAAATATGAAGAGTTCATATTTGAATCCATAAAACAATGGAGAAATGTATGCTCTCATCTTTTGAATATTGGTAGTTTGCAATGTTGCAACATCGGAACTGCAACATACAGCCACGCTTACGGCAACACGTGTGCCACGTAGTAACCAAATAAATAAATTATTGCAACATGCAGAGACACATGTAAAAGTTTTAATTATTAAAGGGTTTGTCTAAAGGTAATCAGATACTTGTATTATGACATCAACTTGCATAAAGACCTATAAATGGCCGTCAAAACTTGTGTGTGCAAAACTCCAGTAATACTGTAGAGAACAGACAATTTTCGTAGATTACAAAACATGTGTGCACAAAGTAAAAAAAAAACAAATAAATTGTTGTAACATGCAGTAATACATATTGCATTATGTAAATGTTTTAACTAACAAAACAAAATTCCATATGACTCAAAAGCATAAAATGTGAGTTATTTATGATAACTTAAACCATAAAGAGAACACACAAAGCACATTGTCATCTCATATTAAAGAAAGAAGAAAGGATGTACGGCTCACATGGTATTAACTGAAATTAGATCATTTAACATGAATGTTGCCACACTTACCGCAACATGTGTGCCATATATTAAATCAAATGAAGAATTGCAACATTCAGTAACAGTTAAATAATGTAAAGGTTTTAAGTAACAAAACAATATTGCGTAAAACAATGTTTGTATTTAGGTAATCAAACACATCTATTAAGATATCAACTTGCATAAAGACCTATATCAAGGACCGTCAAAACTTTGGTGTGCAATGGATCCATCGCTCCTGGTGCTGATTATTTGGGATCCCTCAGTCCGTCGTCTTCCACTTCTATTGATCAAGTTGTTGCTATTCTCCTTTGCCTCGATGTCTGCTAGCAATAATCACCGATTCGGTGCGAACTAAGATTGGGTTTGCCAAAGCTCACTGTCGGTTGTGGGTTTTTCTGTTGTTGCTTGCATTTTCTCACATCAAGCATCGAGCTTGGTTTCATCGTGTCATCGTGAGTTCCTGACCTAGAGGTCTCTCATTTATCAGCTCCTTCTCGATCTAAACTGTCCCACCATTGTGAAAAGAATGACGCTTCATGTTCTTCCTGTCCAGAGAGGCCCTGCCTCAATCTTTTGTCCCAGTGGGTAGTTCCTAACGCTCCTTCTCATTATACGATGATGGTAGCCTGGCTGGCGACGGTCACCATCCACAATGACGGTGTTGCGCGAGGACAACAGAACCTACTCATCTGATTGCGACAATTGCGGTGGTAGCCATCACGGTTCGTTCTATGATCCATTGACCCAGTTCTGCAAATAACTGCACTTGCTAGAGGGTGGTGTATCTGTCTCTGCTTGCGGCAACATCAGCTCTCGTCCGACGCGATATAAGCAAAGACGCCGGTTGAGGGACGCCGGACGTGATCTGCTATTTTTCCACCTGTTCACGGCCGGCTTCATCCGCAAGCTTCTGGTGGGCACAGTCAATCGGCTGTCTCATGCTGAGGCGGGGTCGCCACGGGCGTCGTTGACATAGGCCCGACTTTCCTGTTAGTTTTTTCCCCGGTGCAGTGCACGCCGAACGACCGGACCAGTCTGCCGGCCAGTGCTTGGCATGCCTCAGTCCTCTCCGTAGATTGGAACCTCTTAGAGCATCTGCACGAGAGACTCATAAACTTCCTTTAAATTTAGTTATTGAAATTTTAGGCAAAAAACTATCTCCAACAGGGCCCCAAAACAACCCTCAACTTTCCCATAACCTCTAAACTCTTCTCATTTGTAGCTACAAATAGGGGAAGAATTGGAGCTCACATTCCTTCTTTTTCCACTACAATTAATATTTTTGTGACCTCAAATGCTGATGTGGCCTAATAAAATTTGTTTTGATCCACTTTTAAGGAGGGACTGTTGGAGATGGGAGAACAAATTGCCCCTCATAATTTTTTAATGGCTCCTAAAAATAAATTTATAAGGTTAATTTTATAAAGTTTTCTTAGATATGCTTTTATTTAATTTTTATTTCGATCACTGGCCCCTTCACATTCACGGTTTGGCTTTAGGACTCAATAGGCGGCCCTTATAAGGCATCAAGGCAAACGTAGATATGGAACCTTCTTTATTTTCTAATTGGTATATATATGGACTCTTTTTTTCGAGGGATATATATGGACTCTCTAATACTTTTAGACATACGAACTCTTCTGTTTTATTGCGGTACATAAATCAATCCGCATTATTGCATTATAAGATGATTTGCCTATGCATGGCCGGTGTCCATTATTTAACCTGTGACATGGTTTCTTTATTTTATTTTTATTCCAAAATTATGGTTCACAAGCTTCTAACATTTGAGAGATAGATTGCGTATAATGCGTGGTTGTGTTGCATTGAGCCTCTCGGCCGGTATATATGAGAGTACAAGATTTGAAGGGCAAGACACCTCTTTGGATACAGATTGGAGTCCTAAATACATAATATCTAAACTTCCAAATATACTCTAACATCCCCCCGCAGTCACAGCGAGAGCACCACAGACGGTGAGACTAGAGAAGAAGCCGAAGGTAGAAGCCGACGGACTGACATCCCCCCGCAGTTGAAGCGTTGTCGTGGTGCGGGTGCTGCGACTGGAGAGAAAACCGGTGAGTTTCTCATGCGGATGATAGCCCTTTGTTGCCGAAGTAGTCGAGGTCGAGGTGGACGTGGTCGTAGCCGTGGAGGAGGGCGCTGGTCCGAAGCATCAACATAGGCACACATGTTCACATATCAACAGTGCTCAACTAAAAATCTCATTGGACGATGCGGTGCGACGGCGAAGGCGCGGGTGCTCGGACGTATCAACGAGCGCACTTATATCAACCTGTCAACAACATCTGCAGTGGCGGTGTCCTGAAGGTGGCGGCGGACGGCGTTGTAAGATCAATGAACCTAGAGCATGGTTCATTGGTTTTGGTGATTAATGTCAACATGGTCAATGGGACTAACAAGGTTAGCTAGTTTGCAAGATTGGTAGTCTCATGGATGTAGTGATACACTATTAGAGTGCCAACACCTCAAAGGTTGCAAGGAAGATGGTAAAGTAGAGAAGTATACATGAGGACTACTCTACAAGGTGACTACTACACATATGAGGTACGAGACAAGGTAAGTATGTCGTGTGTTCCTCTATGTATCTTATATCTTATACCATGATGATCTTGTCTCTTGTGATGATTACATGCTTATGCTTATTTGTGTATACTCTATCTTGTCATCATGCTTTACCTATTCATCATGTAGCTTGCTTTAATATCCTTATATCATGATGATGTTATTGTGCTAGTTTTAAGTTACATATCTCATGCACATTATATCATGTATCGGTCGAATTGTCCTTTATGGCAACGAGATCATTGTGACTAACATTTGTGGATAAAGGAAATGTTTTCATATGGTCACATGATTGGATGGATTGATGAGCAACATCAATATTCTATCTACATCCCGGTGATTGGTTGCCTCGACGATGGACAACGACGAGGATCATTGGACTTGATGAAGGTCGCGGTTGAAGGAGATGGATCTAGGCTAAGGACATGCTAGATCCAAGCAAGTGTTGGCTTGGTGTAGATGTAGGCTTGAGTTCATAGGAAAAACCGGACTATCAAGGGGGATCGAGTCGTTCCTCTTAGGTCACACTAGTGGTAGAGGTATGTGGATGCACAGAGAGTCTCTCAAGCACTAGGGTGACAGCTGAGGTGAAGAGGAACCAAGTTTTGCTGAAGAACCGAAGCCGAGACAAAGAGAGGAATGAATTAGACTTGTCTCATGACTTTGATGATTGATAAGATCATGATGATATACATATCTCTATGCAGTGTGGTAGAGCTCTTCACAAGCTTTCCAACAAGTCCAAGATCACTGAAATCGAAGTTCGGAGTGAAAAGTCATGGTCAAAACAAGAATCAGCAGATTGAATGATCAGCGTATAATACGGTGTTAATCACCGTATGATACAATAATTAACGGTGATAAAGACACAAGTTTCTGGACAAAAAAGAGATGTAATCACTGTATATTACGGTGTTAATCATCGTATGATACGGTGATATCACCGTATGGTTTTCAGAGACTTAGCAGTTCGCAGGAAGCAGAAAAGCTGAAGTCACCGTATGATATGGTGATAGTCACCGTATAATACGGTGGTCAAGATGGTCGAATCTGAAGCTGAGTTCAACATAAAAGTTGTAGAAAATTTCAGGATCTTTCCGTTGACATGCAGAATGCCACAATCAGAGTTTAGATCAAGGAGTTATGGCCAAAACTGTGGAGGCTATTTGTAGCGCAGAGAATCATACGGTGACTAACACCGTATGATATGGTGGCCATTTCAGGTTGACGATGGTGAATTAGAAGATGATCCCAACATGAAAGTTTTATATGATTTCAATATATTTCCGTGGATATGCAGATCACCCCAATCGGAGTTCGGACCAGGGAGTTATGACCAAAATACTAGAGGCTGTCCTGAGAATTGATATGGAAATAACCTTTGACTGATTAAGTTGCCATATCAGCTTGAAGATATGGCAATACTGAAGGATAGCTCAATTGCAAAGTTGTGGGGAATTTCAAGGGCTTTCCATTGATATATAGAACACCCCAATTGGAGTTTGGAGTAAGGAGTTATGAGCAAAATACTGCAGGCTGTCTAGGGAGCACCGTATGATACGTTGACTATTGAGTTGATCATACGGTGACTACAGTTTCTGGGCACTTTTGTTGCAACAGCTAGTTTATAGCCCACCAACCATAAACTGCTGGTTGCTTGGCCCTTTGGGGTGCCTTTGGCTATTGTTATCAGTGGGGAAACACAAAAGAAGACAAGAGGATGCAAGAGAGCACTTGGGAGAAGATTTGGAGAGGAAACCTTAGTGCTTGAGAGTTTTTTTTGGAGGTAAAGTGCTTGAGAGGGTTGAGTGCATCCATACACCTCTAGGACTAGTGTGGTCATAGAGAGGCGGTATTAGTTTGTTACCCTTGATCTATGGCAAAGCCTAGACCGGTTAGGCGTCGGTGTTGAGCTTGCCAAGAGAGTGTGGTAGCCAACACAAGTTTGTACACGGTCTTGGAACTTCCCGTGCAAAAGAAGCATCACTAGTGGAGCGCCTTTTAGACCGCATCACGTGCGGATCTTTACTCTCAGAAGAGTACCCGGAGATGCCGGCGGGACATGCCCGCGATTTCACTCAAGGAGCGGTGGTTGGTTCCAAGGAAGAGAGCATTGCCGTGGGCGGCGGGGTGAAGCCCGTGACTTCACTCGGAGGGTGAAGCGTGCTCTTGGGAACAACACCGGCTCGAGGAGTGGAGTGTGCTCTAGAGGGGATTGCCATCGAGCGGAGGGACGGGGTCGAGACTCCGCGGGAGTGACCCAACGTGGACTAGGGGGAGGCGCCATCCTCCCAATACCACGGAAAAAATCGATGAGCAATCTCTTATTCTTACTCTCTACTACTTGCACTTGTTATCTTATTTATCCTATATGCTTGTAGTAGATATTGGGCTTATCTCATATGATTGCTTAGCGATTGTTGCCGTGCTAGCTCCTCGTTATATCTAGTGATACATGCTTTCCTTATATATGCTTGTACCTACTTTGATAGCTCACACTTGCTTGATATCATATAGTGATCTTGTTATGCTTATATTGTATCTATCTAGTTATCATGATCACTAGCTTGAGCTTTCCCTTGTGTACTTATACATGCTAGTTTGATTGTCTATCTTACCATATATACTAGTATGTATGGGACTTGTTTGAACTTCCCTATGTGTTCCTTCCCTATATGCATGCTAGATTGCTTGATCGTCGTTATCTTATATACTAGCATGTGTAGGACTAGTTGAGCTTATGTTGTCATATCTATATGCTAGGTTGTTTTCTTATGCTCATGTATACCTTGCACCTAGCATGTACAAATCCTAGCACATGGTTATCTTTACTTGATCACTTACACGTTGTGCATATATATGCTTATGTTGTAGACCTTTACATGTGCAAATTAGATTGAATTGTTTGAAGTGCAAAAAATATTAGTTCATGGTGTGTCCGATTCACTCATTCTCTCGGTCACACGGTCCTTACTGGCGCGACTCAGACCGTGAGCCAGCGTGACGACGAGGATCGGCAGCATGAGTGGCACCATGGCCTAGATAGGCAATGATTCCGATGAAGATGGCTTGACCACGGACTGGCGTTGCAGCCGAAGACATGGCACAACGACAACCTCATCTTCGAGAGTGTCGACGTTCGAGCGTCGACGATCAGCAGGGCTGACGCAATCCCGATATTGATCGGGTAAAAGAAAAATAACACACTGCAACTATAGTTGAATTGAATTTCCATGTAGAATACCGTGTGCCCGTAGCAGCCTCACGCTGCATCCTTTACTCTGTCCAGCGCGTGATGCGTGGAGATCGGAGCGGCAGGCAGGCAGCAGTAGCACCCGTGGCTGCTGCTGGGGCACGCCGCTCAAGGTGCAGCCTGCCCGGCTAGGCAGCGCGGGTCCTCGGCTAGCAGATCGACGCGGCTCGGGCGCAAGGTTTTCAAAATCGATAAAAACCGGCCGATTTTCGCGAAAACCGGACTTACCGGTCCGGTTCGGTAAGTCCGGTTCGCCGATTTTCGAATTTCAAATTTGAAATTTTTTGAAAATTTGAAAAAATTTGAAACAAAAAATATGTAAATAAACTAGAAGAAATTTGGAGAAGATTGGTGGAACAAAAACACGAATCGGAGTTCGTTTGATGGGGCAAAAAATTCACCGAAGATTTCTGGGCGGAAAAAAAAGGAAAAAAAAAGGAATTGACATAGTTTCTGGGAAAAAAAAAGAAAAAATTCACCGAAGTTGTTGGCTACACAAGGAATTAACATCATGTCTGCCGACGAGTACAACTCCATGAACAATCCACAATCGGATGTCTCATGGTATTGAGATGTATGTTTGTATCCGTTGTTGTAATATGTCCAAAACTATGTGTAGTATATTGAAAACTATGTTGTATATCTTATTTATTCATGAACTATGTCGGACAATTTATGTTGGAGTTATTATGACTTGTGCTATGTTTTATGCATACTATATTGTCAATGTGTGTCTAAGCATATTGGAAATATTTAGCAAAGGTCATGGCGATTTTTTCTACATTTTTTCCATGTTTTTTTGAGGTTTTTCTCACTGTCTCGATTTTCAGTAAAAATCGTCGATTTTCACTGAAAACCGGTCGATTTTCGACGATATCGGTCGATTTTCGAGTTTTTGAATTCAAAATTCGGAATTCAAATTTTTGTCCGGTTTCCGGCCGGTTTCCTCGATTTTCGCGAAAATCGGTCGTATCGCTGCGGCTCGGTTTCATTGATACCGTCGATAATTCAAACCTTGCTCGGGCGCAACCAGATGACGGAGCGACGGAAAACAGGAGATCCAATCGGACTGCTGCATGATGACGCAACGAAGGCGACTGAATCAAATACGATTCAGTGGCGAAATTGGTGCGCCGTCCCCAGCGGATCGAACACACCGGGGGCAGCACGAGATGAGCAACGGAAGACTAAGATTCAGGAATTTAAACCTAAACTCGTGATACCATGAGAGATAGATTACGTATAATGCGTGGTTGTATTGCACTGAGCCTTTCAGCCGGTATATATGAGAGTACAAGATTTGGAGGGCAAGACACCTCTTTAGATACAGATTGAAGTCTTAAATACATAATATCTAAACTTCCAAATATACTCTAACAACATGGACTCTTTTACTTAATCTAGACCGTTAGATGTTCATAAAATCCAACGGCTCATAGCTTTTTTTATTAACGTTGTAATTTTGGTGGCCTTGAGAGCGAACGTGGTGGCTCTTTTTATCCTTCAAATAATAAGATAATAGATATCTTAAAGCATCCCCAAGAGAATGCTATAAAATTGGCCCCTAAATCTTATTTTGGGAGCAAACAAAAAATTACGAGCGGCAATTTTTCTCTCCTCCTCCAACAGTCGTCCCCTTAAAGTATATTAAAACACTTTTGGGGGCAAAAAAACATTGCCTCCATCGAAAAAAGAAATGATGGGAGGCTCAATTCTTCTTCTGTTTGTAACAAATGACGCGGGGGGCCGGGGGGGGAATGGGTTCT
Organism: Eragrostis curvula; assembly: GCA_007726485.1. NCBI lineage: Eukaryota > Viridiplantae > Streptophyta > Magnoliopsida > Poales > Poaceae > Eragrostis > Eragrostis curvula. Next base: position 22,544,986 of record CM017440.1, on the reverse strand, counting down.
GCTGGAGATGGGTTTTTTATTGAATCCCAATATTTACAGATGCTTTTAGGACTAACAGTTAATCTAGGATGAAACATATACCGAATTAATAATTAGTCTGGAGCAAAACAGACTTTTTCTTTACAAAATAACTAGTCTAAGTTTCAAATAAGCATCTAGTGAATTGTTAGTCGGTCGCAGTTTTAGTCCATATACAAACAAGATTTGTGGGCGCGCTAGCTGCAACCGATGCCGATCAGCTGGCAATGCTTAATATATTTGCGGGCGCGCTGAAGCATGATAATCCTGCCTTAAGACCAAGACGCACACAAAGCTGCCCAGCCCCCGGGCATCACCTGAGGTACGGTCTCAGGAAACAAATTAAGGCGACCGAGCTCGCACGATGGTTTCCCGGCCGTCACAAGCTGAGGACCACGGCGCGGCACCGGTGACCAGCTGTCCACCGGAGATGGTGGAGTCCCTGTCCCTGGAGACCAGGTTCCCACCTTTCCGGCTCCGCCAGTATGGCGGCTTCTGGCTGACGGAGATGGAGCTGAGGGCGGGCGTCCCGGCCTTCCACTCCCGCTTCACGCCGCGGCCCAGCGACGTGATCCTCGCGAGCTTCCCCAAGTCCGGCACCACCTGGCTCAAGGCGCTCTCCTTCGCCACGCTGAACCGTGCGGCGCACCCGCCGTCGGCCGATGACCACCCGCTCTGCCGCAGCAACCCCCACGACATCGTCAGGTTCCTCGAGTCTGATTTCGGGCGCGCGGAGAGCGTCGACGAGCAGAGCGACAAGTTCGAGGCGCTGCCTTCCCCGCGCCTACTCGCCACCCACCTGCCTTACTCCCTCCTGCCCGAGCGCGTCAGGGAGGTGTGCAGGATCGTCAGCATCTGCCGGGAACCCAAGGACGCGCTCGTCTCCTGGTGGCTGTTCATCAAGAAGGCGGCGCCGGCGTTCGGCGGCGACGCGGCGGCGCTCACGTTCCAGGAGACATTCGATCTCTTCTGCGACGGCCGCTGCGTAGACGGCCCGCAATGGCTGTCTGTGCTCGAGTACTGGTATGGCAGCGTGAAGAGGCCTGACAAGGTGTTGTTCCTCAGGTACGAGGAGATGCTACGTGAACCTCGCAGCAACCTTAACAAGTTGGCCAAGTTCATGGGGTGTGAGTTTTCCGAGGAAGAGGAAGAGCGAGGGGTGGTGGATGCGATTGTGCAGCTGTGCAGCCTCGACACGCTCAAGAACATGGAGGTGAACAGAAATGGGAGAGGGAGTGGTAAGTTGCCCGTGAAGAACCATTGCTTCTTCAGGAAGGGAGTTGCTGGGGATTGGAGCAATTACATGACGCCGGAGATGGCGCACCGGCTGGACAAGATAGTTGAGGATGCGTTGCAAGGTTCTGGGTTCACTTTCAACCATTCAGCTTGAGCCGCTGCGCACTCAATTCGTCCTTGTATTATTGTTGGTTATTCAGCTTGAGCCGCCTGCCTTATTATTTATTCAATAAAACTGTTGTACGTATCTCTAGATTGTGTTATATAAGGCTCCTTTTACTGTCGTCCCAGCTTTCTACTCTTGCACCCTAAGGTGCAAGTATTTTATGAAAATAAAATTATATCACACCATTGTTATCAAGTCCGGAAAACAGAGGAACAATGATGTTTGATAAGGATATCACAGCCAAATAAGACATCATCCTTCTTGAACGCATTGGGAGGCTGGCGGTTGAGCATACGAAACTGGAGCCATATTTGAGACCGACAATGAAGGAGGCGGTACGATGTCTCGAGAATGCTTAGAGCATCTTGGAGCAATCCCGCCAAGGGAGAGGTAGCTTCGGACACTGGAGTCTGAACTAAGGTTATAGTAGTCAAAATGTACGTGCGCCACGCACGTGTCTAAAATGATATCATTTGCCGGACTTTATCATAAATAAAAATAATATGATGTACCGTATACATATCATAAAAAAAACACACTTCTGACCCGCTCATTGCATTTAAGTACCATAACGACATTAACACGACAAGCACAAGAATTTGATAAAATAACGACATTGTTTGAAATTAAAGACGCTAATTGACTTTGCCACATAATAAGTATACTATTTTGCACAACACCTAAAACTTAATATTTATTCAAGACTATGAACTGATTTGTCTGAAAAGCTTATAAATAAAAATTCGTAAGATGAGGGACATAACAAGAGAACTCAATATTTTCTTCACCTGATAGACAACCATGGAGTGTTCTTGTATAATATAGGACAAAATAATAAATGGTAAGAAAGAAACTTAGAGCAACACTTCTGTTAATCTGATTCATGTGACATAGACAACCGAACTTACATTAACACAGGTAGCAGGAATAAAATTAAGTATTACAATCAGACAACATTAGTGTATAAATATACATTATCAAGAGTTTAGGACATCCCTGTATACAATATTCTTCGTGCTTTTCACCGCAGGGTCCAATAATTTATTGGGTTTGGCGAGGACCCTAGTTGTCTTTCGTGACACACCCCTGGACAACGCGACATAGAGCTGACCATGCGCAAACATAGGTTCAGGCAGATACACTCCGACGTGAGGGATGGTCTGTTCTTGAGCTTTGTTAATTGTCATTGCAAAGCTTAGACGCACAGGGAATTGTATCCTTTTGAATTTGAAGGGGAGTGTCAAATCCTCAGATGGCGAAAGAGGTATCCTCGGAATGAACACCCTCTTACCAGCATGCTGACCACCAACAATTTCTGTGTCAATGGCGTTGTTTTGAAATCCCCTGACCACCAAGCGTGTGCCATTACACAGGCCGTTGTGCATGTCTAGGTTGCGAAGCAATATTAGAGGACAATTCACCTTGATCTTCAGCTCGTGAGGTGGCAGCCCATTCGGCGTAAGTGAGTTTAGAAAGTCCTAGGGGTAATTATTGGTCTGGTCATCCTCCACAGAGTCAAAGCTGTAAAACATCTTGGAAGGACCAGGAAACATTTCAATCATCTTGGAGTTGAGTTCATCAACGACTCATTCTTTGTTGAGAGGATAGCACGAGAGTTCATGTAAGCGGCGTCACTGACATTTGCCAAGAGATCACGAAAAATGTCTGCAACAAGGTTGTCAATACCTTTCTCTTCATCGTACTCAGTAACAATCTCCTTCGGAAGACGGATATAATCATCCCCAATTGACTCTTCAACTCCATCACCAACTCTGAGAAGATATTGTGAGAACAACGGGTCTGACTGTGCACGCATGTTTTGAGTGAGCCTGATCTTGCGAATCCACTTCCATATGTAGCTCCTTTGCAAGGTGGCATTGGTGATCTGAGCTCTAGTTCCCCGCAGAACCACAGGAAGAACCTGTCTGAAATCTCCTCCAAACACCATAATCTTACCACCAAATGGTTCATCGCAGCCCATGATATCTTGCAATGATCTATCAAGACACTCAATGGATTGTCTCTTTGTCATCGCAACTTCATCCCATATCAAGGGACGGGCGGAACGAAGGAGCTCAGCAGTACCACTCTGCTTTGTGAAGTTGCACATGCTTTCATCGCTGATTTTAATTGGTATCTTGAATCTGGAGTGTGCTGTCCGACCACCGCGCATAATAGATGCCGCTATGCCAGATGTAGCAGTAGCAACGGCTATGAAACCCATGGAACGTACAGTTGCGATCAAGGCCTTGTAGAGATACGTCTTTCCGGTTCCTCCGGGGCCATCAACAAAAAACACCCGACCCATTTCAGAAGTCACATGATCCATGATCTCATCAAATCCTGCCCTCTGCTCAGCGTTGAGTGTCTGCACAATTTTCAAATGGTCTTCATCGAAGCCGAGTGCATACTCCTCATTCAACTCCCTGTAGTGGTCCCTTTCTTTGCGTCCTGGATTCATGTAAAATTTCCACAATTAAAACCAAAAGTAGAGGTTATTATGTCATAATCTTAACATATCTAACATTGCTAAATTAAGAGAGCATATCGGTCAAGATCAATTATATGTATTGTAGTTCTAGAATATTTTTCATATAGATAGCTATCAGGAAAACATATCTAACATTGCAAGACTAAAAGAGTCGCCATCAGTTTAATGTATTGTAATTCCTATTTTTTTTCATATAGATAGCTATCTAAATAACATATGAAACATTGCAAGATCCAAACAACATATCAGTTCCAGTTTTTTTTTCATATAGACAGCTAATAGCATATATCATTGTTCAGGTCACATAAATAAGGTTTTTAGAGGAGCATTTCACACCAAACAGATTATTTGAAGTGTTCTAAAAAAAAAAGAAGAGAACACAACACACACGTACCAAGGTATAACTTTAAGTGACAAATGGTTTCGTTGGAGACGAGAGACCCTAAACTTAATTGAAACAACTATGAACTAACGGATTTGAAATGCTATCTGGCTCAAATAGCAGAGTCACTAAAAGACCCAAAATTACATTTTAACCGCTACTTACTTAGTTCTTTAACTTTCATCAATGAAAAATCTATTGCGATGTTCTATTTTACAGCTGACATGTGGTACGAACAAACATCACCCAACATCAGTTAAATATATTTTCGAGGTCACATATATATCCTTGATCAGGTCACACACAGAGGAACCATATCAAATAACAGACTGGCAATTTTCTAGTAAAAATTGCAGACTGGCAATTTTCTAAAAGACTTAAAACTGATGTTATCTAAACAAAATAAATTTCAATAGAGCTGCATTTGTACAGAGCACATGTGAAGCTGAAATGCAAGTTGTAACATCAGGTATATATACTAATCAGACCTTGCAATATCAGGAGTTTCTATTGAAAAAACAATGATACAAGTACGTAGCTAGAGGTCGTGTGGCACTGATATGTGAAGGTTATATGTAAATATAGGCAATTGGCCAACACTCGTTTCAAACATTGAAACTTTATATAAACTATACTGTTAATTCGATGGTTGTGGGCAAAGCTTTACCTTTTTCGTCCTACTTGGGTAGGCCGAAGCCATCTAGATCCTTGCCCATTGATTGAACACATCGCTCAATATCCAAGAGTACCCGCTGCTCCACCTCATGGGGATCGGAAATTGTCCGCCGAATGTCCTCAGAGAGTGAATCAAAATGCTTTTCCCACAGCTTCCGAATATTATTTGCCTCAGAAAAAACCATGATTATAGCAAACAATTGTCGGAACGAGCTAGGCATTTTCCATATAGCACACTCTGTTAAGGTATCGTCCAAATAAGAATCAGATAGAAGAAGTCCTGCATGGTCACATGCTTCTGTAAAGGTCTCATATGTTACTCCATGAACAGTTCTCAAAGTCTTGAACGACGTAGCGCCCCTCACATGGGTCAACAAAAGCCGAAGGTAGTACCGTTCCCCTTCAGATGGGCTTGCATGTACAAGACGGCCAATTTGAGATCGTTGTTTTCTCCATTGCCAACGCTTTTTTGATTTCTTCCAAGTAAACCATTCGGGGAACTCTATGTACAAGAAGTTACGAGCTTTGTGATCCGCCGCAAGTCTTAAACCGCTCAGTAAACATTGATCTCTGGTTCTTTGGGTCTTTGGCAACCTCGTTCAAGTCAGAGGTTGATTTGAATGAAACCATGTGCATCCCCTCAAGATGAACAGCAAGCTGTAAAACAGGAGGCGAGGCATAGTAGAGGGGGAACCGATACAGCCTGTATGCAGCCTCCGACGGTGTTATACATCTTGCATCTCGGTACTGTTTGATTTCATTAATGACGGTATCATCATTCTCTGACTTGTCGACCGTGAAAGATGCACGATCATGGCCTTTGTAGATGTATTTGTAGAGGTACTTGACAGACTGGACACTGCATGAGATCTCCACATTGATGTGACAATTGTATCGCATAAGTAGGGTGGGGTTGTAGGGAACAACCCATCGATTGTCCAACTTGCCGTTTCTGACCTCAACTATCTGGCCATCATCCCTTCGCCTGTATATTGGGTACGAGTCTTTCCCTTGCTGTGTGGCTTCACAAAACTGGCGAGGGTAATGAAACCGACACTGTCCATCTATCATACATGGGCAATCCTTGTTGAGAACACCACAAGGGCCATGCATCATGTGTTTGCAAACGAGATCGTGCAAAACCGGGTACTTCTTCTTGTCTGGGATTTCAGCAGATATTTTTCTGTCATACCCATCTGGATATTTTAGCTTACTCCCTTCTTTCATAATCAATAAGAAATGCTCATGTGGCAGACCCCTCTTTTGGAACTCCGTGACATGAGCATAGGCAGCAACCTCGCCAAAATATTGTTTCTTAACCAGAAAATCCTCACAATCCCGCAGTTTCGCTTTGTACACTCGTGCCACAACTTCAGGACGGTCCTGCGGAGTCTGGCCAGGCAATAGCTCCTGGATCGCCTCAGGCCAATACGGATTGCATGTCATAGTTATGAAATAATCTGGCTTCCCATAACGTTGCACCAAGGTCATTGCATCAAGGAATCTGCGTTGCACATCACGGTCGCATCCAGTCATGGACCATGGTAGGACAATTCTCTTGCCAGTCAGTGATGCCCTTGCCTCCCCGGTTGCAAGAGTGTCGAGAACTCCTTGTATGGGTACATCACAAGTTAGTAGAGAAAATTACAATAACAAGCACAAGCAACGAGATGCATATATTATGTACTTAAAAATTAAAGGGTAGTAGCAATAGTAGTAATAAAGCAGGTATCAAATAAATTCCATCATCTAAAATTAGTATATGTATCTGTGGGACTTTGAAATAAATTCCATCAAAGACAAATTAGTATATATATTTTTGTCTAAAAGCGTGTCAAACAAATTCCAGCATCCTCATGAACTCTTCGTGTACATTGATTATGGCCCTGTTTGTTTCCCACCCAGATTATATAATCCAGCTTATATAATCTATAAGCTGGGGAGAGTAGCTTATTAGATTATAATAATCTGGCCTGAGAATTGCTATAATCTGACTATAATCTGAAACTTGTTTGTTTCAGCTTATAGATTATATGAGTTAGATTATATAATCTAGGTGGGAAACAAACAGGGCCTATGTGTCGCCAAGTTAATAGATAGATTAATCGACCAGACATAACGTAAAAATAACAGCCTGCTATTTATTCATGCATTTAGAAGAAATCACAAGTTTCGAAAATGTTGTTACCTGATAAAGGTCGGCCCGAATAATCTTCTGGTGTGCAGAGAGAGAGTACCAGTTAAGACGCATAGACTCAACCTTTATGTACATATCAACGAGCCACTGCTGGAAGAGTCGTCCACCGTGAAGCAATACATTGAATTCCCCACGTCTGATTTGAAGTTTGTAAGCATAATACTCTCTGGCGTTCACATACTTCTTATTAGACTCTGGATCACCACCTGGAATTACCAAAAAAAAAAGTTAGTTGCACGCACTATTAGGCACTGATCATAAATATAAGCCTAAATAAAATTATTAATATAGCAACCTTGTCCCCCAGTGCGATCATCTGCTTCGGCTTCGTCGTCTATGTCCATCGTGGATGGGAAATCTTCATGCGGGTCTACTATGTCACCACAAAAGAAACACCAAAAGATTAGCCTATTACTGCAATAAAAATAAATGATAAATGATAAGTATTGTAACATGCAGTGCTACACACCTTCACTCTTAGTTTTCTTTTTCCGAGTCTTTTTTTTTCTTTTCCGTTTCCTGATACAATATCCCTTCATTCCACCCCGCCTCACCGCCAGGAAAAAACAAAGGATACGCTAGAGGATCATAGCACCCATAGTAAGCCTTAATATAAACCGGTCGATCCAATACTCCACATACCATAACACTCCTCTCAAACATTTTCTTCGGGTCACTTCCTTCCAACCATATGGCTGAAACCTGAGAAGCAGTCGGAGCATTATATCTCCTCTGGTCCACATCAATCTTTGTGTTGAGTTCGATTCTATACTCGTCAAGGTTTGGTTTGGAACCCAAACTCCTGAATGCCCCAACATAAGGATTCCCTTGCAAAATACGTACAATCAACTTTATTAAACCAAGATCCAGGTGTGGTGATTGCTTCACTCTGTGTGCAAAATCATCTTCATTGTCATATATGTACAACTGCATGTTTCTAGCAGAATAGTTTCTGTGCGACAACTGATCTAGGCGGTGATATATCTGACCCTGGATCCTAAATGTATAGATCCCAATCCCTGCTGCGGTAGCATATCGCCGGTCGAGTTTCACACCCATGCTAGTGAATGAAAAATGACAGTTGAAGTAACGGATATTCCTCCTGAACCACTTTGCATCTCTGTCTGTTTGGTTTGTGTATAGTCTTCTCATCTCCGCTAGTACCTCCGGAATATGAATACGGACCATCCCCTCCCTACAACAGAATGCCGCCCCTTCACTAGGGAACCTCTTGGCGCCGCAGTGTTCGCAATCTGGCTCCCTACGAAGAACGTGGTGTTTTTTCAGCAGGTTGTGATAAACATAGTCATAGGGATCTTTTCTGCCTTCTGCACCTCCATCTTGACCATCAACTCGATATGACCTGTACCGAACGTCTAGCAAAACGAAAGATGAAAAGACCACCGTTAGACAACTGGTTGTACATGAGGATTTTAATAACTGGAACAGACAATAAGGAAACGCCAAAAATAAATGTTTGTGTGCCGATACTATACATACCAGGTCGCGTGAATGCCCGACCCTCATCATCACCATCAAAATCATCAAACTCGCCCCCTTCCGGGTTCTTGGTATCCAAGTCTTCCTCGTCTGCATTTAATTTCATCCAAGAAACAATGAGATTTTAACAACATATTAAAATTAAGTATTTTAATAAAACGGACATGCTTAATTATATTACCGAAACTTGGGAGATCAGTCCCATTCGGCTCCCAAATGCCAGAATCAAACATGTCACCCTGAACAGAAGTCGTTGGTACGGATCGAATGATGGGTGCTGTCATGGTACATCGCGGTCCACCTGCTGAACAATTATATTGCGTCAGATAAGAAGCAACTGGCAACAAAGAGATAAGTTGTAATCAATGAAGAATGTAAAATATAATATTTTATTAAAATCCCAAGGGCGCAAATAATTATTTTTTCTTGTCTAAAATAGTTCAGTGGAACGATGCACCATTTTGACGTAAACTGGCCTGCGTCGAATTTCACCGGCGATATTGATTCTGGAATTCAACATTTCTATCAAGTTGAGCGACAGTAGTGGACGTGTTGCCCTTTTGATGCTGCCGGTACCGCTGACTATTATCACGCCACACAGATCTTTGACAATCTTCCGGTGTACCAGGCTCATCTACAATAAACAAATACTGAATATTTACACAGGTGCAATGAACCCAGAAATAGTTTCCATTAAAAAAGTTTACAAATGCTACCTGGTGTGAGCAAAGAATTTTCCAATTCGGCCCTTTTCCGTGCGCGATACCTACGCTTCTTTTCTGCCACCAATTTACGTTTCGCAGCTCATCACCCACATCTTCCTGAATTACATAGCTTGGTGCTGGACACCAATCCGCATTCCTTTGTAGCCAGCTGTCGTCGTCGCCATCAACGTACGGGTCGACGATGGAGGCTGAACCCATTGTAGGGTTCGTAACTGTGTCCGTCATCGCATCAGCTTCAAAACCAAATATGATCGACCAGATTGTTCAGAAAATATGAATAACAAAAAAAAAAAGCTGAAAAACCCAGAACCACGGTTCGTTAAAAGCAATATACCTGTAGGGTTTGAGACTGGGGCCGATCTTTGGCTATACAATGAGGGTGTGGTGGTATTCGAACCTAAACCCAATGTTGGGTTCATAACAGTAGACAGTGTAGTAGGATCTAACCAAAATTGAAAATTTATGATGTCATATAATACTCACTTGTCATATATAATGAAATATTTTCCACTATAATAAGGGGAGCAAGTTTCAGGAAGTTTATGCAATGAACAATATTTAGTAAAAAATGCGGAACAACTGGTACCTGCTTCTGTTGCCACTGGTGACTCACGTTTAGGCGTGGGTAAAGAATTCTCCAATTCGGCCTTTTTTCGTGCGCGATATTGATGCTTTCTTTCAGCTTCAAATCTACGTTTTGCAGTGATCTCTTCACCCACCTGGCATTTTTTTGGGTCTGAAAAAATAAACATGACATGGCTGAGTCCAACCAAACACTTAAAACCCTGGAAAACATAATTAGGCCGCCATTGCTCGAGAAAGTAAGGTACCAACCAAACGAAAGGACATTTGTGCAATCAGCGAGAGGTCGACGCACAAATGGTTTCTTAGCAGGTTTCCCAGGTTTGGCAACACCAACTTCATGCATACCTCTACGAGTACCTAAAAGTTATCGACAATTTCTGTCACGATTCACGGACAAATTGTAGCTGGACAGTTGCAGAGCACAATAGCTGCTTTACACTACTCACCATTTTTGTCGATGTTAGTACAGTTTCCAAGTGGCGTGCATTCATTATTGAAAGCACCGGCTTTACGCTTGTTCATAATGACTGAAAAGAAACCATGTCAACAAATTTTTTATAAGTATGTTCAAATCGCTCAAAGCAACAGGACCATTAAGATATAAAGGTAGCAGGGACAGTGTCGCCTGGATGCCTAGCTAATTAAATATTGCGTTGACAGCAACAGACTATTTTCCAATCAATTTCCTCTAATCTAAGCCAGCTATACCCAACGGCAGCCGTACCACTGCGTTCGCAATATCATACAGGCCGACCTGCTTGGAATCAACTATCCCAGGGAGACGGCATCTGTTCTTAATCAAAGTGCGAAATATGCACCTTCAACCACACCTGTCGTGCTTTTCTTCAGGGCAAGGCAATTCTTCATGGCAAAGTAAAAAGCAAAGCAAAAACACCCAACGACGCCATGGAAACAAACCATCCTAGCACGTCACAGCCCCCGCCGCCATGGGAATCAGAATTGCAGCCGCAAAGAAGGATTTTAGGGTTTAGTGAAGGGTACGGACATGACCTGAAGCATGTGATCGCCGGATGACGACGACGACGGCACTTGTCCCTGTTCCGATGCCGATGGGAAGAAATCCTCAAGGAACTCTTGTGCGATGAGAACCATGGAAAGGAACTCTCCTGCAATGAGAACCAAGGAAGGAAAGGAACTCTCGTTCATAGCCAGACTTTACTCATGCTTGACAAAAATATGGAAAGGAACTCTCATGCGATGGAATTATTTTCAAACTACAGGTATAAAAGGAAAGGAATAAATCTGAATGGAATGAAGGGAGGTGGGATCGTAGGCTGCGGGTGGATTTCCTTTGTGTAGGAAACAACTTACAATCGTCATTGAAAATGAACTAATTTGGACATTTGTCCCATGCCGATGTCCCCCCTTATGTGGACCCGAGCCCAGCATGGCAGGATCCGACGGTAGATTAAAGGAGATCAGTTTTGATGAACGGTCTATGGACAGGTGGGTAAGAATCTGGTAGGTAAAAAATGTATTTCTCCCAACTGGTTCTTTATGGGTTTAGATTTAGATAGACTCCTTCCGTCCCAAAATATAGTGTCCATTGAGTTTTGTCCTAATTCAAAGTTTTTTAAAACAGTCCCTCCGCCCCGTCGAGTCCAGATCCTTCCCCGCCCTCCTCCTCCTCCACACAGCAGCCGGTCGACTCCCCTTCCCTTCCGGCCTGCCGGGGTGAGGCGTGTATCCGGATCCTGCTGCCTCCCCTCCCATTCCGGCCACCGACGACGCTGGCACCCAGCATCCCTTCGCGCCCCGAGCACCTTCCTCCCCCGTGCGACGCGGCCACCCCTAGTCTCCAGAGTCGGGTGGGGGGGGGGGGGCACTTTTCCTGTCATCCTCCACTCTAACTCATTCCCCATCAGGATCATAAAAAAAAAGCTCATTCCCCATCGCTAGCAGCTCTCGATCCGCTGCCAATCGCCGCCCCTGCGCACATCACCGCTGCCAAATGCCGTCCCCGTGCCCATCTACGTGACGTGCCTGCCTGCCTCCGCCGATTGCCGTTCGGTTTCCGCGGCAGCTGCGCCGACGGCTCGTGGCGGCTGCCCATGGTCAAGCGCCATTGCCACCAACTCGGCCAGGCGTATCCTCGTCCGTCGTGCTGTCTGCTGTGGCATGTGGCCAAGGACCCAAGGACCAAGTTCCTTCATGGTTGCCTGCTAGTTCGTGTTTCAATTTTAAATTGGAATTGGCATTGGCATTCGGTGAGCACATTTAAAAATTGCATATGGCATTTTGCATTTGAATGTAGGCAAAATGGGGGAGGGTGGTCAGGGGAAGGGCGATCCAATTTGGGACCATATTGAAAAGGTGCATCCGGGATTTATGTGCAACTCCTTGTGTAATTCATCTAACACACTTCCAAACCTTGGTACACCACCATCACCTGTAAGTTCAGCTTGAAACAGGTCACGAAAAATATCCAGAAGTCCATCATCATCATCGAAGTCTTCATTGCCATCAGCATTCTCATGGTCTCCCCTTTCGTGAAATCCATCATCCTCATGACTCTGTTCACTTTCGGGACCATCCGAAGGTTCCCCATGATGGATCCACCGATCATACGAGCTTTGCATCCCGTACATTAGTAAGTGATCTCTCACTCCAACAAGATCTAGCTCTTTTTGATTCAGGCACTGAGCACATGGGCAAAGTATGACTGAATCACCCCATTTTGTGGCCCGAACAAATCCCATGAAATCATTGACCCCCAGAATATGTTCCTCGCTAAATCGTCTAGATTTACGTATCCAACTTCTGTCCATCTATACAAAATTTGAATTTGATAAGCGAAAAGTTGACAGGTCATCGTGGCGCATAATTTATTGGAGAGTGGAGGACATCCGTACCTTCAAGGGATCCGCTGCTTTAGCCGGCGGTAATTCTCCACCGGCGTTAGGCCTCTGTCGAGATGCATTCATCGCGACACCGGTGTCCTCCTCGTTGGGGTTACCTTGCGGTCTGAACTCTGAAGTAATTTTGCCTATGGCCAGGGCAATGCTGCCGCCAAAACGAGTTTTCATTGCGAGGGACCGAGCTGCGCGGCATCCAAATCGAGTTTCCCACTGCGAATATTCGCGCCAAGTACCGAAATTCTAAAGCTTCTTTCACAGACAGGTGGGCCACGCAAAAGTAAAGGAGGGCAGCAGGCTGAGGAATGCACCTGCGATCGGATATGTGCCCGTTAAACAGAGCGAGCAGTGGGGCTTTGGTTCTGGGGAAGTTTCGGCCCATGGCGTGTTGGCTCACAAGCCACGTCGGTGCGCCTGACATGTGGGCCAGCAAAACAGTGTCAAAAATTACTTTTTTTTGCGAGGGAGTGTAAAAAATAACTTGACCCTGCGGCCCACGGTGTACGACACGCGGGCCCGCCGAGTGCTAGGGCACCACACGCAGGCGAACCAAAGCAGTGTCGAAAGTTACTTGACCGTGGTCCAACGTCGTTGACATGTGGGCCCACGAGAGCCATGTGGCATACACACTGGCGAACGAAATCAGCGACAAAAAATTAATTACCTGAGAGTGGGCCCCATGTGAGCCCGCTTTGTCCTACGTGGTGCGCCACGTGGCACAACATGCGGGCAAACGAAATAAGCGATGAAAAATCTGGGGACCCATGGACCATGACACGTGGGCACCCTGTCGTTTTGTAGTGCGCTACTACATGGCATTATACGTAGTCAACGAAATTTGTAACGAAAATGATTTGACCGTGGGTCCTACGAAGCCTGACACGGAGTCCCCCTACTTGCTGACTGGGATGCCACGTAGGCCAGAAACGTCCATGGGGTTGGGTTTATGACAAAAATTGTGGGCTCCTGTCGTTCTGTAGTGCGATACATGGCATTATATGCGGTCAAACGAAATTTGTGACGAAAATGGTTTGACCGTGGGTCCTACGAAAGCCTGACACAGAGCCCCCCACTTGCTGACTGGGATGCCACGTAGGCCAGAAATGGCCATGGGGTCGGGTTCATGACGAAAATTGTGGGTCCCTGTTGGTCACCGTGCTCGAAACGGGATTTTAATGACGAATCAGCCACCCAGAACAGTAAACCAGCAACACCGGACAATACATTTATTTTGATTTTTGTCACAAATGAGGCTTGTTAGTGACGAACCGCGAAATATATCATAAAGTTGGCCGACAATGGGAAAACCCCCCAAAATAGTGACTGATCTACAGTAAAATCGTCACCAATCAGCAGATTTGTACTAGTGTAGTAACTGACATGTGGGTCCGGTCCCTCATGTCAGTGACTGTGAATTCATGGGAAGTACTGCAGAGGATACTCACGCCCCGATCCCTACGAAGTTGTTCTTTTGCCCTTGACGAGCTAGTACTTCCGTAGCTTAAACTGAGTTTGACCTGAATTCAAGTCTGTATCTGAGTCGTTTTATAAGAAGCGCGAGTCAATTACAAACTCTTGAGTGGTCCAGTGGAGAGTGGCCTAACTTGTTAGTTGTGCTTGAATGCAGACTAAGGTTCAAACCCCATCAAAAGCATGTTGTTATTTTCTTGTATTTTTTTGCTAACCCCATCAAATGCAGACTAATGTATATTTGCTAGCAAGCTTCAAGATTGGTCTAATTAGGGAATCTTGCACATCCAAAGGCACAAGCTGAAACAAAGGACCAGCTTTGAGTCTCGATAATCTGAAGAGTTCTGGTACTTGGTTGTCCCAAGAATTGTGGTACTTGGTTGTCCACGGATCCAACTGTTAACCCTACTTTATCCCGGCAAAAAATTCCATCCATACCATCACTTGAGATGCACTTTCCATCCATACCATTACTATGTGCCAATGACATGTAGGACCAGACCCCACATGTCATTGACTAAAGTGATGGTATAGATGAAAACTGAGTTGGAAATGATTGTATGAATGCAAAAACCCCTTATCCCGAGAATGTAAACTAGGGAATCTGCAGTACCAGATCTTTTGTCCCGTGATCCAACTGTTAAACCCGACTTTATCTGTTGAATATAAACTAGGGAATCTGCACGTCGACGCCCCGTTCCCGTCTTCCCAGTTTCCCGCGGAGGTCCTAGTTTCCCGCTTTATCTTTCAGCACACGCCCGATCTGTTACTTCCTAGTAACTGACATGTGGGTCCGGTCCCGCATGTCAGTGACTGTGAATTCATGGGAAGTACTGCAGAGGATCCTCACACCCCGATCCCTACGAAGCTGTTCTTTTGCCCTTGGCAAGCTAGTACTTCCGTAGCCAGCTCCTCGCACTCTTTCCTCTCGACAACAATGTCATCCTCCGCCGGCAATGCGAGCTCCGACGAGGATATGGAGTGGCAGGTCACCTCACGCTCAGATGAAAAGTACTACTCCGACGGGATCTCCAATTCGGAGCGTCAAGCCAAGGCAAAGCGCCGGCGATTGAAGGACCTACAGAGGCGAAAGCGGGTACCGGATTTCTTGGACGAAGTGGGAGTTGGTTCTGTGGCTAGGGGCCACGGCAAGCAGGCGGTTGGCGTGTTGGTGCGGGCCGCACTGTGCGAGGCGGCGGGAGAGGTCGGGCGGGCTGCAGCGGCTGAGGCGGCGGGCGCGGTTGGGCGAGATGGAGTGGCACGTGCGGCCGAGGTAGCCGCTGAGAGGTTACCGACGAAGCGGGATCTGCTGCAGTCAAGACCGCGCCTGAGGATCCCGCTGCAGGGGAACCGGTGACCGAGGCTCCTGCTACAGGGGAGCCTGCGGCCGAGGCTCCGGCTGGTGGGAGCCCGCGTTCGTGCTAGTCCTCGTCATGGTGCCTCTGCCGCCGCCGGCACTGTGATTGCTATTAATTAAGTCGTTTGTAATGCGGCATTAGTTTACTCTTTTGTTGTGTGATTGTTGTTAATTAAGTCAATTGTAATACAGTGTTAGTGCACTGTCGTTTCCTGTATGATGACGTGACGATGTCTGTTCAATCCAATTTCCCATTCAATCGGTACTACTCTCTCTGTAGATTACTACTAGAAAAAGATTTGTTCGTTGATTTGATGTTTTAAACGAGTCTATCAAGTGTATGCATGTCAGGGCACTTGCAATGCTTGCAGTCTTGCACTCGAGAGGGAGGTACGGAGGAGGCTGCGTACATATGTTATTTTTGCATGAAGTAACTTCACTGGAATATCCCTTGGTTTGTAATAGACTTCACGGGAATATCAGTCGGTTTGTAATAGACTTCCCCGGAAAAAATGGGCCAGAGTGTGGTATGTAGCAGCCTTATACCATACGATACAAGGATGAGAATGAGCATCAACATCGGATTGGTAATTATGGAGAGTATCGTCCTCAACTTCATCATCACTATCTTCTTCTGAATCAGAATGAGCTCATTCGGATAATCGTATAGTGTCAACAACAGGGGAAGGTCCCCTGGATTGTAATAGACTTCAGGGGAATATCCCGGGGTTGGTAATAGACTTCACGGGATAAAATGGAGTGTTATGTACTAGCAGCCTTACTTATACGACACAAGGATGAGAACACGAGACTGCAACACAAGTAATTTCATAAATGTTCGAGGAAAAGGTAAAACGAAATTCAAAGATCGACTACTAATCATCGTCATCATCAGCAGCAGCAGCAGCAGCATCCCCACTAGGAATGTGTGAATTGTCATCATCAGAAGCATCAACATCGGATGTGTAATTATGGAGAGTATCGTCCTCAACTTCATCGTCACTATCTTCATCCGAATCAGTGTTGGTTTGTTTCCGAAACCCATTAATCATACTTGCAGGTGAGGTGATAAGCTCCTCATCCACCCCTGTATCATCTGGCTGCACATCAGGAAGCACTTCATCGACTACCCATTCGCCATCTTCTGCGTAATCATCTTGGTATGCAATTTCTGATTCAATGGATCCTGGCTCGTCGTCTTGTTGATGGACATTGTACAAGTTCCTTTGCTCAAAATGTTGCACAACTTTCCAGTCTCTTCCTATTAGTGTGCACGGTAAGTAGAAAACCTTTCTTACTGATTGTGCCAATGCATAAGGTTGATCTTTGTACCATAATTTTGCAGTGTTAATGCTTTTGAAGAATGCGTCTGCAACCACATTCTTTTCGTTCATATCAAACCAGTCACACCGAAATAAAACAACAGTTCGATTGGCCTCCGGTGTAGAATTATACTGCAGCTCAATGATATCTTTGATGACACCATAGAAATCCACTTGACGTCTATCGTGGACACTGAACACCACTACTCCACTGTTCCGCGTCTTTCTAATTTTGTCAACCTCAATTGTTTGGTATCAGACATATTTAATAATACACCCTGAATACACTTTGACTTGCAGGAGTGGTTGGCTTTCCAATGCTTCCAAGTCATGGGGAACATGTTGATTACGATTGTATTTGATAGTGGCAATCTGCATAACAAAATATACAAGTTGGTGATGAACACGTATACGCAACACATAGTAATTTCATGTAAACTTGTGGCCAAAAAAGTAACAAACTCACTTCTTTCTTAAACCATCCATGAAATTCTTTACGAAGCGCTTTGTCAAGATGGTAATTACTAGTATATTTGGTCTGGAGATCTTCTCTCACTTTCCTGCAATATACACAGTATTTTAATCAAAATAGAGCTCAATAACACATGTTGCATGTATAGAAGAACAACGCACAAGCGTAAGAGGGGTTACATACTTTATATATGGCTCGATCTCGGGACAGTTGTTTAGCACATACCATACCATGTGTTCATAATGATCTTCTTCAAATTTAAGCAGTGGGTTTCTAATGAAACGAGCACCATGCATGAAAACATCATATGTAACTCCACTCGTGTTAACAGTCTCTCTGTTCCTGTCCTCATTGAATCATGTGTCAACATCATCACCAAAGTATCTTGAACAGTATGTCAAGCACTTGTTGGCAATATATGCTTCTGCAATAGACCCTTCAGGTCTTGCCCTATTTCTCACAAAGCTCTTTAATTTACATAGCCTTGTTTCAACAGGATACATCCACCCATACTGTACTGGACCTCTAAGGATTGCATCTTCAGGTAAATGAACAACCAAGTGTACCATGACATCAAAGAATGCAGGAGGGAAAATGTTCTCAATCTTGCACAAAATTTGTGGAATTTTATCTCTCAAGATTTCTAAATCTTTGAACTTCAGCCGTTTGCAGCATAGTTTCCAAAAGAACAAATCCAGTTCCGCAACTGCCTCATAAACAGGTTTAGCCACGAGATCTCGGAGGGCAGCTGGCAAGATCCTTTGGAGCAGGATGTGGCAATCATGTGTTTTCAATCTCGTGAGCTTGCAGCCATATTCAGCAATACATCTTGCTAAGCTCGCAGCATACCTATCTGGAAATTTCACCGCTTGTATAAATTCACAAAATTTCTTCTGTTTTTCTTTACTCAATGCATACAGAGCTTTTGGCATCACGTATCGATCACCCTCAAGCTGCAACTGTAATTGTGGCATTATGTCCAATTCTTCCAAGTCAATCCTAGCATTGGTCTTCCCAGAAATGTTGAGAAGCGTTGCAAGAAGGGCTTCACAAATATTTTTTTCGATATGCATGACATCAAGATTATGTGGTATCTTCAAACTTGTCCAATACGGCAAGTCAAACAGAGAAGACCTGAGTTTCCAACATTGGCCTTCTACCCTCTTCCTTTTTCGTGGTCGAGAGATGCCTGGTCTAACATCTTTGACATTGTCCAGTTGCTGCAGCAGCTCCTCTGTTGTAAATTGCCCTGGCTTTTCTCTGTGTGGTTGCGCACGAAATTGGGCATTAACCCTCAAAGGATCCTCGTTACCAAGGAAACGATGGTGCCCGATATAACAAATATTGTTCTTTATCCGTATTGAGCAAGGATTTTTTATCACAGCATGCACAAGCATAATAACCTTTTGTCACTCGCCCAGACAACGTGGCCAGTGCTGGATAATCATGGATGCACCATAAAACTGCAGCATGCAGTTTAAATTGTGCACCACTAGATGCATCAAAAGTTAGGACCCCTTCCCAAAGCTGGATCAACTCTTCAATGAGAGGCTCCAAGAACAGATCAAAATCCTTCGCTGGAGAACTCGGACCAGGAATGAGCAAGGCCATCATTAAGTTTCTCTGTTCCACACATTCTCAAGGCGGGAGGTTGTACGGCACAAGAAATACCGGCCACATGCTGTGTGAGCTGCTCAGTTGGCTGAATGGATTAAAACCATCAGTGGCAAGGCCGAGTCTCAAGTTCCGAGGATTACTTGCAAACTCTGGAAAATTCCTGTCAAAGTCTTTCCATGCCTCACCATCAGCTGGATGGTTCATTTCACCGTGGACAGGTCGTCGCTTCGTGAGGTGCCATTGTGCATCCTCTGCTAATTCCTTCTTACTAGATATCCTCTTGAGCCTTGGAATAATTGGAAAATGCCTCAAAACCTTCTCAGGAATACGCTTGTTTCCATTTTTATCCTTCCATCTTGATGCTCCATAGACTGGACACTGATCAAGTTTTTCATGCTGCCGCCGAAAGAGAATACAATTATTCGGACACACATGGATTGTAGTCTATCCAAATCCGAGGGAACTTAGGAAGTTCTTTGCTTCATTGTAAGATGCTGGAAGAGAGCAATGAGGGAATGCTAAAGACAACAACTTCATCATTGTAGTAAACGCAACATTGGTGATCCGATAGAATGACGATATGAAGTAACTTCACCACCAATGAAAATTTTGTATAACGAGATCCCTCTTGCAATTCCTTGTGTAATTCATCTAACACACTTCCAAACCTTGGTCCACCACCATCACCTGTAAGTTCAGCTTCAAATAGGTCACCAAAAATATCCGGAAGTCCATCATCATCATCGAAGTCTTCATTGCCATCGGCATTTTCATGGTCTGCCCTTTCGTGAAATTCATCATCCTCATGACTCTGTTTAGTTTCGGGACCATCCGAAGGTTCCCCATGATGGATCCACCGATCATACGAGCTTTGCATCCCGTACATTAGTAAGTGATCTCTCACTCCAACAAGATCTAGCTCTTTATGATTCATGCACTGAGCACATGGGCAAAGTATGACTGGATCACCCCCTTTGGTGGGCCGAACAAATCCCATGAAATCATTGACCCCCATAATATGTTCCTCGCTAAATCGTCTAGATTTTCGTATCCAACTTTTGTCAATCTATACAAAATTTGAATCTGATAAGCAAAAAGTTGACAGGTCATCGTAGCGCATAATTTATTGGAGTGTGGAGGACATCCGTACCTTCGGGGGATCCGCTGCTGTAGCCGGCGGTAATTCTCCACCGGCGTTAGGCCTTTGCCGAGATGCATTCATCGCGAAACCAGTGTCCTCTTGGATGGGGTTACCTTGCGGTCTGAACTCTGAAGTAATTTTGTCGATGGCCAGGTCAATGCTGCCGCCAAAATGAGTTTTCATTCCGAGGGACCGAGCCGCGCGGCATCCAAATCGAGTTTCCCGCAACGAATATTCGCGCCAAGTGGGCCACGCAAAAGTATAAAGGAGGACAGCAGACCGGGGAATGCGCCGGCGATCGGATATGAGCCCGTTAAATAGAGCGAGCAGCAGGGCTTTGGGTCTGGGGAAGATTCGGCCCATGGCGTGTTGGCTTACAAGCCACGTCAGTGCGCCTGACATGTGGGCCTGTCAAAAATTACTTTTTTTTTGCGAGGGAGTGTAAAACATTACTTGACCCTATCCCCACGATGTATGACGCGCGGGTCCGCCGAGCGCTAGGGCACCACATGCGGGCGAACCAAAGCAGTGTCGAAAATTACTTGACCGTGGTCCAACGTCGTTGACATGTGGGCCCACATGAGCCACGTGGCATACACACAGGCGAACGAAATCAGCGACAAAAAATTACCTGACAGTGGGCCCCACATGGGCCCGCTTTGCCCTACGTGGTGCGCCACGTGGCATAATTCGCGGGCAAATGAAATTAGCGACGAAAAATCTGGGGACCCATGGACCCTAACACGTGGGCACCCTGTCGTTTTGTAGTGCGATAGATGGCATTATACGCGGTCAACGAAATTTGTGGCGAAAATAGCTGGACCGTGGGTCCTACGAAGCCTGACACGGAGCCCCCTACTTGCTGACTTGGTTGCCACGTAGTCCAGAAACGTCCATGGGATTGGGTTTATGACGAAAATTGTGGGCTCCCTGTCGTTCTATAGTGCGACACATGGCATTATACTCGATCAAATGAAAATTGTGACGAAAATGGTTTGACCGTGGGTCCTACGAAAGCCTGACACAGAACCCCTGACTGGGATGCCACATAGGCCAGAAACGGCCGTGGGGTTAGGTTTATGACGAAAGTTGTGGGTCCCCATTGGTCGCCGTACCCGAAACGGGAATTTAGTGACGAATCGGCCACCCAGAACCTGTCCAGAATAGTAAACCAGCAATACCGGACAATACTGTTCATCGATTTATACGGATTTTCGTCACAAATGAGGCTTGTTAGCAAATCCCAAAATAGTGATGGATCTATAGTAAAATCATCACCAATCAGCAGATCTGTATTAGTGGGTACAAATGCCATAAGAGAATGAATGGCGCATCACATAAGAAAGTAAAGGCTAAGCTTAAGATGGCAATCCACATTTGGCAGAGGTGCACACAGCCATGAATTCACAACCCTGAAAGCAAATATAATTTGAGCAAATCCCAGACCATTGATCTTCACAAATTATTCCAAAATCCAAAGTAGAATGAAGCCTGAGAAAATTTCAGAGAGAAGTTAACTTTAACAGAAGAATTCAATGCATATTTGCATGAAGTAAAGAAGTCTGAGGAAATTTCAGACACAAGCGCGGTGGTTGAACCTATATATTTTCGGTACCACAACTCATATGTACATTGTTGTTTACTGAGAGTTTACCTGAGAGCTATGAAGATAGCTACGGAAATAAATTTCTATTAAGTATAGAAGCAACTCAGTATATATTGCTGCAAGAAACAGGCAGAGCAGCATGTATTACACTAATCATTCTGCCATCAGCGAGAAATAATATTACACTAACCAATCTGCAATCAATTAGCATGTAGTAACAACAGAAGACGCTAAGAACTGCAATCAGCAACCCAGAGGCAAAGGCACGCACAAAGCAATATAACACTAAGTGAGCAATGTTGCTATAGAGCATTTGTCGCCATAGTAGGACCAAAGTGAGCATTGTGGAACATTAAGGCTATAAGAGAATGAGACCAAACATTACTGATGCAACCAAATGTAACTTGCAGGCTTCTCGCTTGGACTCAGTTTGTGGCATATTACCACTGGCTCTATGAACAATGAAGCTCAATATAAGTGGCCATGTTTGACACACAATTATCCAGTTGTTCTGTCTGCTTTTCACCTTAGGATTTTTTTTTCAATAATTGATGTAATTTCAAAGGCAGCAGAATACTTTTTTTTCTGATATAATTTTCTCTTCCTCAAATGCAGAACAAAAGCAGAACTTGCTTATGAGCAGTTGACAGGAAAATGAACAAGTCCATTTTTTAACTGAACTCATTTTTAGCAAGGTATTATCTTCAAGATTGTTCTATTAGATATCAAACTGTGACAAAAGATAAGGAAACTTAATGAGTTTTGAAGCACTTCAGGATTGACCAATTCTGACCTTAGAAACTCCAAATGATGTTATAGCTGCATCTTCATCCTAGAGGTTAGCAGTACAAGACATAGAATAGCTGGGAAATACAGACCCCTTTATTAGAAAGGAAACAAATAATGAGCACTGAGTAAGGGATGCATCCTATTGATCCAAATATACATACTTTATAGGTAGGGTGATTCCAGTTTCAGATTATCGTAATCTAGAGGTTCTTACCAATTCCTTTTCACCTAAGTTTGCCAAATAACATAGGAATCACAAAATTAAACAGAGAATTCACTGATACCACGAATCACTTACATTTACTTAATTCAGATAGTGTGGTCTCTTGAATTCTAGGCCGCCGTCCAAATTACTGCTCCAAATGATTTCTGCGTGTTTGATTAGACAAACATATATTGAGCATTTGCTGACCTGCCGCTTGTTATGCCTCCACTCCTACTTAGGTTTCTCTAGGCTGAATAGGAAGATATCTCAAACAATCCAGACTGAAGAAAAGGGAATATTGATATCAGCACAACTAATGAAAGAATAAATCAAATTGTTCATCCTAGATCAAGCTGCAGACTTGACTATTTAACCAAAGTACCTATTTGAAACAGAAGGCAGTAATAAGAGTAATACCCGAAGTACCTATTTCAAATTAGAACTAATTGCTCACTGCACACGAAACAAACATAATTGAAAAAAAAAAGAAAAAGAGCCACGGTCAGCTCACCTTGCCGGAGGTGGAGAAGAACGCCGGGGAGGCGGGCGGCGATGGGGCAGGAGGGTCGGGGCCGGGGACTGGCAGGAGAGGAGCTGGGACCGATATGATAAGTGACAGATTCAATTGAACATATTCAGTTCCACGACCGGAAACCGGGGGTACCACCATAATTAATGTGCAAACCCAACTCTTCCACGTATTCATTTCCGAACAGACAGGCCAATATGCATCTGAGGTAACAAGACGTCTTCTTCAGTATAAGAACAACGTAGACACGGTTTATTCGCTCCAAATGAGTAGATGTGATTAAAAGGTGAGCGCACTAATGTCGAAGTCAGCGAATGCCGTGTGATGCGTGATGACTATTTCGGAGTGTCCGTCACTTTGCTGTCCTTTCAGGGAGAACGATTGGACCTTGGAATTTTCTGCCCACCCAGCTTGTGTTGAGCTCTGCTTGCAAAGCTCTGCATTTGGTTAAACACAAACATACATAAACATAACTTTATTGCTATTTGTTGACAGACTTACAGAGCATCCAGAAACACAATCTGAACGAATATATGAAGGATTAGAGTACTGACTCGACTACACCAACATGCTGAACCAACAATACAGTAGCTAGAGACGAGTCCACAGACTCAAACCGTGCCGGCTGGGCCGCATTGCAGCTTCTGACTACTGGTATGATGATGAATGAGCTGCGGGACATGTATTCGATCCAGAAACATAGTCCAGACACTACAAGATGAGGAGCATTTCCCGACAGTCTCAAGAAAGTGGCCAACAGTATTCAGTGTAATTGGCTAAGTATCTAAAATACTGTAGGTAATGAGCTTGTAGGGGATTATGTTGTTGGGACATTGTTCAAACTGTAGGGAAATAGACCATTTTGTACAAGAAAACTGTCGGCCACTCAAAAGAAAAAGACTAGGAGCATTAAAACTGTAGCGCATTTGCTCAAAACTGTAGGAAAAGAGTGATTTTCTTGTAGTGAGACGATGTCCGAACCCTGTTCTGGGTTTCTGAACAATCCCAATACATGACCTAACATGATGCATGATATTCAAATCCATTCCGAGTTTCAGACGCTCCGGATATATACCAAGATATCCAAATCCATGCCTAGTTCAGAACCTCCGGATACCCAAAAATATGCAACAAACTGATGTTCTCCTTCACTGTTCCACCTGGAATCAGCATGCAGGATTGTGAGCAAACCGCCATACCTCCAGCCCATCTCGCCTTGCTCCGGCACAAACCACAGTTTCCATGCTCCCATGGTGCTGGCGCGCTAGCCACCATTGTTTTCCATGCTGCCGGCGACGATGAAGCAGACTTCTCGAGAACAGGCATGAGGTGAGCCGCCAGCGGAGCTAGACGCATGGATGGATGCTTTGGCTCGTGGCTTCTTTCTCCCTGCACGAGTGCTTTAGGCATATCACATCACGGAGCAGGAGTCGGGGTCCTCTTGGACGGAGTGGCGGCGACAGGCGGCGTGGCCGTGCCCGGCGCTCGGGCGGAACGGAACGCCGGCGCCGTGGGCGAGCTGCGGAGGAGGTGGATTATTATTTGCCGCGGCCGCCTTCTTCTTCCCCCTCCTCCGTTTGCCGCCGCCCTTTCCGCCGTTTCCCGTGGCGCCGTTCTGCGGCGCGTTCCCAGCTTTGGCCGCGTTTCCAGCTTTGGCCTCCTTCTGCAAGGAATAGTGGATAAATTAATTAACAAGGGTACAACAATCTATGCAAATTATATCTATATATATAAATAAACTTATAACCACCAGATAGTAATTCTTACTGGTTTGTTCGCGCGGGGATGGCTATCTTGACGAGCGGAGACGGCGAGCCGGTCGAACTTCTTCTCGATGGAGGCGCTGCTGGCGGCGCTGAGCTCCATGAGGCAGTTGTTGATCTTCTTATCGACGTCGTCGAACCTGGCGGCGCGACCGCGGCTGTGGAGGAGCCTCAAGAACCACCCGAACGGCCGGCCGTCGCGCTCCGCGCAGGACTCGACTAGCCGGAGCGCGTCGTCGAGCGCCTCCCGGAGCCTGCACAGGATGATCCTCCTCGTCGCCGCCGCGTCGGCCCTGGCCCCCGCCCGGGAGTCGCGGAGGACGCCGGACACCGCCTCCGCGCGCTGAGCGAGGTCCCGGCACCGCGCCCGGTTCCGGCGCGCCTCTCGCTGCGCCCTGGCGATCTCCTGCAGAACCTTGAGGATGGCGCTCAAGATGCTGCTCACCGGCTCCATTCCTGACCACGCTGCGACCTGCGATGCACCTAGTTTTTGCTCCTTGTGGAAGAAGTGGACGAGAGCTCAGCTGTACTGAGCTTATGATGGATGGAGGAGCTGTGGTTGAGCGCGTGCGCTGGACGGGCGAGAGCTCGATCGATCAACCGGCGACGGACACGGTGTGTAGTGTGCGTCAACGGTAAACGGAAGTGGATGGCCGCTTTGGCTTGTACGCGGCATGGCGAGATATAATTTGGAAAGCGAGCGGACAGAGACAGGACACCCGAATTGCTAGCTAGTCCACGGCTCAGTCTACTTCCTCCGTGAAACAACTTGAGTTTCCTTATTAGTCTGCCTAATTTGATGACGAGGGCAAGAGAAGCAATTATTGAGTCTTGCCCGATCGCCTCACCTTCCTTCAGATTATTGTTTGCCTGTTATGTACTCGCATCAACGTTTCTGTGATATAAAACACCCATTTGACATTTCCTTTCTTCTTCTTATGCATTGTAGAAGACATACAACGTAGAGTATCTCAAGTTGGTTTTGAGGAAGCTTGAGATCGAATCAAACCAAAGGAAGTGTGCAAGTCGTGGCTAGCTAGCTATCGCAGTAGGATCGAGAGGTTTTGGTCTACCTGAAAACAGGGGACAAAATCTTGTCTCCTGAGGAATTGGGTACGACCTCTAAAGGGTGTAAAACTGTCATGAATGATAGCAGTTTTTATGGTCAAGCGGGATGGACTCTCACACAATAATTTCAATGTTTTAAATAGCGTGCTAAGAGGTTTAGCGGCATGTCTCTAAAACAGCTAATAGCGGAGCTAAATCAGGCTATAGCGGGCTATAGCGGTTAATTTGTACATGAACACAAATAGCGGTACACTGCCTTAAAAAGCTATAGCGGGCTTTAGCAGCAGCTATAGCGGGAGATTTAAAACTATGAGTAATTTATGTGGGTTTTCAGAATTATTTGAAACTAAAATAGACTTTTATGCAAATAAACCTTTAGAAGTCTTTGTTATTAATAGCTAGCAACAATGCTCTACTTTTTCACACTTGCTGATTGTTCAATGTACTCACACAGATCATATCCAAATTTTATTTGCGGCTTAGTGAATGAAGACATTGAGGAGTACCAGAAGGTGGAGAAGAAAAGCTCCAAGGCATGCGATCTTCCAGTTGACTTCTCGTAGATACTAAAAGGTGCCAACGCTGGTTATATATATTCGCTATAATATGTCCGGTGTGCCTGAAAACTTAGAACCTAGACACACATATAGTAGCATTCAGTGTTAGCCTAAAAACCGGGTGTGACAGCACAACAAGAAATGCAAGAAATCGAGCTTAATTGATATCATTCATGGTGGGTGTCGGCTATGGATGAGCTTGAATGCTATAACAAGGATGCGATCGAGAGAGTGGGGATGAGTGAGGCTCTGAGGAGCATCACATTGATTTCCACAGGCTTCCTAGAGGTGACGGAGGGAGGAGGTGTTTGTTTGACGAAATCAAAGCTGAGGTGCTTTTTTTTTTTTTTTTGCGAGGGAATCCTGAGGTGATTGAGGTGGAGCTTGCCGGTCACGATAAAGAAGGCTGCTTGGGGAGGGCGTAGTGGCCTCCTTCACCAGATCTTGTCGACGAAGACAACAAGAAGACGCTGCCTCCTCGCCAAGCTCTCAATGGGGATTGAAGGAGGTGAGGGAGACAGAGAATGGAGGGGCAGCTGGCCTTTTGGCCCTTGTAATATACGAGAACAGCGACGAGATGATAGTAGGCTGGCTAGTCAGTGAGAAAGGGAACAACGACATTCCAACCATGCACTGTGTAGCTGGACAGGAGGTCGGAACTTTTGACTTGGGGGTCGGACATTTATGGCCTCTTTGGTTTAGATCCTGGCCCAATTGCCTGGCACAGGCAGCGCTCTCAGGCGCTCGATTTCAAGGCATATGATTGGGATTATTGCCTGGCTCAAACAGCTGCCTGCAGCATCCAAACAAGCCCTTAGTCTTTCAACGACTAGTCTGAAAAGCTTCACAAGTTTCCTTCCTCTTTCTAACAAATTCAATGGTCAACCAAACAAGCTTCAAAACTCTCAGAAATTTGGGGGATTGAAGAACAAGCATCAAAGGTCCTTATTTTCTTGGAATAACTCAAAAGGGCGGATTTAGAGATTTAATTAAAAATCTCTCGCATTGCAGAATTAATTCCAAAGGCTTCGAATGCTCAAAGTAAGCCCGGTAAGCTGAGCGGCAGGCCATGGACCGGCATCAGTTTATTCTAGGAAGCCATTTCGTCAGATACCGACGAGCCTTGGACCGGCCCATCAGTGCAAAGTAAACAAAGGACCACACAGCCTCGAAAGCACGGCCCAACCGAGGGAGCCGAAAAAAATAAAAAATCAGAACCGAGACACCGCGAGCGCGAGGCGAAGCCAATCAAGCCAGCACCTTCTCTGTTGCTTCGCCTCGTCGCACCGCTGCTGCAGACAGCACCCGCCTCCTCAGCAGTGCTCTCACCTCCGCCTGGTACGCAGCACTCCAATCTTGAACCAATTTTGTCGTTTCCACTTCTCCAGCGCGGAGAGGGACACCCCAGGCGAGCGAGGGCGACAGAGGAGCGCGACGCGCGCGACAGTTCCTGACTGCTTCCTGGATGGAATTTTCGGACCCATCTCGCCGGACAGCGACGGTTGCTTGCTGCTGGATTTTCTTTTTTCTCTGCGACAGCCACGGGCTACTACTGGTTAGCGGCAGTGCTTCTAGTACATGAGGATAAGACAACCAGTGCCTTTTTTTAGTTTAATTAACTATTCTATTCGAGATATTGTCTCTCAGTTCAAGTTCGCATTCCCCGTACTGATAATACTTTTCAAAGTCAGCGGGTCAACTCATCCACCAGATGCAGGCGTTAACTGCGTCTGGTCCCTTTCGAAATTGTGCAGTGAGGAGGACAGTTGGGAAGAGTAAACTAGAGTCACAAGAGCTCGGCTGGTCAAGCACTCAAGCCTGAGGAGGAGGAGGAAGAGAGGGGGAAGCTGCTCGCTCTCTGGTTCGCCGCCGGCAGGACGGGCGGCGCCGACGGTGGCAGAGTGTCGTCTTGGAGGCGTCGTCCAGTTGTGAAGCGCCTGGTATGGAGTTCTCCGTCACACATTCTCTGCTCCCTCTGTTTCTTTTTTCTAGTTGCGAATGGAAACCATTTTGCGAGGTAATTTAGATCTCTTGGTCCTTGTGTCAGTCTTGTACTCTTGTGTAGTTGTAGAGCATGTACTAGTTATGCACTTTGGAAAGCAGAGTATTGTGTGGAATGCGCGCGTGTGTTGGGGAATTTTTTTCCCCTAGACGCGGTCCTTTCAGAGGACGCTGATAAGCTCATCGATTTCCTATGAACTTTACATTAAGTTGCCCAATTTGTAGAACTGTAACCGAAATTTGCCTAGGAAGAATCCAGTTGGCCCAACTGACCAGGATATCTGTGTTAGAATTCCTCTTGCGTCAACTAGACAAACTTTTGGACTGCAGGAATCCGAAATTACACGCTGGAAAAAACACACGAGAATGGGGATGGCAAACAATAGGTAAACTGTTTGAATGCTACATGAGAATTTCAATGTGCAATTTCATTAGGTTGGGCATCGCTTCTTGTATTAGGAGAATTCCTGTTCAGGGCTGTTGGGGAAAGTAGAAACTAATAAATTGTGCTCTACACAACAGATATGAATTACTTGAATAAATTTCACCGTGCCTTGCATAGACATTTAACAAGTTATTTACTGGCAGGTTGTCAACTGTATTTGGGATTGGGGTTGATATTTTTGGCATAGAGAGAAACGTCCAGGAAAAAAAAAAGACTTATGACTAGAGATTTTCCTCATGGGTACGATGAAGCAAAATGTTAGGATTTTCACAGAACAGGAGATTGAAATAATTACCCGCAACTATAGCACTCCTATTGGAAAAGGTGGTTTTGGAGAAGTTTATAAAGGGATTCTTGATGGTGACAATGACTTAGTTGCAGTGAAGAAATATATCCGGAAAGATTTGAAGAAAGAGTTCATGGAAGAAGTAAGAATCCACAGTCAAATGAGCCACAAGAACGTGGTGACGTTTATAGGGTACTGTATTGGCGACAATACGCTAATGTTGGTAACAGAGTATGTCTCCAAAGGAAATCTCGACGACTTGCTCCACTGTAGTGACATTTCCATCCCTTTGGATATAAGGTTGGGTATTGCAATAGGCTGTGCAGAAGCATTGAGCTACATGCATTCGAAGCATTTATCGAGTGATAGCCTTGTTTATCATGGTGACATCAAGCCTGCCAACATACTTCTGGATGACAATCTTACAACAAAAGTATCTGATTTTGGACTGTCAAGGCTTCTTTTTGGTGGCATCACCCAGTTCACTACCAGTTTGAAAGGCAGTATAGGTTACATGGATCCTATATATTTTCATGAGGGCTGTCTTACACCAAAGAGTGATGTCTATAGCTTTGGAGTAGTTCTCTTGGAACTAATATCTAGAAAGAGGGTAAAACATGGGGATGTTAACCTGATTCAAACATTCAGTAAATCCTCTGCAAGGGGGAAAGATTTAAGGGAACTCTTTGATGCAGCAATAGCAGATGAGAACAACATAAAGGTTCTTAAAGATATGAGGAAATTGGCGGCTGAATGCCTCACACTAAACATTCGTACGCGTCCTCAAATGAATGATGTGGCAAAACGCCTTCAGATGCTTAAAAAGGATCTGAAGGGCAGCCAACAATCCATTTTGTCAACACACTATGTATGGCGCAAAGACAACAAGCAAGGAACAAGCATGCCCAGTTTTAAGAAGAGTTTTAGCTTTTTTAAGGGGAATGCCAGCAATTCTAAGATTCTATCAGAACTGGGCAATAATGTAAGAATATTCACAAAGGAGGAGATAGACGAAATAACACAGAACTACACATACTTACTAGGTGCAGGTACATCGGCTGATGTTTATAAAGGAACACTTGAGGACAATACACACGTGGTGGTGAGGAAATTCCCTTATAACTCTAAAGAAGCGTTTATCAACAGAGGGGTAATACTGTCTCAAATTGTCCACAAGAATATTGTCAAACTTTTAGGCTGTTGCTTGGAAGCCGAAACTCTTGTTCTTGTATATGAGTATGTTTCTAAAGGTAGTCTCTCTGACATCTTGGCTGGCCAGGAAAATTTCCCGCTAGATCTGCGTATGAGGATTGCAATTAAAATTGCAGAAGCATTGGAATTCCTCCATTCCTCAGAAACTGGTATCATTGGACATGGTCGTGTTTCAGCATCCAATGTTCTTCTTGATGATAACTTCATACCCAAGCTCACAGATTTTTCAGCGGCTTGTAAGCTTCTCAAGGAGAGTGAAATTACTTCCCGTGACAATGCAATTACTGTTAGCCTTCTAGAAAAAGTGCTCTGGAATGATTCATCTCGGTATGAATCTGTTTTGATGAACCTGGAAAGTGACGTGTTCAAGTTTGGCGGTGTCCTCTTGGCTCTCATTAGTCAGGAGAGGAATATTGATCACAATGAACTCATCATCAAATTCACCCAAGCTTATGAGAAAGATAGAAGTGGGAAGGCAATGTTTGACAAAAACATAATAGCTGAAGAAGATATCTTTATTCTGGAAGAGATTGGGAGGTTTGCCCTGAAGTGTACTATTTTGAAAGTGGACAAGATGCCTAAGAGACCAATAATGAAAGAAGTGGCAGAGCACCTTCGCATGCTTAGAAGATCTTGGAAGGAGCGTACAGCCAAAGCAGCAACACAAGTAATTGAGGCTACAGCTGTGGGGTCACCGCAGCCAAGGCTACCAAACCTAATGCGCCACTTGTATGGATATCGGCGAATCTCCGTTGATGACCCTGTACATGCATGATTTGTCTAACAATGTGGAGGCCAACACTACTTCTGATGTTGCACTGATCAAAGACCTTGCATTTAACTAGTATACGTCCTCAAGTTCTGATCACACAATATTCGGTCTGAACTTGCTTGTCCTTGTAAATTAGAAATGGTGCACATGTTTGATGTTTGATGGCTGTTTTAACATGTACATAAATGGTGCCATCAGTCAGCTACGTGATGAACACTTTTATCTGTCTTATTAAATCATCTGCTCCGTTATATTCATGGTGAGCTCGTGCACCTCAGTGACGAATTCGTGTATGTGCGCAATGGATGTGGTATGCCACAGTCTTACCCTATATTTTTAGATCTCTTCGTGTTCTTGAATATGTATCATTCTAAGATTTTACACATTAACTCAGAAAAAACATATTATACCTAAATCTGAAAATCAAGCCACGATAACCTGCCAGAGACATGGTAGATATTACCCTTCTTCAATCTTCAGAGTGAAATATCAAATGGCAGCCAGCATTAAAGAATAGGCTCGTAGAATCTGCTAAATACGTCACAAAATGTTTCCAGTTATTTGATAGATAATCACCTTTTGTAGTGAAATTCAGATTATCAGAGTGAACTTAGCAGCCCATGATATCAGTATCGCTGTTGAAGGGATCAGATACAGCATTCACGGACTCTACACTGAACCCCTTGGTTTGGATATGGGTTTCGTACCCTGAAACAAAGACTAGCAATTCGTGTGGTCCAAAAGCCTACTCGACTTCTACCGAAATTCTGTATCAACCTCCAAATAAACAAAAATAGGTGCCAAGGATAATCAGGAAGGGTACATGTTGGTTCCAATCAACTTCTATAACTCAATGCACAAGCATATAAACATGATGTTGATGGTGTGAAACATAAACTGGAAATACATGGAAAGTATGCATTGAGGCTTGCCTTGGATTTGCGAAATGTTAGTAGCTTCTGGGATTTGAGTACAATCAAAAGCACTTTTTTCTTGAACTAGATCCACAGTAGCTTCCCCAGATCGGTTCCTGTATATGTAATGCATGAAAAGCAATTCATTAACGAAAATGACTTGAAATTGAAAATCAAACTTAAATGGAATAGTTTGAAACATGTGGATTTGGCATGAAATGGTAACATGGTTCCGGAAGACATTAAAATGTAGTAACATGTCATAAGCAACGTCTTATGTGTTTCCTTCATTAACTCTAAAGGAGACTTACTTAATCAAACTAGTAGGAATTAATCATTAAAATGGTTCTTCAATCTTTTATGAGTGGTCTTGTGCCATGGTATTTACTACAGGTTGCGATCATCTTGAAAAACATTGTGACTAAGTATGAAGAATTTAACATGCTGGAATAATTTATGAGAATTAAAATACTAAGAAACAAGGATAAATCCATTGCTAAGTAATTATGTGGAACCAGGCATGATAATATTTGAGACAAAAGCAAAACAGTGCACGATCTTGCATGCCAAGTTGCAAAATCTAAATATGCATAGAAATGTAGAAATGCAATTATCAAGTGTTTATTCTCGGAATTTTGTTTTTAAAAGGGACATGAAAAACATTCAATTGATAATTTTATTACATAGATCTGCTCGTAATAAAGCCACCAAAATTCGTTTCTTGTTTTTCTGAGAAATATTCTATTTATTGTGAGATTCACAAGCTAACACATTTTCTACCAAAAAGGACAAGAAAGAACCAATCAAATCACGGCCACACAATGGGACATAAAGATGCAGCACACGGGATCAGAATGTGGCCACAACAGATCCCTACCTGAAGCTTTTTTTTTTAGAAAAAGAATATAGTTTCCTGCCTCTTTGTTTCCACATATAGCGTTTCAACTTATTACAAAACTTCCAGCTCCCTGGCTGATCTCAAAGGAAAGCTCAAGCTCCAGACCATGGAGGATGGGTTGCTGGCCTCCTCGCCGGCTTAGGCTGCCGGCAATGCCTAGGAGAATGGAGAGCACCATCAGGACCAGCCCGATGAGGGGATACTGGATATTGTGTTCTTGACTAGAGTAACTCACCAGAAAATGGCCGGCGGTGAGTTGTTTTCAGTGAGTTCGGCAATGGTTTGTGAACAATATATTTGACAAGGCCGATCAGTTATCTGCACTACGGTTTTTGATTTTTCCGGTAACCGTTTGGTTACCGACGGTTTTGCAATCATATTTTTTTTTTCAAATTTTCAATTTTTTTGAATTTTGAATTCGGAAACCGGACCGGCCCCTTTTTTTTTTACTTTTTCCGGTAATTGGTCTGGTTACCGATGGTTTTGCAATCATATTTTTACTTCATTTTTAAAAAACAATTTCAAATTTTTTCAAATTTTGAATTCGAAAACCGGCAATCCCTGATGAAGACGCTCCAGTGCCACTGAATTCAGAGGGTCAGGCCTCTGAATTATGGACAGGGCAACTCAGTTATGTTTCAATGCTATGGAATTGGGTCTCCAATGCCAATTCCGAATTCTGGCGACATCCAAACAATGGAATTGGCTGAGCCCAATACCAATTCCCAATTCCAGCTCTCAATTCCAACATCCAAACGCTACATGGTTGTATGTAATTTAAGGCCATCCAGAAAAAGATGTGAGCAGTGCCGTGTCTAGCCCAGCGGGGGGGGGGGGGGGGGGGGGGGGACCCCCAAATCCAGCCCAACACGATTTTCTAGTACTGTATCACGTGAGCAGTAGTTTTTTTAATTTTATTTTTCCCTTTTTCGGCCCACCCTCATGAGCCTAATAAGGCTTTCGGCCCACCCTAAGGCCCAAGGCTGGCCTCGCCCCTGGCTGTGAGAATGCACATCCCAATAAGAGGTGCAACACTGTCTCTTCTGTAGCACTTTGGCACAGAACAAAATTAGCCAAGGGGATAGAGAACCTCTTCCTTCGAAACAAATTCTTTGTGTTTAACCTTTTCTCTCTTTTTTTCCCCTGACAGCAAGCTTTCCACAGCCATTTGAATGGCAAAGTAACATTGGCTTGACAAATAAGGAGATTGCATACTTGCTTAGATGGGTAGCTACTTATACCCCAGATATAAACCCATTGATCATTTTCTTCACTTTCCCTCTGCCGGTCAATAGGAGACGCAAATAGGTCTGTCAACTACTGCTCTAAGGCATCCATGTTCCTGTATAGTGGCAAGTTAAATGGCCGACAATAATCAGATAGTAGTGACGCAAAGCACTGAACTGAACAGTGCGGTACATCAGGGAACCAAATACCAATTATCTCTCAAGAAATGGCGGTGTACCCTTTTTGTGCCTGAACTCTTCCGAGATGAGCCGCGGGCCAAGGCAGCTGAGCAAGTTCAAGTGGATCTGCGTGTTCTGTGGCAGCAGTCAAGGAAATAAGACAGCCTACCACTCCGCCGCCACTGACCTTGCCAAACAGCTGGTATGTCATCTCAGTTTGCATATTGTTAGTACCAGTTATTTTCCATTAACACTCCATCTATTACTGTATAGAACTAGGGTGGCTCTTAACTGCTTCTTATTTTGCACCTGTGACACCTGACTTTTAACGCATGCACCTCTATGTAAAATATTTTATTCTATAAAAGGGAGTGAGATAAACGTGTCGATCTCATCACACATATGCCTCCAATATGGCTGATTGTTTTCATAATCCACGCCATCCAGGGCTTACTGAAATATGTGAGACAATCTTGTACAAGATTTTCATCACAAACTGAATGGAACCTCAAGGATACCAGTTTAAAGTATGACACAACAACAATATGACTGTTTGGTAAAAAATTCAAAATTAACAATGAGCCCCGAGACGAATACATTGCCATTTCCCAGCTGTAGGAAAATTAGACTTACTATTTTCAAATAGAGAGAATTTAAAATTTTGGAGAAAATCTACCAACAGGTACACAAATTTTATCTGTGTTACTACTATATTTGTTCAATGCTAGATGCATTTTAAACTTTTATTTAATTTCTTACAGAACATTACGGAACACATATGAATTTCTTGATGATGACATGATATTGCCTTATCCCTAATAGCCAACCGTATATAGTACCTGCAAATTTATCTCATGTACCATTATTGCGTTTCACTCTCCCATTCTAGGATTCATATATATGAAGAGCACACCCATTTTCTCATTAATAATTTTGATCAGTCGAATTCGGCTCTGTGGTAGTGGAAATGTGTACCTTATATTTTTGAACTTAGCGTGTAGAATACATTCCCCTTTATTCATGAGACAAAAATTTAAGCTAGTAAAATTATTACTCTTTTTTCTCACAACTTCATTCGGCATATGTATATGTTTGGTCCTCATCCAAAAAATAAAAACGAAAAAGATCACACAGTAACTTTTGTGAGAATACTTTAGTGTCTGTGACAGGAACAAGCCGTCTCGTGAGGAAGACAACTATTCTTTTACATCCTAATATCATTTGAATGTTACTCGTAGATGACAAGGTTCTAAGGGAGAACTTTTACACAATAGACCCAAATGGATGCACACCGTTTATTTTCTCCATCCAATGATCCAGATCTTCATCATGATACTTGTTTGATTCACCGGTATCAAAGTAGGTGTCATATTGGTATTACTGAAAAAGGATACCTAAATTAGAGACATATTACAGTATTACTTATTTAAATATATGGTCAGATTTTGACCGTGATACCTTATATCTGGTAGTATCATGGTCTACTTGTAGCAACCCGCATGTAAAAATGCAGTATTACGAGGAACGTCATTGCAAATGTAAATATAATGTAAATAAAACAAAAACAATGTCATAACAGAAGCAAAATGAAATAAAGGTTTAACACAATGGACCGGTCCACATAAAAATAAAACATTTGACTCAAAAATAAATTGTAATCCACAGTGTGACACCCCGTGTCACTGAAGCCCAGCCATTGCAAGCGACACCAACTGGATAGAACACAATTTCAAACTCAATTCAAATTCGAAATCAATTGTACAAATATATGTCAAACTAAAGCTTGTGAAGGAACTCAAATTTCCAGTGCATGGCCTGTTCAGTGACTGACATAACCTGTCCATGCAATTGCTGCTGCCACAAGCATGCATGGATTGCCCTGCTGCGTACCCGAGCGCGCGTATCTTGGTGACGCTCAGTGATCGTTTATTACCGGCCCATCGTGTGCAAGTGTGCAGATACGCAGAACCTGAGCCTCTGCAAGGCTGCAGCAACCATTGGTGGTGTCACTGGTTGACTTGGTAAGGATGTCTACTAACCTTCAAAACTCAATACGTTAACACACATTTGCAGCTTTGCTGGTAGCTAATTTAATTCATTTACCGTGGAGAAAAACAGGAAAACTCAAGCTGAAATGCAGCACAATGTGGGCACACATCATGCATGTATGTATTGGCCCCTACAGTACTCCCGCAGCACACAAAAATGCTTTAAAATGACAAGCCTGGATCCCTCTTTTTCCTTGAAGATCAAATATATCAGGATACCCTGCCTTCGCAGGGTAAGTCACGGGTGTGCAGTCGGCGTTGCATCTGACGGTGCTTTAAAATGACAAGCCTGGATCCCTCTTTTTCCTTGAAGATTAAATATATCAGGATACCCTGCCTTCGCAGGGTAAGTCACGGGTGTGCAGTCGGCGTTGCATCTGACGGTGCTGCTATTTCTCCCTCATCTCGCTCTACTCTCCACGCTGCAGCACCGGAGCAGAAATTTTTTAGCTGCCTCTTTGCTCGCCGACCGCGGCAAGTGGCGCGGTGTGGCAAGACGACTATTACAGACCCAAAAGCTGGCTGGTATTCGTGAATAATACTTTAGAGCTTTTCTATTGTGCTTGGAAGGAACCTCACAGCTATTATTGCCAGCCATCGATCTAATATGCTCATTAAATATGGGCAGTTTAGTAGTTTCGCATGACTACCTCCTCCGGCCCCTGATACTCAGGGATGAACGGTTGCTACACAGATCACATACGCGGCAGTTTCCCACCGCCGACAAACGATCGCGCCGCCGCCGCCGGCCATGCTTGCACGCACTACTCTTCTCCCACCGCACGCACTGCTTTTTCTTTTTGATTCTGCATGCACTGCTTTTTCGTTTGTATAGATCGAGTACTCCACCGTGGAGCCAACCCAAAATTTATTGGTTAACGACCCAACTACTACTTCAGACTCCATCGTCTTCCTCCGGCTCAAACGAACGCTGTTTTGCTCTTCCATGGCGGCAGCAACAAAACCAAATAGGAGCAAACATGGATGGCGTAAAATGAGCTGACGTGCCCATGGCGCTTGACGCAGCAGTTCTCATGCTTGGTTAAGGTTAGGGATTGGAATCACTGATGGATAGATAGAAAAGAATGGTCAATTGGTTGAACCGATCCACATGATTTCGTTGCAAACGTTTTCGTCAACGTAATCGTAATTGTTGGAGATGAAGCTGCTATCCTCGTCGGTGCTTCGGCCGCCCTCATCTTCGTCCTTAGTACAGTTGAAGTCCTCGTCGAACAATGTAGTAATGATTCGATCCAACGGTCTTTCGATCCCGGATGCCTGATTCGGGATGTGCATGTACCGGATTACCCTTTAACCAACTAGAAAGAGAGAGAAAAATTAGTACCTAAGCTGATAATCTATAATACTAATAAGTTTGTAATCCGAGATATGATTGTCAAAATTTAATTCTGCCTCTCTTGGACCGTAGGATATTGCCTCCGCTACTGGCAATTTTTCTCTCATCCGCCAACAGTTCTCCCAAAAAAAATGGATTAAAACACTTTCGATTGTGCCACATCAGCATTTAGGCCACAAAACATTATTTTCTATTAGAAAAAGAAGAAATAGGGGCCTCGATTCTTAGAGATAGAAAAATGTTAAGGGTAGTTTTGGGTGCTGTTGCAGACAATCTTTTTGATTGAACCCCATTATTTTGATTTAATGAGAGTTTATTGGAATCTTTTGAAGATGCTCTAATAATATTATCTACGACGGAGGCTGGGATGTTATTTAATTCATTTACCATATAAACTGGCCATGCAATTGCTGCTGCCACAAGCATGCATTGATTGTCCTGCTGCGTGCCCGCGCGCGTGTATCTAGGTGACGCTTGTTTATTACTAGCCCATCGTGTGAATATATGAAGATACGGAGAACCTGAGCCTCTGCAAGGCTGCAGAAACTATTGGCAAGGTTTTCAATCTGGACGGCTACCTGCCGGTTATTGGTACCCCGGTTTTAAAATTTGCTGTTTTAAAAAATGTAAATAAACTAGACATCATTTGCAGCAGATTGGTGGAAACGATACATGAAAAAGAGTTCGTTTGATGGGTCAAACAAATACAGGAAGATTTCTGGGCAAAAATAAATGAAAAGAAAAAGGAATAAACTCACCTTATCTCCTACCTTCGGCTCCATTATTGAAGCCGTGCCCACATCCTCGACTCCTAGGGTCCCCTACCCGATCCGCCTGCTCGTAGTCCGCCGTCGCCCGCCTGAACCTGTTGCTGGAGCCACCGCCCACAGCGAATCGAGCCTCTTCCGCCTCCGCCACGCCGGTAACCGTGATTCAAGCTTTGTAACCATTGGTAACTGTGGCGCTCCAAGCTCGCAGAGGACGACCATGCCGGGGGGGGGGGGGGGGGGGCGCACAAGTAGGCAACATCGTCATGGCTATGGGAGTGAATCCTCATACTCTAATGATTACCAATCACACTCTAATAAGACCTCAAGTAACTATGGATACGGTGCAAGTGAGTCCTCAAATGATTACTACTCATACTTTGTTCCTGAATTGAGCAACCAACCACCTCAAACCTATTCCTCTTAAGTGGGGCAAGTTTGTCACATCCCAAAATTTTAAAAATGATTAACAAATCACTCCTGAAAAAATTCGTAGAATTATTAGGACTAAATCTAGATTTGCAAAAATAAAAGCTGAAACTGGCTAACCCAAGATAATTAGGAAATTGGAAATTTCTAAAAAATAAACAAAAGTGGGACTTGCCAACATGCTTTCTAAATATGGGTTTTTATTTTACAAAACTTGTTTGAATTTATTCAAGGCTTATTGGATTTTATTTGAATCTTTCGGTTTGATAAATGTTTAAAACATTTCTATTTCTCTCTTTCTCTCTCAAAAAAGTATTATGTGTAAACTGTAAGATGAAACCGTTTTGTACTCTTTTCCTTGCTTAGGGAAACCCTTCGTAGGGTGCAAGTTTTTTAACAAGGCAGAACCGAAGGAAATAATAAAGAATTTCCCTAGCAAAGGATGTGAAAATAAAGTCTCCGGTCTTCGAAACAAAGACTCATAAGAATCCCAAAACAATTCATCCCAAAAAGGGATAGATACGACGAAGGGATCCTAGGAAAACAAGTCCTAGCCATCCACATCAAAAGATTCATCCCAAGAAAGGATTATAAAAAAGAAGAAGAAATCCTCGTCTTCCAAGCAAAGACGACTCGTCCCAAGTAAAGGGACAGATACGACGAAGGGATTATAATAAAAAAAAGTCCTTGTAATCTCAGTTGGTTGAATACCTTACAGTTGGTTGAATACCTTAGTAAACGTATCCAAATAGCACAGACAATGGGTCAAACAAGACCTCGACAAAGCCATGAGCTACCCTTTGAAAAACTAAAGGAATGAAATGCGAAAAATAGAACTACCAAAAGAAGGGTATTCTTGACATCGCAAAAACCCAAAATTAAAGGGTCGATTTATACATTCAGTGAAACCTATTACAACTGGTCAGAATGATCAAAATACATTCGCTAAAAGTAAGTTTCAAACGTATCATAAACATTACAAAAGCCTCGTTAAAGGCACAATACAAAAAGTTTACCCTTCGATAACATTTTCATCAACGTTAGACGAAGGGTCCGCCGGCTTCGATGCAGCCAAAGATGAAGCGATAAAAGAAACAAGGTCTTGGCCAACCTCAGACCAATGAGGGCCAATCAGCTTCTCAATACAGGCTTCGACATCGCCAGGAAGATCCATTGGCTCCTCTCGGTGTGCGAGACAAAGTCCAAAGAAAGAAAGGGTTTGGCCTCAACTCCAGACAAACTAAAGCTGGCCAAATGCTTTCAGTGGAGACGAGCGCTGCTTTCAGTTTCTCACAGGCTTCAAATAAAGACGAAGAGCAGCTTTTGAGAGATGTAACTTCGCTTTTTAGCTCCTTCACCTTCTCACACCTATTTTGCAGTTGTTGAGTCTTTTTATCCAGATCAGCTTCGCAGTTTGTCAAGTGACTTCGAAGGTGGTGCCTTTGAGGCTCCAAATCATCAAGAACCAAAAAAGACTGAAAACAAGAAAATTATAAAAAATCAGAACAGTAATATAGGAAAGAAGTGTAATTCACTGCCACTAGAACAAATATGCTGATTAGTGACGTTTTAAACGCGTCA
The DNA here is from genome assembly GCA_007726485.1 of Eragrostis curvula. NCBI lineage: Eukaryota > Viridiplantae > Streptophyta > Magnoliopsida > Poales > Poaceae > Eragrostis > Eragrostis curvula. The sequence continues at coordinate 22,504,123 of CM017440.1, read as the reverse complement.
CCGACTGCTTGTAGTGACGAATTTTTCGTCATAAATCGCGATTTATGACCTTTTAGGGTCCGTCAGCAGTCGAGCGTGGTCAGTCGTGATTTATGACCTTTTTTAGACGCAGACCACAGGATAGTGACGGTTCCTCATTCGTCATAAACTGAGCCGAACCTAGCCACTGGCCACGTCGGATGGTGATCCGACATGGCTGCTGACATGGCATCGCCCATTTTCGTCATAAATCGTGATTTGGTCCACTAACGGCCCAATTTTAGCTGGGCCGTTTTGTTACTGTTTCAGCAGCATGTAGGCCCAACAAATATGGTGGGTCCCACACAAAGTGGGCCGTTTTGTTACTGTTTCAGCTGACATATAGGGCCAGTACTGATGGTGGGTCCCACCAATGGTGGGCCGTTTGTTACTGTTTAGTAGTGGGCTTGAAAGGGCCGGGCCCACATGTCAGTGCGCATTTCGTCACAATTTGTTTCAAGCCCAGCGTATTATTGGGCCGTTGTGTTTATAGCCTATACACGTAATTTGTTTCCGTTCGTACAATAGCTGGGCCGGGTTGCCATTTTGCTGCTGACCCATTTCTTTGTCCAATTACAATCCTAAAACTCATTTATATTGGAATGGATGTTACACAGATGACAGAACAGAAATGACAGAATATATATACAAGCTTCTTGTTGACGGTTCATTAACATGTGTCGCGAGGCATAATCCCAAATAACTAACAAACAAAACTACATCCATCGCACAACCAAAGGGTAAGGAGAGCATACTTAAGATTTCAGTGTACAGTTTGTCTAGGACGAGACATGTGATGGAGCTTCAGCAGTTCCTCCAGGCGGACATTGTCAGCTTCATTTTGCTTCTTCAAACATTCAATCTCATCGGACTGAGATTTCCTTGCTGCATCTGCTTCTTTTGCCTCCTCCTTCAACGTTGCCAACTCTTGATGCTGCTTATCCATCAGTCGTCGAAGTGCTTTGTAGCATTCTTTAGTTATCAGAACTTCAGCATGAAGCTCTTGTAAACGGTCCAAGGGGTCCTTGGAGAGTGACTTGATGCCCACACCTTTAACAACTGTACCAGATCCCACAACTTGAGGACCAACTTCGTTATCAACATCCTGGTAAATAAAGAGCGTCAACTCAGGTTTCCATCATATACTAAGACTGCATGAAGTGAACCAATGTGCAAGATGAGATAAAACGGGACAAGGACTTACAAAAGGATCCTGGCTATCCTCAAAAGTGTCACATCCGGTCACGTCCGCAGCGCGATGCATCACTTTCTTCTGGAAAGATGTGGACAAAAATGTAAACGGTAAGCTTGCAACGACAAAGGAGATGAAGCTTTCGTGATTGGTTATCTAAGGCATCGTTTCTTTTGCTTCTTTCCACACAGATGCAGCACTGAGACCCGGTGGATTCGATCCCCTCACTCTTCTGTTCCATTGTCACACGCTTTTCCTGCACATGGTGCATTATAGTAAGATGAGGTTATCTGATATAGTATGCTTTACTGAAAGAAGCCAAATTGTCGCCCCGTTTGTAATCTGGAGTTTACGGACATTGCCTCGATGGGCAACAAGTCCCTGTACTGGGGTAACGGAGATCGCGAGTGTCTACTGGTACTCGATCAAGCATCGTCGGAATTCTCCACTATTCAGCTCCCGGACGATGTGCGATTCCCAGATTTGACTCCCTCTCAGCTTAGTCGAGTTCGGTATGGCTTCGGAGAAGTAGAAGGCGGAAAACCTTGCGTTGTTATCACACAGGAACTACTCTTAATCGTGTTCGTGCGCGAAAGCAGTCCCAATGGGGATGAGTGGGTGACGAGAAATACCGTGGACTTGATCAGTCAACTGATTGAGTTGTTACCAGAAGAAATAGAGGATTGTGATCATATTGCAGATAGGTTCAAGATTCATGGAATCGTTCATGAAACCTTGTTTTTTGATGTGTTGTATCATCCTATGCGGGAAGAACCTCACTGGTGCCTATCCATGCGCCTGGATACAATGAAGCTGCAGAAGTTGTTCAGGTGTACTAGTCGTGATTCTAATAAATTTCCGTACTTCGTCGGGTGGCCTTCTAGCAGCATCGATGCTAAGATGCTGTGTTAGAAAAGGATATGTACTGTTTTATTATGATTCTAGTTGTGTATTAATTTGCTGGACTCATCAGCAGACGGATGTGCTGCGCTTTATATTAATTTTGTTTTATAAGTCATATTTGGGAGAAGTAGATATTATTGACATCATCTTACTGAAACTAGAATGCCATTGACAACAATTTTCTTTGATCTCGTTCAAGGTATGGTAGCACGAGCTGAAATAAAGGACATGGGAATGTCACCGTCTCGAAATTTTATAACAAGGGATCGTCCCGTGACGGGTTCTCCCTTGACTGTTCGGTCCTCTGATTGCTCGCACCTTATATACACGTATTATGTGCTGCGCTTTGTATCAATTTTGTTAGTTTGTATCGAATGTTGTTATTATTGACGTCAGCTACTGAAACTTGAATGCCATTGCCAACAAGAATGGTTTGGTAGCACGAGCTGAAACCAGGGACCGTTCAATAGGATAGTTTAACCTTTAATGGACAGCCTTCATCGTGTGCCTATAGTTTGAGCAATTAAAAGTAACATTTGTATCATCTTGGTTAAGAACAGATGTAGCTATAACGTGAGATACCATGTTATTTTCTCTAGAGATGTGAGTAGAGTAGTGGAGTGGAGCCTTCTATCTCGTCCTATGAAATAAAGCCGTTGACCATTGCCCAAGGGATCGTCCTGTGAATTGCTGTCATACCTGATTTTTATATAGCATAAATCGGACACATTCTACATGTATGCCAGGATCTGTTTTATCATACATGTAGCCACATCATAGTGATATATAGTTCTATAACGAATAAAACAACTTTAATAAAAACAAACCAGAGTAAAAGCGTGTCAGCGGAAGAAGACTCCAGGGCGCTCCACAGGCAATCGACTGGCGGCAACGTGACCTTCTGTGCGTCATCTTCAATGTTGTCTTTGGCTTCCCCACTGAGCAGCATTTGATAATTGTGTAGGAAAAAGCAAGCGTGAGTACATGCCGTATTCCGCAAGTGTAGAAAAATATGATATGCAACCTTATATGAAAGGAAGGCTAACATATGGTTAATAGCAGAAAGCAACCTACTACTATGACATAAAGCACCTATATTACTAAGTGCGATGATCACCCCCAAAACCAACATACGACCGCTCACCAGGTTCCCACCACCTGGCTACCAACTCATCGGGTTCCCACCACCCGACTAACAACCAACCAAACTGCCACCAACTAATCATGAATAAGTCCAGGCTTGCTCGTGACCGTGAGCACGGCTGTTAAGACAATTTTACACTCTGCAGAGGTTGCACCACTTTACCCACAAGTCGTGATTTCGTCACCCGTCGGTGACTAAAACCTCCATTATGCTACTGCACACTTCCTATGGTGTGCGGCCAGGAGATCACTACGAGGCCTTTACAAAGCGCTTCCAAATCCTGTATGCACCCGCTAAGGTTCCACCGCTAACAGCATATTGGAGTCCATTTTACCTCCGCTGCAGAAGCCCCCTCTTGCGCCACTAGACCACCGGATGGTGCACACAGAATAAGGAAAGCATCTAATTAATTGGCCAAGCTGTTCCATAGCAGTCTTGTGATGGCGCGGATATGCCGGGTTACATGCTCCATGAACCGGTCCTTAGAATCTAAGCAGGAAACTAGCACCAACCATAATCTCGTGCACGCCGGCACCATACCAAACCAACCGTCCTGCCTAGATTCCTAATCTCCATGTTTCTAACCATTACCATTCCCGATTAGGTTGCATAGATCATTAGTCAAAATTTAGGACCCCCATCCCAACATACAGCAAGGCTAAGCATGAATCTACCCATGACACCACTATCATCTACCACAACCAGGCGACAAGGAAATAGTAAAGGAACAGGGTATGACACATAGGATTCAAATTTATACGCAATGCATGACTAAACTAGAGGGAGAAAGAAATAGGATCAAAATGCGTCAAGGACACTTGCCTTTTTCTATAGTGTTGCTCAGTGGTCTTGGGCTCTTGCTGTTCATCTTCTCGTACCGCTTCTCCACGTCGTCATCTACTCGCACGAACAACCGACAAAAGAAAAACACAAAACAATCAATAACAGTACATCAATCAGATAAATCACATCATAGAAGCACTATGGTTGGATGGATTATTCTGCAATGAAGATTTAGGCGCAAGAATCGCCTAAATCGGAGCTACTGATGAAAAGATACGAAGAATTCATGTAACAAGGTTGTTCTGAAAACTGTACAGGACGGGCTGTGCACAGACAAGAAGGAAACGTGCGCGTTCCCGTAAATTGGTTGCATGTTTCAGGACAAGGTTTTCACAATGGCATGCCTGATGTTGTGGAACATGACAAGGACAAGATCATTGGGGCATGAGTGCACCTGAGAAGAAGATCAATCGGTTGGAAATTGATGAGGTCTTGCAGCAACAGTTGATGATGGCATCGCGTTCCTGGCGGCATGCGAACAGATCAAGGAGATCACTTCAGTGGAATGAAAGAAAACCTGCTGGAACACAATTTGGTATGGTTGGTGAAACAAATAAGCGAACAAAGTGGCTGGAACATGGATTTTGTTACCATTGTCCGCGCTGGACAGATCCAGAACAGAGAGGGATGATTGGTAAGATGCAGATCCTGGAGGATTCCGAGATCCTCTGCCCACCAAATTTGGATATGATGTGAAGGGAGTAGAGGCGCAACACCTGAAGAAATTTGGCTGCAATCCGTTCGGTGGATCACCGGGAACGCCAATGCCAATCAGTCGCGGCATGGCTGTACGCGAGAGCAGGGCGGCGTGGCGGCAGCCTGGCGGCATGGTGACGGTTTATGAGGGTGGGGAGGACGTGGGGGAGGTGCTGGTATTTGTAGGGAGGGGTGGGGTTGGTGGGAGAAAGGAAGGAAAGCGGGGAAATAAAGGAAAATGCATTAACTCGATGTTAAATGCTCATTTCCTTTCCTTTTTGAATGCGTGTGGTTGGTGGGCTGGTTGTTTATGGGCTCGGACTACTGCGGACCAAGAAAGAAAAGAGTTGGGCCGGCTCAGAAATAGATGGAGGACGGCCAAGGAATTTACAATCAAGAGAAATAAAAAGGAAAAGGAGAAAGAGGGATAAAACTTGAGAAATTGAAAGGAAATGATATCGGAAATGAAAGAAATTAACAAGGAATTATCCAACCAATAAAATCCTTAATCTAACATATTATTTTATAAATTCATTTTTCATCACATACAACAAATTCATTTTATTTTCTAAAAGAAAAACTAGCAAAAATGCTTCACATCCCAAAATAGAAATTTTGGGGTGTGACAATTGCTCTGAGAAGTGAGAATGCTTTCCTCTGAGAACAGTATTGTCTGGTGCCTGACTTAAATTGTCTACAGCCCCAAGTGCCACCGACGCACCCACATGTTTGCATCGCAAGAATCCCCCACCCCATCCCCACCCACAACTTGAGTGTTTTCCCCCGCGGCTCGGAGCAGAGGAGCCCTACACAAATCAGAGGGGACGAACAAGCAGGGATCGGCATCGGTGATGGCGAGTGCTTCCGGCTCACTCGGCGACGACCTTGAGGTATCAATTCTCGCCCGAGTCCCCTGCCATAAGACGCTTCTCAACGCGATGTACGTGAAAAAGGCGTGGCGAAAGTGGCTGTATACGCCAAAGTTTCGCCGAGAGTTTTGCAGCCTGCACTCGGGGCCGCCACTCCTCGGCTGTTTCATCAACGAATCTATCTTGGCGAGGATTGACGGTCCTTTGCTTCCCTCTTTCAGCATCACTAGGGATTGTGATCCGAAGATCAACGCCATTGTTAAAAATGGGGACTTCTTCCTCACCAAAGTGCTCAATCTTTCTAGTAGTGAAACGGTTAGCTGGAACATTGCCGACTGCATTGACGGATTGCTACTTCTGGTGAATTCTGTTACTTGGAAGTTCGTGGTGTACAACCCAATGACGAGATGGTCATCTGATGTTTTTGATTTCTTCCGTGATGAGATTGTGTGGGATGATCTTATTGCGACGCCTCATCTGTACCCTCCCCGTTTGGTCCGCTCGGATGCGGACCCAAACTCCTTTCATGTCGTAGTTCTTGCTACCGACACAGGGAGTAGGGTACGGGCTTTGGTCTTCTCCTCGTCTGAAATGAAGTGGTCAGATTATCCATGGCAAGAAGTCGCCCCGTTTAATTTTAACCTGAACCGTTCGGACCTTGGCTCGATTGGCAACAAGTCCCTGTACTGGGGTTACATAGATAGCAGCTATCTACTGGCACTCGATAAAGCATCATTGAAATTCTCAAATATTGAGCTCCCGGGCGAACTGCGACCCGCAGCCAGGGATGAGGCTTCCGCAGAATATTGTTTCGGAGAAGCTGAGGGCGGAAAACCTTGTGTCGTTGCCACACGGGGTCTAATCTTTCAAGTATTCAAGCGCGCAAGTGATCCCGATGGGGTTGAAAGGTGGGTTCTGGAAAAGACTATTGACTTGACCGATGACCTGAAGGTGTTGTTACCAGTAGAGATACCTACAGCGGGCCTCTTCATTTTGTTAGACATATAAATTTTCATGGAATCATTCAGGAAACCGTGTTTTTTGATGCATTGTATCCTGGTGGCTACATTGTACCTCACTGGTTCCTATCCCTGCACCTGGATACAACGCAAATGCTTCAGAAGCTGTTCATCGGGTGGCCTTCTAGCAACATTGATGGCTTCCGGGGGGGGGGGGGGGGGGCGCTAGAAAAGGATATGTACTGTTTTATTATGATTCTATATTGTGTATTTGCTGGACTCATCAGCATAAGGATGTACTATGTTTTGTAATATTTGTCCATAGCTTCGTGTGAACCAAATGCCGAAACAATGTCATCCTATGTGTCAATTTCGTATTATCGGTCATAATTTGCATCGAGCATTGTCACTATTGACCTCAGCGAACTCAAACTGGAATGCCCTTGGTAACAGTTTTCTGTGATCTCGTTTGGTAGTACAAGCTGATTTTAGCACGTTGTTCAAGGTTTGGTAGCACGAGCTGAAACTGGGGCATTCATAGGATGGTCACGTGGTCGAAAATTTTGAACCGGGGAACATCCGTGATCTCGTTCCACGTTAAGTAGCAACCAGGGATCGTCCCTCCTTTTGCACAGAGAACAGGGGATTGACCCGTGCCTGCGTTCTCGCACGGCCATTATATCATCTCGTTCGCGTTTTGGTAGCAAAAACTGGAGTGTTCGCAGGATCGTCTGAGGTAGTAACGATGTAGCTGACCAGATTGAGATGGTGGGGGAACGTTGGACCCAACCACACCTGATCTACCGCACGTTCCCCTTACAGTCCAATTCAATACATTATTACTTTGTCTAAAAAGATAGAATAACCTTGTCCAATACAATTGCCAAAAAAAATACAATTACTTTGTCCTCAAATAAAAATTATTCTGCACTCGGAAAAAAACTGTCCTCGAATTAAAACCTCACATGTTCGAATCGAACAAGAAATTAAGAAATGTACGATCAATGTATCTCTCCAGTTTATTCTCTTCGAGTTACTGTACCTCTCTGTCATACGCGGCTGAAGTACTTGTCGCGGCAGCCATCTTGGAGTTGGAGTTGGAGTTGGTGTCGGTGTCCTCGTTACCTGAAGAAGAATGAGAAGACTGCATCTTGAAGCCGGGTTCTTGCTTGGCCTTGTTGTCTGCAGAAGAGCATGAACTTTTGACCTGGGAGACAGCGTCGTGCTGGGCTTTCTGATCTGAAGAAGAACGCGCAGGAGACGGAGTCCCGTTGGGAGAAGTGAAGGCCTTTGCCGCAGGAGTAGAAGTGGAACCCTGATGTACAGGTTTCATCTCTGCCGGCCTTGCTAAAATATCGCGGCATACCCCATTAATCAATGCAGTATCTTCTTGATATATTTTGTCAATCAAACCAGTGGGTTGCCCCGAACCCGTAAGCATCACGAGTTGCGGCTCTGGTCCACCAACAGAGACAGGTGGCTCTTCTAACAGAGGTGGGCACTGAATTTTTGCGGCTGCCGGCGGAGAAGCTTGGACCATGGTACGATTAAAATGATCCTGTTTTTCCAGCCGCTTCAGTAACTCTGTGTTGACGGTCCTTAAAGCTGATCTTTTACCGTCAACCATTTGCATCTTTTAATCAATATCCAACACCAAGAGTAGATGTTGGGCTTATTACTAATCTTTTCCACTAGTCTTGGTATATTTATGAGTGCAGGTGCAATCCATATGAAAACAGGGAAAAGGAAGCACCAATCATGGACTTTACATTCATCAGATTTTCCCCGGAATAAAGGCCTCACTCCAAAAGCCCAAAATCCACGAATAAAGACCCAAGTCAACACAATGCAAGTGGATCAGGGGTGAAGGCCACCGAAGACATGGACCAGAGGAAGACTAGGCCCAGTGGGGCCCAGGCTAGGTCGGCCGACCCTCTTGCCAGGTCGGCCGACCTGCCAGGGAGCCCCCCCCTGGCCCATCTTCCTATGGCGGTTCACAACCGACCTCTAGAGGTCGGTTCCACCTGCAATTAATGCCACCGACCTCTGGAACCGCCTCAAGTTACCGACCTTCCAGGTCTATAAATAAAGGGGTACCCCCTCCCCTCAAGACATCACAAGACACAAGATCATTCCACGCCCAAGGGCCTTAGGCTTGTGTAGCAGTAGGGAGAGAGTAGGGTAGGAGAGAAGGGTAGTCCTCCCTTTGTGAGGACTTAGCCCCAATCTTGTATCTTAGCGAATACTTTCTTATTGAATAGTTCATCGTTCGTTCATCGTTCGTTCGTCGTTCGTTGTTCGTTCTTTGTCGTTCGTCGTTCGTTCATCGTTCGTTGTTCGTTCATTGCACTAGATCTATTCCTTAAGTAAGTGTTCGAGATATTCTTAGGTTGGTTGTATATCATTCATAGTATCTAGATCTTGCTATACTTGCTTACGGGATCATCGCTCTTCAAGGGGTGTTCTAATCTTCCAAGTTGGTTTGGGGCCGAGATTAGAGTAGTAATCGATAGCGTAGACGTGGTGTCTAGGCTAGAGGTTACCTGTGTTTGCCGCGTGCTCCACGGTTTGTAGAGGTAGGCGGCAGGTGGTGACAGCCCTGTCCGTCCTTTTGTAATCCTCCACGTTCGGGTACGTCGTAGAGCTACAGGCTGGCGTGGCTTGGCAGACCAAGCCTAAACCAGTGCCCGAAGTAAGCAAGTAGAACCTGATCTTTGCTATCCCGAGCAACCATACCCTAGTTTATCCTCTCTATACCCGTGGTATCTTGTTGCACTCTTGTTGTCCTTGGGTAAAACTAACCTTGTTGCAGATTACCTCCGTTCCTTGGGGAAAACAAATACGATACCTTGGAATACTCCCGGGTAAAGTGCTACACAACACTCCGTGCGCTTGCGGAATTATCTGTGACCGTAAGAAGTGTCAACAAGCATTTCTGGCGCCGTTGCCGGGGAACGGTTGCTAACTCTGCTACGAATCAGGTTTACCCTCGTACCTATCTTTTACATTTTTGTTTTATCTATTTGAAAATTTACAAAAAAAATATTTCATGGAGTCACAACCTACACTACAATCCTTCTCTACTCCATGGTGCGAGGTCTTAGAGCCACCATCATCATCACAACCCATTCGTTCATCCAGCTATGATCTTCGCCCCAGTTTTATTTCTATGATTAGAAGTTTATCCTTCTCTGGTTTTAAAAATGAAAATCCTTATCAACACTTGCGAGAGTTTGAGCACTTGTGTTCATGCCGAAAAATCAATGGCATGGAACATGAAACATTGAAGTGGAAATTGTTTTCCTTCTCCCTCAATGGGAAGGCAAAACAATGGTACACTTACACCGCTAAGAGGGTGGACGGCGATTGGAAAGAATTGCGAGACAAATTTTGTTTAGCATTCTTTCCCGTATCCCGTATCACTTCTCTACGAGCGGAAATAATTAACTTGCGACACGAAGAGGAGGAAACACTTAGTGCGGCTTGGGTTCGGTTTTGTTCATTGACCGATTCCGGTCCAGAACTTTTGCTTCCCGAACCCGTTTTATTGCAACATTTTTATTCGGGGTTGAGCAAAGACACCGCACTTTATCTCGACACGGCCGCTGGCGGATCGTTTTCTCATAAGACCTTAGCGGAAGGAAAAGAGCTTTTAGAACGAATCGTAGAAAATACTCCCTTTTCCTTCGAACCGCCAAAGGAACCCAAGTCGAGCCATGAGGAGACTACAATAGTCGAATTCAAGCCTTTGTCTTCTATATCTTATAAGTCGACCATTATGCCCTCAGCCAAGCCACGAACAATGAAAGAGGACGAGGAACCTCTAGAGTTCGCATTCAAGTTTGAGGATGATATCGTTGGAGGTTATGAAAACACCTTGAACTCTTCCTATCAAAAACCACCAGCCCCTGTATGACCTCCCAAACCACACTCCATGGAGGAGGAAGAAGAAGATGAACCCTTAGCCTACCTGATGTTCGAGGAAATCATTTTTGAAGATTATGGGAATACCTCGAATTACACATGGGTGAAGAAACCACCTCCTTCTCCTGATCCTCCAAAAGAATCATCTTTCATGGAGGATATGACGGAGAATCATGGGAAAACTACTTTCACCACCACTACTCAAAATCCTTTGGTGAAACCTCATCTCGATCATGAACCACTCGAGCAAGTGAAGTTCATATCACCATTCTGACCGCTCGTGCCTACGTTTCATGAGGATGCGAAGTTTTCCACCATAGAAGAGGATGGGTTTGAAGAAACTCTTCACCCATATGAACCCAATCATCCCTCTTCACCACTACCATTCGAGCCCTTTCCCTCTGGCCCTTCGTGCATCGTTCTTGAGGATGATCATGAACTTCTAGAAGAACGTCTTTCGGCCATGGAATTTCTTAAGGCATCGACTCTAGACTATGAAGAAAAGAATTTCGCTAGTGAGCATGAGAGCTTCTTCCTTGAACAACCTTTTAATGCATGCTCATATCATGAATCTCTAGAGTCCACGCCCCTTAGTGCCAAAACCCCTTATGATGCCTACAACCACCTTGTTTATCTATGTTGTTACTTGTTCTTTAGGATGGTTGTAGATGCGTTCATTTATCATAAATATTGCAAATCTCGTGGTTGTATATTGGCACTAACATTGCAGGGATTAGAACGGAGGAAAGTCTTGCTCATCGGACTTAAAATGATGATGCCCTTGCCGACAGGATAATCGGTAGTTATCTCATATTTGTTTTCTCATTTGCATTTTGAATTTCCCATCATCATGCATTTTGCATATTTTGACCTTTTCCTTCGTATGCATATTTGAATTTTCCCGAATTGCATGTCGTGCATATTTGAATTTTTCACTTGCATTCTTGCATGTTTGAATCTTCAAACTCATGTTTGGATTTCTCAAACCATCTTGCATCTCTGCATAAAAAAAAAATGTCTTCAAGCCCTTTTCCTTTTATTTATTTTGAGAAAAATAAATTTAGAATTTTTTTTTGTTGAGATAACCTTTTGGTGGAGAATGCTTTGAGCAAAGTTTTGAAGGTATATATTTGAATGCAAGGGTGTTTGGACTCTTCAATTTCATTTCTTTTTCACTCAAGCACCCGTTAAAACAAAACTCCTGCTCTCGCATTTTTCCAAGTTTTCTTTTTTTTTTGTCTCAAACTTAAGAAAAAGATTTTCCCGTTCTTCTTTTGATTTTTAATTGCGTTCTTTGGTTGCGTAAAAAAAAATTGAAAAAGAATTTAAAAGTCAAATAAAGAAATAAAGTAAAAAAAATATATGAATAATCTAGGCGTTTTTATTTCCCTTTCAAACTTACCGTGCGCCTTGAGTTTACCTTTTTGAATTCAATAAATTTAGGCTCTCCGGTCTTTAACCCCGGTAGAGTCCTTTTTGTTTCCACATTTATTTGCTTGTTTCTTTTGAATAAATAAGCTAGGTACAAGAACAAGTGTGGGGGAGATCCCTCAGTTCTTCATCACGCACACATTCGAGATCTCCACCAACATGATGCACAACATCGCAATGACCAACATGCAAATTAGTGGAGCCATTGGGCACAAGAAAGCAAAATTCGGTTGAACCTTTGGTTCAATCAACTATCCTATGGTCCCTCTCAGTCTTCACTTCTTCCAAGGCGATGGTTTGCGCATCCTATCCTCTACTACTCTATCTCCCTAAATTCATGAGTTAAAATAATCTTTTGCGCCAATCACTAAAATTTAACTCAAGGATAAATTGAACCTTGTTGTTCCCTCAAACCATACATGCTTCTTTTTGGTTAGCCTGGATACTCTTTATTCCTCGCATCATACATCTATTGCTTGTGAACACACCAATCGCCAAATAATGATCACATTGAAAACCTCTACAAAATGCTGCTTGTTATTGCTTTGAGCTTTGTCAAATTGTGTGACCCTTGTGAGATGCTTGTCATACCTTCTTGATCAAGAATCACGTAGACACACACACCACCACCACCACAAAACATGCTAACCTTCTACACTGGAAGTTAGCAACATCATTTCCATCCATCCATCCACCAAATAAATACTCCATCACTTGCTGTTGATGTCTCTCTCCAAATATTCTTGCAAAAGAGACATGGCTATCGAAAAAAAAGGGGAATTTGAAAAGAAAAAGAGAGTGCAAGAGTATGAATAAAGAAGGACCCGCTCAAACATGTTGAGCATGATTGAAAAAAAAAAGAGAAGAAAGAAAAGAAAAAGAAGTGATAGCCATGTTCTCGAATGAAAATCAATCAAGAGAGAGACATCATCGCATCAAGGAGTATCCACCACATTTCATTCCATTCATCATATACACACACATGCACATTCTTGATCAGATTGTATGGCCTGTTTTCTCTTTTGGATCCACTCTTTGACTTTGCAACATAAAGTGATACAAGTATGCTCCTTTTCATCCCTACCAAGCTCCACATAAAGCCTTTTATAGAAGTAGGATGAAAAGAGGCAAACCCATTGCCTTGGTGAGGAATCATACACTTTGAGCGATTTGAGAGTTATCATTTGAGGAGTACAAGCTATGTTTTTACTTTGAAAATCTATCAAAAACCCAAGTTACTCAACAGAGGAGTATTGAGGACTTGAATCAAGACCGTTCCATTCCTCAACCGCCCAAGATGGCATGTTAGCCACCTCAAAGTTCATAAATGCAGGTATGGCTTGGAATAACTTGTATGCTAGCATCATACCAATGGAAGTCATGTCTTATCTTAGTTCTCCACCTTCACTCGAGGACGAGCAAAGGCTCAGTGTGGGGGAGTTTGTTGACGGTCCTTAAAGCATATCTTTTACCGTCAACCATTTGCACCTTTTAATCAATATCCAACACCAAGAGTAGATGTAGGGCTTATTACTAATCTTTTCCATTAGTCTTGGTATATTTATGAGTGCTGGTGCAATCCATATGAAAACGGAGAAAAGGAAGCACCAATCATGGACTTTACATTCATCAGATTTTCCCCGGAATAAAGGCCTCACTCCAAAAGCCCAAAATCCACGAATAAAGACCCAAGTCAACACAATGCAAGTGGATCAGGGGTGAAGGCCACCAAAGACATGGACCAGAGGAAGACCAGGCCCAGTGGGGCCCAGGCCAGGTCGGCCGACCCCTCTTGCCAGGTCGGCCGACCTGCCAGGGAGGCCCCCCCGGCCCATCTTCCTATGGCGGTTCACAACCGACCTCTGGAGGTTGGTTCCACCTGCAATTAATGCCACCGACCTCTGGAACCGCCTCAAGTTACCGACCTTCCAGGTCTATAAATAAAGGGGTACCCCCTCCCCTCAAGACATCACAAGACACAAGATCATTCCACGCCCAAGGGCCTTAGGCCCCTTGTGTAGCAGTAGGGAGAGAGTAGGGTAGGAGAGAAGGGTAGTCCTCCCTTTGTGAGGACTTAGCCCCAATCTTGTATCTTAGCGAATACTTTCTTATTGAATAGTTCATCGTTCGTTCATTGTTCGTTCGTCGTTCGTCGTTCGTTCTTTGTCGTTCGTCGTTCGTTCATCGTTCGTTGTTCGTTCATTGCACTAGATCTATTCCTTAAGTAAGTGTTCGAGATATTCTTAGGTTGGTTGTATATCGTTCATAGTATCTAGATCTTGCTATACTTGCTTACGGGATCATCGCTCCGCAAGGGGTGTTCTAATCTTCCAAGTTGGTTTGGGGCCGAGATTAGAGTAGTAATCGATAGCGTAGACGTGGTGTCTAGGCTAGAGGTTACCTGTGTATGCCGCGTGCTCCACGGTTTGTAGAGGTAGGTGGCAGGTGGTGACAGCCCTGTCCGTCCTTTCGTAATCCTCCACGTTCGGGTACGTCATAGAGCTACAGGCTGGCGTGGCTTGGTAGACCAAGCCTAAACCAGTGCCCAAAGTAAGCAAGTAGAACCTGATCTATGCTATCCCGAGCTACCATACCCTAGTTTATCCTCTCTATACTCGTGGTGTCTTGTTGCACTCTTGTTGTCCTTGGGTAAAACTAACCTTGTTGCAGATTACCTCCGTTCCTTGGGGAAAACAAATACGATACCTTGGAATACTCCCGGGTGAAGTGCTACACGACACTCCGTGCGCTTGCAGAATTATCTGTGACCGTAAGAAGTGTCAACACTCCGTCATCTTCTGCTCGCTACGCTCGTACATCCTATGAAGCTGCTCAAACTTCATGACCCACTGCTCAAGCAAAATTTTGTTTCGTGCCATTTTGTGTTGAGCCCCTTCCACCATCTTTTCCTGGCCTGCCAACTTCACTGCTCAAGCAAAATTTTGTTTCGTGCCATTTTGTGTTGAGCCCCTTCCACCATCTTTTCCTGGCCTGCCAACTTCATCAGCACGGCATCAGTGGCCGTTGTCACCGGTTCATGAACAGTTGATTTGGAGCCCGAGCCGCTTGCCTCATGTTAGCGTGGGCTTCCCATTGGCAGTGGCTCAATAATAATGTCATCGTCATCGCTTCCACTCGCAACATCCAACACAATCGCTTGGTTTGGATTTGACAGGTCAACTTGGAGGTTAGCCGGTCTACCTCCAGCACACTGATCAGCTGTTGGGTGCATGTCAATGCCATGAATCATGTCCCTCTGGCCACGGCGTCCACCTCTTAGTGAAGACGGCGTGTACGGGGTGAAAGATGAAGATGACATCTTGTACTTCTCTTGGTACCTTCGGTTCCTCATATGACTTAGAAAGAACGATATGAAGTGAGCGTACGGCAGCTGTTGGGACAACAACATCCTATCAAAGATGACATCCTCAATCTCACAAAGTAAAAAGTCCACAATGTCGAACGCTTGGCCAGTCATGATGCAAAGAAGAAGCCATTGCTGAAGACTAGTGATGGTCTCATCATTGGGGATCCGTGGTAACGAGGTCCTCCTCAATGCCCTGTGAACCACCTTCGCCTCTGGGCTAAGCAAGGTTGGTGTGCGGTACGATGATCCAACTGTGAAGGCGTACCAAAAAGCGTAATCACCTCCTCCTCTGTAGGGAAGTTGGCAGTGACCAAACCACAGCGAGGTGGGAGTGCATCTCCATACACTAAGTTATGTAGACACCTTTCGGGATGAAGATCAACTCCGAGAAGTCCAGCTAACTCCTCTCTTGTGATTGTGCATCTGTGATTCTCAAAGATGAATGAGATAAAACTTCGGTCAATAGGAACCCAAAGTGTAGCATAGAAAACTTTGACCCATTCCTTGACATATCTGCTGTGCTGTACTACAAGGTTTTGGGTCTAATGCCACCAAAATTTTTGCAACACCATGATTTTTGTTGCAATACATAGGGGTTATTGCGACAATGGTCGATTTTGGTTGCGATAGGAGGACATGTTGCCACGAATTGTGTAGTGTTGCAATTTTAATTTCGGCGGTTGCAATAAGTAGGATATATCGCAACGCAAAAATATGTGTTGTATTTAGGGCATTGTAATTGCAACTTTTTTTTCTAATGGTTGCAATAATAGGGAATATTGCAACGAAGATTAAATGTTGTGATTAGTTCTATGGTGTGTTGCAAAAGAATCTACGTTATGGCAACACAAAAGTAAATTGTTTCAAAAGGATGCTGAGATATAGCAACACAAACCTTATCGTTGCAACAAGTCTTAGATATAGTAACAAAAACATGATCGTTGCTACTACACAGGTACTATTGCAACAACCTTGAATAATTGTTGTTTAATAGTTGCAATATACCATTTTGTGGACTGCGGCTCTCATCGTGGCCCAAAATCGGGCTCAAAAAATTAGACATCCTACCAGATGTGGATCACGGCCCAACCCAACCTCGTCGTCTGCTGGTCGATCAGCTCCTCTATATTGGATCGCATGTCCCTAATAATCTTGGCCATTTTATATTAGTTTTCTAATATCTCAAAGGCCCAGGAGTACATGGATCGATGCTAAACAAAGTCCGATCAATGAGGCATAAACAATTGGATCGCATGTGCCAAATCATCTTGGCTTTATTTTATTAGTTTTCTATTTACTCAAAGGCCCAACCGTATGCGAACCAATTCTAAACAAAGTCCGATCAATGAGGACCTAAACAAAGTTCGTTTCCACATCGACCAGCTAATTCGACCAAGAAGCATAAAAATAGTTCTAATTCCTGGAAAAAATTATATCCCGCAAGGGGATCGAACCTGAGATCTAATGAAACTATTGTACGCACCAGGCCACTGAGTTACGCATTAAGTTGTGTCGTGGCCGCTTGTGACATTTTTTTATTTAAAATTAACAGACAACCCAGGTAGGCTGCGGCCTTACAAATTTCAAAATATTGGAGTAACGCTATTGGAGAATCGAACCAGCAGCCTCTTTAAACAAAGCCAACATCCTTGGTCGCAAAAAAACTAAGCAATAATCCTTACCGCTTTGCCAACGTTTCAGATGAGTTTGCTCAAAACATTTTGTTTTCTTTGTCAAAAAAGACGTCGTAGCTTTCCCAGAGATCCAATCGACCACAATCACTGCCGCCCAAATCCAATCGATCCGGTTGGCCTCCGTCAGCATCGCCGCCGCCGCCGCCATCCAGCTGTGATGCAGTTAGACTACTATTGTTAAACAATTTTTTGATAAGCAGCATGTTCCTTCTCTCGGATGAGCAGCTTGGGCAATCAATCAGAGTGGGACGCTTATAACTGAAATAACACAGGCAACAATTACAGATATCAAGTGGCAAGGAAGAAATAACAAGGCTGATGCTTCATATTTGTGACATCCCATGTCACTGGAACCCAACAGCACGCACCTTCTCAAGTGGCAGAAACCAAAATTCAAATTTCGAAGTTCAAATTTCAAACTATGTTCAA